>CM029546.1:0-362447 GCA_017141385.1 Sogatella furcifera | reverse complement strand
TTCTAATCCAATTCCTTCTATATTTGAGTGATTATTTTTTATCATTCAAGTGAGAAATGTATTTCTTGAGTAAATGGATGTTTTAATTAGATGATTTGATAATCTGATTCTAGAGGGAAATAGTGTGAAGATGAAAGATTATGAATTGAGTTTGTAAATTTAAAAACTGTATGAAAACGGAAAATATGAAATATTATCTGATCTAAGAAAAAAAGAGAAAGGAAAAGAGAATTGAAAAAAAAAATAATAATAATAAAAACTTATAAACGGTTACATCAGGTGCGGCCGTGCTATCTCTGCAGTATTGTAACCGTAAGAGTTCCTTATCAATATGAGTTGCATATATAAATTTCCAAATTACAATGGAAACTTTCAGCATTCAATTTTAAAAACCAGATAAAAATAGATTTTTGTAATGAAAATTATGAGAAACTCTCAGTGTTCAGTCAGAGAAACTGAATAAATTAAGGCTTATACATATACAAACAAAAATAATAAGAATCTTTCAGTACCTAATTCGATTTGAGAACCTGGATGGACAGGTAATGGTATTCAGGTAAAGTTCGAAATTCCATAGATGCACTTATAACTTCACATCAATTCACATTCTACATCATCAAATTCAAATGATATCACATGATTTCACATTTAATTCGATTTGGTTTCGATAATGGATGATCCACTTTCACTTGCACAAACTTTGATATATTCACTTTCAATTAGGTTTTCACAATTTTTTCTAGCTTCTTTCAGCACTGAAACTAACCCGAAAAGAAAAACAAAATAAAACTTTCCGTTTTAATCAATACAAGTTGCTAAAACGTCTTCGCGTGAAATCCAACCGGTAAAGCTTATAACTTCCATATTTCACGAGCACATTGACCGTAATTCAACTCGACAAGAAAGCTATATAGATATAGTCTGGCCAAGCAAGGAAGAGCCTCTGGCAAGATGGGCAAATGACTCCAGCTCGGTCAATATTGGTTCAAAAATTATTGATTTGGTCTCAAATTGTAGATCAGAATGTTTCCTGCAATTGAGACCAAATCAATAATTTTTGAACCAATATTGACCGAGCTGAAGTCATTTTCCCATCTTGCCAGAGGCTCTTCTTTGCTTGGCCGGACTATACTATAGCTGTCCCCAAAAAGTTAGTCATTTCCTCGCAGATGTGACATACTACTGTAACAGCTGGCAATATGTAAAGCATTTATTATTGCTGTTGAGTAGTTGTGAAGGTGATATCCTTGTAGATATCCTTATTGAACGAAATGACAATATAATATACTGTCAAACCACTGATTATTAAAAATCGAGATACCGGTTTCGGTTGCTACACCATCATCAATCTCTGGTAAACTCAATCTTCAAGTCAAGACTACAGTTTTAATAGCCTACTATCGGCCAAGCAACGCTATTGGTAGACGCCTGAACCAATCAAGGAGAACGTCTGCCATTGGCCTAGAAGAGCCCCTCCCCGATTACTGTTTCATACAAACGCTTCAAAATGGCGATTCAAACAGCAAACACAACAATATAGCTACAAAAACATACCGTAATTCAATAATAAATAGAAAAATGTTACAGAAGAACAAGAACATTGTGTGGCCAATGGCAGACGTTCTTTTTGGTTGGTTCAGGCAACTACCAATAGAGGTGATTGACCTTTTTTATAAATTATATTATATAAAACTCTAAATTTGAGTTTTCCCGGGGTTGATAATGCTGTAGCAACCGAAACCGGTATCTTAGTTTTCAATAAATCGGTGGTTTGATAACATCTTGTCTTTCCATTTAATTAACAATCTATTCTCTTTTGGTTTAGAGAAAGTTCATTCAAAGATCTGGATCTGGGAGGAACTACAAACCTTTTAATGAACTTGTAATAAACAAAAGGCCTTGGGTCTGAATAGAAACTATCAAATCTATCCAATACCTTGTTTTAAGCCCATTCAGTATCTTCCTATCAGCCTAGTAATTAATTAATGTACGAACATTTTGTTGAAAACCATCCAAGATAAAATAATTGGTTTATAACAATAATCCAATTTAACAGTGAATATCGTATAAGCTTCGAATGATAATCAATAAACCATTTTTATTTGAAATAAATGATTACATTGTTTGGTCCTTCTAAACCCGTGGGTTTTTCAGCAGGTGCCATTACAAAAAATATTCACAACATTAAATAAATATAAATAAAATACAATTAGCTCATTTGTTATAAATTATAAACAATCTTTACAAGAATGAAGATTCTCAATAATATGTTGAGAATGACTTTTAATAATCGGCATTAGAGTATTAATGCTGATAATAAGTAGTGGCTCATTGAATGAATTATTCAATATTCATCAAAGTATAAGTTGTACTCCATTAATAAGTGAGTTAATGATAGTTTTTCAAAGACGTCAATCATGATTACTGAACCATTTACGATCATCGTGATAATACAGCGGAACCTTGATAGCTCGTACCTCTATAATTCGTAGTGAAAGCTCAGTCCCTTGAAATAATTTTCAATTATTAATAGCTTTAATAATTCGTAATCTTCCCTAATTCCTACTAAAGCTTTGCTCCCATGAGCTATAAATTATCAAGATTCCACTGTAATTCAAAATAAAATTAGTCGATTTCTTGGAAGAAATAATACATCAGTTTTACTCATAACAGTTTTTGCTGTAAGTCCCGTTTCATTAGTCTAATAAGTTAATAAGATGACAATCATTGACAACTATCACAGTTTATAATAGCCCTCTGATCTGTAAGGACTTGGTAACTGGTTAACATTCATGTTCATGAGAATGATAGCCTATTAAATTTAATATCATCCATTTGCTCATAAACTTGTATTAAAACTTCCACTTGAATTAGCCGTTTTCAACCTTTACGAGATGAATTGAGATAAAATTAATTGATTTGAATTGAATCGGAATAGATCAAGTCTTACTGTTCGTGAAAATCTGTTAGAGCGGTTACGAATGAAAAAGTCAACTCATATCCATGGTTTCAGGCGTTAGCAGCTATTATCAGTATAGGCCTACAGTCTCTCTATTGTATAGGCTAGGCAGAGGAGTTGACCACGTCCCAAAATAAATTTACTACCCAGCTGGGATGGGGTGATGTGGGGACTGACCCCACAAGTGCCGCCTTCCAGAAAAAGGGCGGGCATAACAAGGTTATCATCACGGGGTATCATAGGCCTATATGTAACTGGGGACTAAGCTGAATTCTTCTTTCCCAATGGCGGAACCAGAAGAACTGGAACTACTTACTGAAGGTGAAGGAGCTTCTAAAACTACAGTAAAATACAAGTTTATTTATTTATTTATTTATTTATTTATTTATTGAAATACAATAGGATTGAAACACAGACAAAGTCCAAAACGTCTCTTTTTCCCAAGTTCATCTCATCACTAGGGTTAAGGGACATGACAGTTATTGATGGATGCGAGCGACTACTTTGAAATACACAGTAATATTATGTTTTGACAGAGGAATTCATTTTCTGTCAGTGACTAATTCCGTGTTATCAGGATTTTATGGAAAAAAGTAGTTTGGAAAGATGACCATGTATATAGATTTCAATTCTTACCTAGGGACTCGGATGGTATATAGATAAGGGTCGCCTCAGTGTAATGATTGAAAATTCTATTTTTCATTCATTTTCAAGACTTCATTTTGCTGAGATAATCCATTTAAAGTTTCGACAGCATTTTTTTCATCATTTATGTATTAGATTACGATACTACAGTACTATCTAATAGAAACACATACAAAAAGTTTCAAGCCATACACAAAAGTACCAATTTTGATTAGTTGATATTGAACATGAAGTTTATGTTCAGCCACTGGCGGCTTGTGCCCACGAAATATGTGAAGTGCTGTGCAGTAAAAGATACGGGCACTTCACCTATTTCGTGGGCACGAGCCGTCAGTGATGTTGACATGAAATCTTAGATTTTTCACAAATTTTAACTGCTGTTTTTTATATTCCAAGGTTGATGCTCAAATGAGCTCTTAGGCTTGTGCGTGGCTAATGAGAGGAATGATGATGAGATATGACGACTTCTATTTAGTCTTCTATTTATAGTTGAGACCGACGGCTTATTGGTTCCTCCGAGAGACGGAATGGTCTAATCTATGGAGACTGTATAATCAGTTAATTAATTATTCTATTCTATTGTCGTTATGTGTGTTGGTCATTTATCTGAGAATTGTTCCCCAGTCAAGAATCGAACCTCGGAACCTCTGTTTCATCAGACCGGCGCGTTATCACAGACTCCAACCAGCCGTCACCCAAGTTCAAGTGAAAATGATAAAATATTAATAGGCTATTTGTTGTTGGTGTTTGAAATAATTGACTTAGATAGTTCTCAAACCTATAAGAAGGTCAATCCATTGAATTTCATTAAGAATTTTCATGGAATTAGGAAATGATTATTACTTGAAAAGTAGGTTTCATTTCGCAATTAATCAAATCGATAATTGTCATTTTCGCCTGAATAAGTCTCAATGTTTAAAAATGGTTACTAGACCAGGCCAACCCAACAATAGATGTTGAAAACTATAAAAGATAGTCCATTCCCACTATTCAGTTTGGTAAACGCCTGTACCTTATTGAAATACTGGACAATATAGTCTAAAATACTGATTCACAATAAGATGGAAATAAGAATTTTGTAACAAGTTTGGTAGCATAATTGCAGTACTGTAATAATTGCAAATGTTGCAGTAAGTAATGACGCTGCGGTCTGATAACCAAGAGAACCCGGGTTTGATTCTTGACCTAGGAAAATTTATTTGACCACGGCACAATCACATAGATATGGCAAACCCAACTTCCGGAGGAGACGCTAATCAGTCGGTCCCGTCTATAGTCTATCCAAGTAAAGAAAGCCCTCTGGCAAGATGAGACAATGACTGTAGCTCGGTCAATATTGGTTCAAAAATATTGATCCAGTCTCAAATAGTAGATCAGCATGTTTACTACGATTGAGACCAAATCAATCATCTTTGAACCAATATTGACCGAGCATGAGTCATTTTCTCATATTGCCAGAGGGTCTTCTTTGCTTCGACTGACTATACCTGAAAGTATCTCTCATCATCATCCCTCTCATTAGCCACGCAAAAGCCTAAGAGCTCAAGTGGGCATCAATCACATAAAAATCATAATTTTATGCTAAGCACGGTAATATTCAAGCTTTTTTCAAAAATCGTAGTAGCCAATCAAATTATATCAAGTTTTATCCATCCCAACTAAAATTTCAAAACAAGCAAAATAGGCTACTTCCTACCAAAAGCTCATCAAATTTTTCAAAAATCTAGCCTACAGTAAAATTCAATCTTGAGAGATGAGTTAGATCAAAATCACAAATAAGGTAAATTTGTAAGAATACTCTGAAGAGTACTAAAATAGTAGTATCCTAGACATAATCGAATTCTTCAATATTGAGAGCACATTCACGGACCACACCTAACTAACAAAAACTGAAACCCCCTATAGAATAAATTCCCTACTCCATAAAATCGAATAAATGCATCGAAGTTTGTAAAATCTTTCATTTCTTATTATAATCTATTAAATGAATAGCAAATTCACAATTCCTATTGGAAGTATTTAATAAATGAGCCATATTTGAGAAACTGAAACTGAAGAGGAATGAATTATGAACAGCTCAACTTTACCAAGATACAAAGTTAAAAAAAAAGAGAAATCAATGAAATTAGTGGATCTTTCACATGTAGCTTATCAAAGCATAACTGAAATTTGAAATCCTAATTGAAAATCTGGGATTGAAATTGAATTTGGAACCTACTCAGTAATCAGAGACCGCCAAATCGTCTACTTAGACACTGAGAACTTTGTTGAAAAAGTGATTTCAAATTGAGAAAATAAAAGTAAAATTTTCATGAAAATTACAAGAATCTATGAAAAAGTGTTCAAAAGTACTCACTTGAATTGAAATCAACCATAAAAAGTAATCGAAGAAACAAAAAAGTTGTTTTCGAGAGAGGGACTACTTTCAGTTGCGCGTAGTATGTGCAACTGCGTGCGCGGAGTGATATTCGCGGTGGAGAAAATTTCGGACAATGCATCTCTCATCGGACTTCAGCTACGAAAGGAAAAGATTTCAAGTGCGACTGCGCCACATGCCAAAACGTTCCCAGAGTGCAGCACTGTAGCTTGCTTGCAAGGAAGGGGTGACTGCATGAGTCATCACTCGCCTATCAAGTATAGTCTGTACAAGCAAAGAAGTCCCTCTGGCAAAATGGGAAAAAGACTCCAGCTCGGTCAATATTGTTTCAAAAATTAATATTGATTCGGTCTCAAATTGTAAATCATAATGTTTCCTACGATCAAGACCGAATAAATAATTTTTCAACCAATATTGACCGAGCTGAAGTCATTTTCTTATCTTGCCGGAAGGGTCTTCTTTACTTGGACAGACTATATCAAGTATGAAATAATTTCATAAAATGTAATGTCCTTATTGCAAGAGTATAGTCTGTTGGAGCACAGAAGACACTCTGGCAAGATGTGAGAATGACTCCAGTTTGGTCAATATTGGTTCACAAATTATACCGATTTTCAAATTATACGGCTTTTCAAGCCGATAGTTTCAATTATTAACCTATTCAATTACGTTCCATTTGTAATTAATACCAATAATTATTCATCCATAAAAAAATACTGGTTATGTAGCGTATTAAATCAAATAATCAAACGTTTCGTTTCTCATTCAAAGAATCGAATCGGAGTATAAACATAGCTAATGCATAGGCAATCTAAATCTAGACATAAGCTAGGCATAACATTGACAACAGCATCCGTTGGAGAGCAACAGAAGCAAGACGAAACCGCCTACCGTTTTATATTTTTTGAATCAATATTGACCATGTTTATATATTGACTATGAAATATCTGTTTCAACCTAGAAACTATATAGATTCAATGCTGACTAGAATCATCAATATCGATGTTCCACGCTAAACCCAAACTATACATGTCATCTCGATACCTCACACTAATATTTCTTCCTAAAAGCTTCCCTGCACATTCTTTGATAGAAAGAATAGCTTAGTATTAGTATTTTTCCAAACAACTGAAAAATTATTCTCAAAGCATCGTTTTTCCTAGCCCATGTATGCCGGGTCTTCCTTCCATCACTAGAAACGATTACCACCCCTGAACATTTACTGTGTCGTTGTAAAAGGAAAGAAAAGAAAGATAAATTGCTATTACATCAATCAGTAGAAGCCTTGATCGTAAAAGAGACACAATAATTAAATTGAGAGTTGAGACCGTAAATGAATGTGTGGAAGAAACTTTCAATTTTTTAGCAAATTTTCTGTTCTTAGCAACATTCCCGATCATTTGCAAGCACAGAGTACCAAGTATAGAAGAGTAACTGAGGGAAAACAAAGAAGAATAGACGTGGAATTTGAGCGAAGAATAGCACGATATAGATAAGTTAGAATTGTAACTTACTTTGAGGATTACGCTACGTAGAAACGCAGCTACAATGAACATTTATAAACATAGCTTAGCAGAATAATCATATAAATTCAACTAGTAAATTTGATAATATGTGAAGGCGTAGCCTACTTAGAATCCCACTGTAAGATGCATCGTATGATAAAGGGGACAATAATATGAAAAATTCTCTTGAGGGTAACTTACAGCCTGAAAAAATGAACTAAAAACTAACTGGTTTCATCGTTGCCTGCTTATACAAAGCTACACCCCGCACAGCTATTTCCAAATGTAATTCTAATAACAAATTCGAGAACTTATTGCAAGAGTACTTTGTCTTTAAATAAGTTCAAGAATTTGAAAACTTTCAAATTTTACTAGCTGAGATCGATAAATTTCGGGTGGAGCAGTGCAGACCACAGAAGGCAAGATTAGACCAGTATCTTAAATTCTAACATGCAGTAATTGTTCAAGTAATTCATAATCGAATTGAATAATAGACAAAATCAATTATAAATAACATTCAATTAATATAAAATTCAAATCATATTCACTCTACTCGAATCATAGAATCAAAATTGTTATGTATAAAAAATTATGTATGTATAAAAATTGTTATTGTAACAAAAATCCATCTCTGATTCCTCATAAGTTAGTTCCTCAGTTTTCCAAGTCAAGTGAATGAAAACTTTCAATTACATTATTCAACCTTAGTTTTCCATCTATTTCATGAACTAGAAAAAGAACTAGGAAATTCAGTTTGTGAAACACGTTTATACACGATTAGATTAGATTGGAGAAATCATGCATTACTCTGCATTGCGATTGCACAGAATCTCTTTGAACGGAAAGCAAGATGGCTGCTGCCAGTCTAAAAGTCATTCTTTCAAGTTGAAAATACAGCAATATCGGAAAATCTCATTAAATAATAGAAGAAAGTGGTTTATTTGAATAAAATATAATGAAATTCATCACTTTCATCGAGTATGTGGCATGAATTATCTTCTAAAAAGTGATAACTAACAACTAACTACCATCAGAAGTTGTTTGACCGCGTGGAGAGGCGAAGTTCCCTTAACTACTTTTTTCATAAATAATTGATAATATTTCAATAAATATCATTGATAAGCATTGATAGGGATGAAAAGAGTTGAATTTCATCAACTTTAAGAGGTTTGAAGCCTAATTTCAATGGAGAAATGACTAAAAAAGTTCATTCAAGATGGCTGACTGACCCGACTCTGCACTTTCTGGCTTCTGTTTAGAATTTTTTCGTTATTATTCGAAATTTCACTACAGAGAATTGAAAAAATTGTGATTTTTTTAAATAAATGATAAAATCTACTCACTCTGTGTTGTTTCCAACCAGTTTTCAGCAAATTTCAGAAACCAGTGCATCCTTGGAAAGAAGTTTCGTACAAGACACAAGTTGACTCTCCAAAATCTACTGGGCAAATGGACGTGGTCCGTTGACCGTTGGTCGCAGCCTCGCAGTTGCCCCACCACCAGATAAGGTGCGTTTTCATTGCCAACTACGTAATAGCTGCGATTTTTTCGCAAAAACGTGCCGACTTACTTCGCCCAACGAAAGCTAGCGGGCTTTTATATCATAATAATTATTCAGCTAGAGCTCGATTTTATGTGAAACAGAACAATTTTTCCTTATAAAATAAACGACAGAAGTGGACTTCATTGTGTATCGAAATAGGAAATTTTGTAACTCAAAATAAATACTTTTTAGTCAAAAAATTAGACAAAAATTGCTCTTTTACTGGAATTTTACATACATTCTCGAATAATTATATTAAATTGAAAATAGTTTGATGTATATTCTCTCCTTCATGTGGCCATTGATATATTATTTGAGATTCTAGTTCTCATTTTTGCTATTTTGACAATCTTGAAAATCGCACCTACTGCCGATTTTTGTCGTGATGTCGCGAATGCCGATCGCTTGCGATCTTTTGCAAAAACTCGAAAACGTACCTTGCTCCACGTGCCGTTTCAATGCAAGATAGCTGCATTCTTACTTCTTGCGTCACCATGCCATGGCCATGGGAAAAGCAAACAAACCCGAGTTCCAGACGTCTAAAATTAGCTTGGAGCCAAACTTCCTTTCCTGAAAATTAAATTGGCGAAGAATTCAGGCCTGAAATGAACGATTTTGTAACTAGACTGACCGTGTGATAGTTATTTTACATCGAGAAAAAATCATACAATTTCTCAACATTTTCTCTTCTTCATTCTACCCTTTCTCTTCCATTCTTTCTTCATCATCACCTCTCCTTTCTCTTCCATTCTTCTTCCGATTTCCTTATCTTCGTTCCTCCCTTCTAGTATCTCTTCTTTATCAAATATTTTCTCAATCTGCCTCTCACATACTCGGTTTCTTCTGGTACTCTTTCTTTTTGCGTAAACTCCTTTTCTTCTCTTCTTTCCACTCTTTCTTCGCGATTCGTTTTGATCTGTTCTTTCCATTTTAATCTCCACTCCATCGTTCTTTTTTATATACTTTATCTAGTTACTCTGTTCTTCCTTTCTCTTCTCCTGTACTCCATCCTCGTAGCCTGCATTGCTTCCTCTCGTTCCTCAATTATATCATCTCCTCATTTTCGCATTATCTTTCTTCTTTCTCCTCCTTTTTCACTAATAATCCATCTTCACAACTCGCAATCAACCATCCTCTTTCTTCTTCATACTTTTCTTCATCTTTTCTCGTCTTCCATAATCTTCTTCGCAAACCACCCTCTGTACTTATATTCTTTTTCTTACTACCCACCAATCTTTCCCTTATTTCGAACCTCATTTCTCCTTTTTCAACTCGTCTTCTCTTTTTTCTACCTTTTTCTCAATTCGTTCAACCTCTCATCTTCTTCTTTCACTATCTCAATCTTCTTCTACTAGTCTCTCCCCATCTTTCGTCCATCCCTTTATAGGCTCTCCGTTATCATGTTCCTCGACCTTCTTTTTTTTATTTCTCTCCCATTTTCGTATCCAGTTCTTGCCAAGCAATAACTATCCAGTCTGTCCAAGCAAAGAAAACCCTCTGGCAAGATGGGAAAATGACTCCAGCATGGTCAATATTTGTGAAAGAATTACAAATGTGGTCTTGATAGTAAATTAAATTGTTTCCTTCAATTTGAGATAAAATTGACAATTTTTAAACCATAATTGACCGAGCTTGAGTCATTTTCCCATCTTACCAGAGGGCCTTCTTTGCTTGGATTATATTAAATATTTCTCGATCTAGCTACTCCTTTGCACATTTCCGTGTTTCCTTTTTATTCTTCATAGAATTTCTGTTTTTTCTTCCATTCCTGATCTTTTCTTAAACATAAATATTAATTAGAAAAGAATATAGAAGAAGAAGAAGAAGAATAAGAAAAGAATATATTATTATATGGGTAACTCGTTGGAGTAAGAGATAACGCGCCGGTCTGATAACCAAGAGGACCCGGTTTCGGGTTCAAGTCTCGACCGGAAAAATTTCTTCGACTACAGTACAATCACATAAATACGCTCACCCCGTCTTTTGGATGATAGGCCGTCGGTCCTGATTACCTGAATTGTAATCATTATCTCTAATCATCATCATTCATCTCATAAGCCACGCACAAGCCTAAGAGCTCATATGTGCTCCACCCTCAGAATTCTTGTTTTAAAAAATAATAATAATAATGTAAAGTTTTTTCTCCAGTCTTCTCTCATTTCCTCTTCTTCTCCTTTATCTATCACTAGCCGGCAGGCTCGCTTCGCTCGCCTTCTCCGCCAAGCCAGGGGCTCCGCCCCTGGACCACCGACAGTATCGGCAGCATAAGTGAGTCAAACAGGCCCGCTTCGCTCGCCTGCAAGACCTCTGTCAGTGTCAGCTGAGGCAAACAGGCTCACTTCGCTCACCTGCAAATTCCGTTCAGAAGGGATTCGAAATTCATTGAACACAGCATTTGGACCTGTTTACCAAATTTCAACATTTTCTACCAATTGGTTCTCGAAAAATCTAAGAAAAACTCCAAAAATAGTAAAAAGCTAATATTGAGCGCAACCTTAGGAAGTGTATTGGACATAGTTTGAAACTTGACTCAATATCTTCCCAATTAGTTCATCTATAATCTCGCTGAACCATTGAATTTACAGTTAGGATTGGTCGAATCAAGGCGGAAGATATGCAACCCGCAATACATAAACAATTTTGAAAACCTGGTTACTGGCGTAATCTTGAACGTATTTCAAAAATATTTCAACACAACATTTCTAGACCTTATCTGAACCTGCCTACCAAATATCAACACTTTCTACCGATTGGTTCTCGAAAAAATGAAGAAAACGCAAAAAAACTATAGAAAAACTCAAATATTTGGCGTATCCTTCAAAAATTTTTGAAACCCGTTCTTAGCGCGCGTCTAGACGTCCAACTGAACATGCCTGCCAAATGTGAACGCATTCGGTTCAGTGGATTTTTAGTTCTGGTGATGAATGAATGAATGAATCAGTCAGTCAGTCAGTGCCATTTCGCTTTTATATATATAGATTTCACCTTTCTTTCGCCTTCATTCGTTTTTCCCCCAATGTTTTTTGCAATGTTGAGTTTTTGTGAAGGCGATATTGTGGTAGTTATCCTTATTGGATGAAAAGGCAAGATATTGTGAGACCACAATGAAGCAACCTCAACTTCAAACATTGTTCAAAATCGAGATAACAGTTTCATTTGCTACACAATAATATTAATAAATTATTAATCGAAAATCGATGCTAAACTTATTTATGTGGTAAATGTACCGGAGATTGATAATGGTGTAGCAACCGAAACAGGTATCTCGATTTATAATAAATCTGTGCTTTGACACTATATTTAAAATTCACTGGAGTGAGTGAATTATTTCGATTTTCACTTCAACCTCCCAGAATCTTGAAAGTTTAGGTTCCCTTTTGCTTCTATTATTTTTCAGTTTATGATAACTTCCATTTTCTATGCTTTACTATCACAAATTTCCACGATTTATTTTTTTCTCTCCAATTTCTACAATTATTCATTCCTCACAAGGCCTTGTTTCATCGTATAGG
This sequence comes from Sogatella furcifera, assembly GCA_017141385.1. NCBI lineage: Eukaryota > Metazoa > Arthropoda > Insecta > Hemiptera > Delphacidae > Sogatella > Sogatella furcifera. The sequence continues at coordinate 349,906 of CM029546.1, read as the reverse complement.
CCTACTGTACCGTAACATAATCTTTAATTTTTTCACCTAAAGATCACTTTTCATCCAGAGCCTTATTCCTACTTCCTTAGTTTGTCTTCTGTTCTTATCAGTTTTTTAATTTGCCATATGGGTCCTTCCTTTGTTTATAGCCTATAGCTGACATGTTACAACATGTTAACCCTCTACTATTCCACTCTTTTTCTTTCATTCTTCCGTCCTAGTTGATCTTCCTCATCTATTCTTTAGCACAATTATCTTCGCAGTTTCTTCTACTCGTGCCCTTCCTATCCATAGTGGCCTAGAGCAGTGAATATAATAAAGCCTCTCCATATTATTTGCCTATGATCATTCATCATTCTCGATCCCAGCCATTTCTTTCACTCCATCCCCTCCATCACTCTGCCTTGCGCTTTTGCCTCTTTCTTCATCACCCTATCCACTTATTATTTCTTTTTCCCTTCTCCCTTTCTTCTCCCTCCTTCTTCCTCTCTCCCTTCTTCTTCCTTTCTCTTCCTTCGTTCTCCTTCTTCAGAACAGTGGATCTCGATTTTTCTTTTGGTTTGCGTTTGGTTGTCATTCACCGTTTCAGGCTAGAACCGAGCCAGCTTGATCCTTTGGTATAGTGTCTATCCAAACAGAAAATACATATTGGCAAGATGGAAAAATGACTCCAGCTCAGTCAATAAAGGTTCGAAAATCATAAAATTAGTCTCAAATTGTAGAGCAGAATGTTTCCTACAATGTAAGAGAACATTTATCAATTATCTATTTAAAATAAAATTTCTATTCTATTATCATTTTTGAACCAATCTTGACCGAGCAGGAGTAATTTTCATCATCTTGCCAGAATGTCTTCTTTGCTTGTACCGACTATACATATATTCGAATAATCATTCGGTACCGAATGATTATTCGGTACTAATCAGTTTGGTACCCGAACTAAACTTGATTCACGAACTTTGATAAAAAAAGAAGCTTCCCCACGCAGACGATGAAGTTTGTTGAATTATTGTTGAGGTTAGAGTTCCATAACTGAAATTTTATTTGATAATGCTGCTAGTGGTTCGTTTGTTTGTTTTTCAAAGGCTGAAGCCCATACGAGCTCATATAGGCTTGTGCATGGGTAATGAGGTGATTATTGATGATGATGATGATGAGATGACGACTGCTTAAGAGTGGCGAGTAGTAGTCGGCCATTTTGAATTGATGTCCCATAAGACCAATGTAATCTCTTGGCGCATATATCTCTGCTATTTATGCTCAGAAATTCAATTTTTATATCTCATTGGAAAGATAATTCAATTCTTCAGGGGCGTTACTTGCTACTTTTTCAATTTTTTAATTATTTTAATAATTAGAGCAAAAATAAACATGTTGAGGTTTGAAGATTTTTTAAATAATTTAGGAAGGAAAATTTGAAATTTGAAAAAGTTACGCCCCTGCGTAATTAAAAACTCTATCCAATAAATTTTTTTCATGAAGATCCGATGAAAACTGTAGACGTGATTTGTTCCAAGAGAAGTGCATGTTTTGACTGTCACGGGATCGGCTGATTGCCGTAGTAGTTGCGCATTCTGCTGTAAGATGGCAGTACGCTCGGCAGGTGGGCAGGACGCTCGGGAAGGAGGAGCTAAAAAGTGGGAGGTTGCTCGAAGCCGCATCACAAATATTTGATGGTGTCTTTATCGCGCCAATTTAACGTAGATGGTATTTTTTGTAGGTTAAATTGAGTTTTTTCACTCTTTTGTGCTGCGTTAATGTTGGGAGGAATCTAGAATTAGTCAACAAGTTTAAGTTTGATTTTAAGTTGCAATTTAGTTGAGATTTCGTAAGTTAAACCTGATATTTCAGTGTAGGCCTATGGCCTATCTTCTTGTTTTGATGACAATTCACAGTCATATTCTTTGATGTGTGTTTATCGCGCCATTTCAACCCTAGACGGTTTTTTTGTTGAATCAAGCTCGTACGTTTGTGCTTCGCTCACAATTAAGTTGCAGTTTTAGAATAATTTGTCTGCAATTTCAAATTTTATTCAATTCTTGTTTTGGTGTTAAAAATTACAAGTTTAATTATGTTTCCGATTTTATATGACCAGTATGAGAGATAAAAATATGATGTTGAATTTTCTATTCTGAAATAGAAATATATTGTCCAGTAAATGAAGCATGAAATATGCGGCAATTTTTGGCCTCAGGGATTTGTTTGGGCTAGTTATAAGTTAACATAGTTATAGGAGGTTAGCATAGGTACTAAAGTCCTGCGTCCTGGTACAGTACCTGGTGGGTTAGCATAGGTTATGGGAGGGGGTTGAAAAGGTACAATTTTTTAGTTTTTCTTATAAAACTCGTAAAAGATTGATCCAAGCAGAAAATGCTTCAAATAGAAATTTAATAGGACTAAAATCTGCGCCGGTTGAAAAAAGAAAAAAATAATTTTCATTTCAGAAAATTTAAGTTAAGTATTTAAATTTAAGTATAACTAAGTTATAAGTTAACACAGTTATAGGAGGTTAGCATGGGTGCTAAAGTTCTACGTCCTGGTACAGTACCTGGTGAGTTAGCATAGGTCATGGGAGGGGGTTGAGAAGGTACAAATTTTAGTTTTTCGTAGAAAACTCGTAAAAGATTGATCCAAGCAGAAAATGCTTCAAATAGAAATTAAAGAGGACTGAAATCTGCGCCGGTTAAAAAAAGAAAACAAAAATAATTTTGCAAGGAAAAAACATATTATTATATTGATATTTGATATGCTCAACCCCCAGGTTCGGGGCCTTATAGTATGTTAAACTCCTAACTACTCTAAACAATAAATTCCCGAGGTCCAAAATTGTGGTATTTTCTATGCACTCTACACCACTGGCGGCTCGTGCCCACGAAACAGGTGAAGTGCTGAGCAGTAAAAGATACCGGCACTTCACCTGTTTTGTGGGTACGAGCCGCCAGTGCTCCATACACGTGTCGATAGACTTCATTTACTGGACTTGGCCTAAGTTAAACCATTTGTTTTTAAAGTGTATCTTGTGATAATGGGGAACAAAAAACGTCCGTTAAAAAAGAGGTCAAAACGCAGACATGGTGATTTTTTGAATGAGTGGAGGGTGTTGAAAGAGTTTAAAATTGAGAAACCATCCTGTAAAAAAATAAAACTGGGAGATGATGTTGAAAGGACGGTGTCGAAGGATGTTGTTATTTGGTGTGCAGGTTCAGTAAAGGTCTAGAAATGTTGTGTTGGAATACGCCAGTCATAAATTTTTTCAAAACTGTTGATGAATTGCGGGTTGCATATCTCCTGCCTTGATACGACCAATCCTTACTGTTAATTCAATGGTTCAGCGAGATTATAGGTGAAGTAATTTGGAAGATGTTGAATCAAGTTTCAAACTATGTCAGATATACTTCCCAAGGTTACACTCAATATTAGCGTTCTACTATTTTTCGAAATTTTCGGAGTTTTTCTTAGATTTTTAATGAATAAGAATTAATGAGATATTTTCATTTATTTGACTAAAAATTATGAAAATATTATCATACAAACAAAAGTTGGTAAGTTATTGAATTTATATTTTTGCCAGGTCGCATTATGAGGCTTCGGGCAGCAGTCACTAAAGCTATTAAACATAGAAAAGATGAAGAAGGAGAAATGAATGAGAGAGCTGAGAAACTAAGGCTAGACATAGTGAACGGTCCTAGTCATGTCTTTGGTGAACATCTCCACTGCCAAAGTCGAGGATATTTTTGCAATGGTCCAAAAGAAAGTAGGTGTACATATTTTATATATTTCAAATATTTTGTATTTTTTCATAATATGAATGATATATGTTAAGGGCACGGCGCCATGGGCAGGTCTGTAATCGGAAGCCAGACTCCAACTGTGCTCCAGTGGTGAAGAAGCTGCTTTACACATCTCTCAACCTGCATTCCGTCGACTACGGGAAAATGCACGAGGGAGATGCTCTACGCCAGCTTGAGACATCACTTGGGGTCACAGTCCAGCCTTGTGGATTTTTTATTGACGAGAAAATGCCATTCTTGGGAGCCTCTCCTGATGGCCTCATAGGGGATGACGGCATTGTGGAAGTGAAGTGTCCTTCCAGTGGAGAAGACAAAACACCCGATGAAGTGATTGAAAATAGGATTGGCTTGATAAGTAAAATGTTCAAAAAGAGCCAAATCAGTGATAGTTATGAACTAAATTCAAGCCATTGTTATTTTTACCAAATTCAAGGGCAGCTTCACATCACCAAACGTCGATACTGTATCCTTGCCATTTGGACCCCCAAAGGTCTCAAGACATTGAGAATTGATCGGGATGATGAGTTTTGGGAAGTGAAAATGAAAGAAAAATTAAAAAATTTCTACATGACATGTTTGCTTCCCGAACTCATCGATCCAAGGCAACGAAGAAGTCTTCCCATTCGAGAGCCCGATCACATTTTGCAGGCTAAAGAAAAGAAGAAATCAAATCTTGATCTTCGAAAAAACTAAATGTTACTATGTAATAACATGTTATCATGTAGACTTGGTATCTTTATGTAGATTTGTATTATGTCATTAGATTTGTATTATATTATTAGATTTGTATCATACTATTTGATTTGTATTACTCTATAGTATTTGTAATATTTTCATTTATCATTATTATTTATTAACAATGTAACAATGTTTTTTGAACGAGCAAAGGAAGTTGCTACTTATGACTAATGCTCAAATCGTCTGTTTCATTTTTTGTATGTTCAACAAGTTGCTTCAACTTTTGAACGCCTGTATTAATTGATCATCTTCTAATTTAATTCTAACTTACTCTGCTCTCTGCTGTTCATTTGTACATAGGGTTAGTATATTTATAATACAGCATCATGCATTTTGTATCTGATTGTATACATCAATGAATAAATTATTCATGAATGAGAAAAATATTTTTTTTCTATAAAACACCCATATTTCGATTTTATTCTAAAAACTGCTCATCTAATCATGATTTTTGTTTATTGTAATATTATTGAAGGTATATTGTTTTCATTTAGATAAATATTGTATAATTGTTATCTGTAAATAATTGAAAAAAATATTATTATTTGTTCTAATTCGAATAATTCCGATTGATGAAAAAATAAAAATCAATAATTTTCATCTTTTCATCCATAATTATTTTATGCATTAATATACTTAACATAATAAAATTTATGTATTTATTAAATCATCAATATCAGAAAAAGAAAACTTCTTAAGTTCCCAACCTAAAAAGAGAGTTATGCTAAATAGAAAATCAAAGGCGTAATAAGTGTAAGTTGAATGAGCAAACCAATTTTTGGTTCTTCGCTCGTCAGTCAATCAATCTTGAACCGGCTCTCAGCGGCAGACGCTAGATTTCGTGAAGATTTTGCAACAGCGCATCGCGCGCACAAACTGGCAACGTTGTATTTGTGCGGCCGGTCGCCGCCGAGTAAAGGACTGCTTTTAATAAACAGAGCTGCAGCTACCGGAGTTAGTTCAGTAACGTAGAGGGCGTTGTGGGCAACTACGGAATTTTGGTTGACTACTCGGAAGCCTTAAGGTCTCCTCCGATTTGGTTTGGTCCTCCGATTTGATTTTGAATTGGTCCACGTTCGAGACTCGAACCAGGGTCCTCTTGGTTATCAAACCGGCGCATTACTTCTCCCCCAACGAGCCATCAAGTGGTGCTGTTGTTGTTTTTGGTGATGTTGTTTGTGGTATTGTTGGTGTTGTTTGTTGTGTTCCTGGTGATATTTATTTTTATTGGTGTTGCGTGTTGTTGATGTTGTTTGTTGTTTTTATATATGTTGTTTATGTTGTTGGGGTTGCTGATTGCGTGTCGGGTTTTTTGGTGGTGTTGTTCCTAGTGTGCTTGATGTTAATGATAGTTAGTGTTCATATTGTTTTCAATGGTGTTGTTGCTAGTGTTATTATAGTTTTAAATCGAGTTGTTATTCGTAGTGTTTTTGGTGGTGTTGTTGCGGATGTCGGTGGCAGAGAAAATTGTGGATGAGAAATGGCTCAACATAACATTAGGCTATGTTATTAGCATGCGATTTCGACGTAGTTCTTATGAGACCTATTAAACCTATCTAACCTATCTAATGATGACCTCACACAGTGAGTCACCATACCTCAAACACAAAGTGTCTTGGATTCCCTTCAACAATGGAGAATCTTACTTCCCTCCCCCTGCTCAATCCCAAAATCAGAAAATCCCTTCACTCAGAAGGGCGTGTTGATATTCTACTCTCAAGTGGCATCCCACCAATAAAAGCCCTGCATTATTTCTTGTTTCGAATAACCGTGTTTCAGACACTGGCGGCTTGCACACACGAAACAGGTGAAGTGCCCATATCTTTTATTGTACAGCACTTCACCTGTTTCATAGGCAAGAGCCGTCAATGATTTGAGATTGGGGTGAGGGTGTCGTGGACCCTTTGCGGACCTCCTCTTGATGCTTGGTATAGCACGGATAATTCGGAGAAAAAGATTCTGTCTACCTATTATACTATAGGGCAGTGGTCACCAAATGGCGGACCGCGGTCCGGATCCGGACCGCCAGCTAGTTTTGTGCGGACCGCGATATCATACCGATCTCAACGAAAAAAACTTGTAATAAATCCTATAACAAAGTCCATAAGAAATCCTTTGAAGTTCAAATAAAATTGAATTATTAAATAAAAACAACCCTGACAATAATTAAATTTAACACAAGCAGTGTAACCAAATTAGAAAGGAGATAGCTCTTTCAATGTTATTATTTATCTTTGAATTTCAATAGCTGGAGAGAAATATGCCTAGTCAAGGAATGAAAAATTGGAGAATAGTTTTGACAATTTTATGAGTAGGTAACATTCTTCAAATAAATAGAATAAACAATAAAGTAATTTTAATTTGTTATTTGTATTGTGCAAGAAAATAAATTAATTCTTATTACTTTTTTAAAGCCAAATCCAATTGAAATAATGATCTTTATTTTAATTTTATATATTAATGGCATAGTATCAAACTTCAATAAATTTGAAGAAAATTTTTTTTTTGCTGCGGATGATGCCCACATAAGTATTCAATTTTACTTGTGTGTGGATAATGAAGTGTGCGAGGGTGATTTACGAGGTGCATAACTGCATAAACGCCTATGCCTCTGGTGGGATTCGAACCCACGACCGGGTAGCGCTAGCGGACTGAAGGTTGTATTGTAACGCCCCAGTCCACTCGGCCAACCCAGCCGGCAACATTAACATCGAAATGCATACAGATCCATCCCAAATATTCGAATATTAATTAAAATTGATGTAGTTAAACAAATAATTTTTTTTTAATTTCCGGGGGGTTACAACCCCCCCCCCTCCCTCAGTGGTTTCTCCTGAATGGACCGCGGATGCTCGCCAAGACTTTGAAACGGACCTTCATGAAACTTAATTGGTGACCACTGCTATAGAGTATAGACTATCGGACGATAGACTATAGAACTATAACCATGAAACGCTAGTAAGTAAGGACCTTGTGGAAACCCTACTGCTCTGTGAGAGCCCTATACTGTTCTATGAAAACCCTATACTGTTCTATGAGAAAGACAAACTTCTACTTCATATTCTCAGCACTTCCCAGCCTTACTAATGGGATAAGCTGGCTCACATTGACTGACCATAAATGATTTTCACCAATGAAGTTCGCTATTTTAGTATTGTTTTTGGCGTAATAAATTCGGTTAAACAATAGCATAGAATTGCTGCATTCATGTTTACCTGATAGGACGAAGCTAGAGCGCAGTCGTCCCTCCCTAAAGCTGAGGCCGCACTGCCGATGGGTGAGGGGTGGATAGTGGATAGCATGGAGGGGGGACTTTTTTCTAGGCATAGCTAGATGACAACTCATATTGACAACATCAACTGTTGGAGCGCACAAAGTGTAGACGAGACTTCACCCAGCCTACAGAAGAGTAGTCTTCATTCAGTTTAGTTTAAAATTTTCACTAAATTCTATGCTCGAAAAACCTTTCTACGTCCAATTAAAAAATAATCATCTAATTGTATGTAATCCTCATATTGGTGAGATCATTCATTGAATGAAGCTGTACAAAAAACTGTGCCCAGACTGGGAGTCGAACCCAGCTACTCTCGATTGCTGGCCGAGTATCTTATCCTCTTAATGCTTCTAATAATAAATGAAAAATTTATAAACTGATACCTTCCATGTTTATGGACCATCACTGGCGGCTCGTGCCCACGAAATAGGTGAAGTGCTCGTATCTTTTACTGTACAGCACTTCACCTGTTTCGTGGGCACGACCCACCAGTGTGAATCATAACATTTTTTATTTTTCAAATAACTTCATATTACTTGAACAGTGGGCAGGGCCGGTCCTAGATATTTTTTCAGTTTAAGCGAGCAACATTTCGGCGTCCCCCCCCCCGGGGAAAACCCAGCCATTTTTCAACTGGTAACAGTAAATTGAATAGTAATCTATGATTTTCAAACTAATTATATGAATTATTCACTATTTTATCCCAATCGTCTAATCGGTGAGATTAGATAAGCGACGTGCCTCTGTCATCACTGTTGTACTGGTGACCGGTTCCTCTGAATCCAATTTATGAGCCTCAAAAATCGCTTCCCGGTGGTTCGGAACCCACCTAAAGCAGTAGGTCCATTCATCTCTCATCATCCTTCCCATTACCCACGCACAGGCCCAAAAGCCCATGTGAGCATCACCCTTAAAAAAAAGTAATAATATTCATGTACAATGTTATTTTGAATTAGGTTAGTGCCAACTAATAAGCTACTACAGATTATTGATGCATTAAGATTTAATTTAAATTTTACAATTCTCCAATTATTGATACCAACCGTTATTCATTATTAAAACATATAAGATTATTAGATCATCTTATTTGAAGTTGATAGAAATTACAATCAATTGGAACACCTTAATATATACAGAATTAACAAAATATACAGAAGTATAAAGACCCATTACCAAATTTTTAAATATCTAGTGCCTACCAATTGAAGTCTTTAAAAATATACAATCATTCCTACTAGTTCATATTCCATAAGAAAATCTACTTGTAAATAAAAATGATCAATCAAGTAAGTTACGCCTACATTTCAATAAGAATTATTGATTAAATAATTTATTAAAATAAGTCTAACAAAAAGAACGAAGTTCATATATTTGAAAGAAAATCTACTTGTAAATAAAAATGATCAATCAAGTAAGTTACGCCTACATTTCAATAAGAATTATTGATTAAATAAGATATTAAAATGAAATCTAACAAAAAGAACGAAGTTTAATCACTAGAAAAACATTTACGAATAGAAAAACTATTTGAAGGTTTATGAACTTTCTAAGGATACAAACTACCTAAGGATATGTATCATTTCCAAAATGTACAATTCTTTCATATTTCAGTATCATTTTCTCGATGTTTTGTCGCAATTCCTCATCGTTCCGTATCATTTCCCAAACTTGCGTATCATTTACCATAATTTCGGTATCATTCTTTCATATTTATGTATCATTTTCTCGATGCTTCGTCGCAATTCCACATCGTTCCGTATCATTTTCAGAAACTTGCAAATCATTAACCAAAATTTCGGTATCATTCTTTCATATTTCTGTATTATTTTTTTATGTTTCATCGCAATTCCTTATCGTTCCGTATCATTTACTTAGACTTGTGTATCATTTACAAAATATCGGTATCATCATTTAATACTAGCAGCAGGCTCGCTTCGCTCGCCTTCTCCGTCTAGCCAGGGGCTCCGTATCCTGGAACCCCGACAGTATCAGCAGTGTCAGTGAGTCGAACAGGCTCGCTTCGCTCGCCTGCATAACCTCTGTCAGTGTAAGCTGAGATAAACAGAGACAAATTCCGTTCAGAAGGGATTAAATACTCATTGAACACAGCATTTCTAGACCTAATCTGGACCTGTTCAACAAATTTCGACATTTTCTACCAATTTATTCTTGAAAATTCCGAAAAATAGTAAAACGCTAATATTGAGCGTATCCTTGGGAACGATATCGGACATAGTTTGAAACTTGATTCAATATCTTCCAAATTAGTTTATCTATAATCTCGCTGAACCATTGAATTTACAGTAAGGGTTGGTCGTATCAAGGCGGAATATATGCAACCCTCAATACATCTACAATTTTGAAAACCTGATTACTGGCGTAATCTTGAACGGAATTCAAAAATATCTTAACACAACATTTCTAGACCTTATCTGAACCTGCCTACCAAATATCAACACTTTCTACCGATTGGTTCTCGAAAAATGAAGAAAACGCCGAAAAACTATAGAAAAACTTAAACATTTGGCGTATCCTTGAACATTTTCTAAAATCCGTTCTTAGCGTGCGTCTAAACGTCCAACTGAACATGCCTGCGAAATTTGAACGCATTCGATTCAGTGGGTTTTTAGTTCTGGTGATGAATGAATGAATCAGTCAGTCAGTCAGTGCCATTTCGCTTTTATAGATATAGATTTCAATTTTCAAAATCATTTACTCGATGTTTTGTCGCAATTCCTCATCCTTCCGTATCATTTCCTCAAACTTGCGTATCATTTTTTTATGAGGTTACGCCTACAGGCATATTACAATAAGGTTTTCAATGTTTGCATTCGGCACTTCTGCTTAGTTTACGGAAACTACTGAACAAAACACGTTCTAATCATATACCCAGGTTGAGCTGAGTTAATAGAACAACTAATTTAGAACGATTACCCAAGAGAGCCCTGTACTAATATGATGATTAAAGCAAATTCATCCAGGAATTGCAATTGCATATTTCAGTATGAATGTTATGTCGAAACTTGTCGACATAACATCGTTAATTGTTCATTGTTAATTGTCATTGTTATTGTTCCGTATCATTTCTAAAATCTCGGAATCAACCTTCCATATTTCAGTATAATTTTCTTGTTGATTTTTCCCAAAATCTTATCGTTCCGTATCAGTTCCGCAGAGTTGCGTATCATTTCCCCAAATTTGCGTATAATTCTTCATATTTCAGTATCATTTTCTCGATGTTTTGTGGTAATTCCTTATCGTTTTGTATCATTTCCCGATATCGCGTATCATTTCCAAAATTTCGGCATCATCATTTCATATTCCAGTATCATTTTCTCAATGTTTTGTCAAATTTGTTATCTTTCCGTATCATTTCCTACAATCTCGGTATCATCCTTCCATATTTCAGTATCATTTTCTCGTAACATGTCTAAATTTGTTATGGTTCCGTATCATTTTCCAACACTTGCCTATCATTTCTTCTGAGTTTACACCTCTAATAAGGTCTTCAGTGTTTGGATTCTGCACTTCTTAGTTCATCTATCTGCTTAGTTCACGGAAACTACTGAACTAAATACGTTCAAATCATAGCCTATATCCAGGTTGAGCTGAGGTCATAGAACAACTAATTTAAAACGATCACCAAAAAGAGCCCTGTAGTAATATGATGATTAAAGCAAATTCATCCAGGATTTTCAATTGAATTTGCAGGCAAGCGAAGCGAACCTATTTGTCTTAGCTGGCACTGACAGAAGTTTTTCCGGCTAGGTCTTTCATATTTAGTATCATTTCTCGATGCTTTGTCGAAATTCCTTATAATTGGTTGCGTATAATTTCCAAAATGTACAATTCCTTAATATTTCAGTATCATTTTCTCGATGTTTTGTCGCAATTCCTCATCGTTCCGTATCATTTCCCAAACTTGCGTATCATTTACCAAAATTTCGGTATCATTCTTTCATATTTCTGTATCATTTTCTCGATGCTTTGTCGCAATTCCACATCGTTCCGTATCATTTTCACAAACTTGCGTATCATTTACCAAAATTTCGGTATCATTCTTTCATATTTCAGTATAATTTTCTTGATGCTTGTCGTAATTCCTCATCGTTCCGTATCATTTTCTCGATGTTTTGTCGCAATTCTTCATCGTTCCGTATCATTTCCCAAACTTGCGTTCATTTACCATAATTTCTGTATCATTCTTTCATATTTCTGTATCATTCTTTCATATTTCTGTATAATTTTCTTGATGCTTTGTCGCAATTCCACATCGTTCCGTATCATTTCCCAAACTTGCGTATCATTTACCATAATTTCGGTATCATTCTTTCATATTTCTGTATCATTTTCTTGATGCTTGTCGTAATTCCTCATTGTTCCGTATCATTTTCCCAGATTTCAGTATCATTTTCTCGATGTTTTGACGCAATTCCTTATTGTTCTGTATATAATTTTTTCAAGCTTGCTTATTATTTCCCAAAATTTCGGTATCATTCTTCCTTGTTTGACTCACTGACACTGCTTTAATAGTAGTCAATTAAAGACACTGCTTAGTAGATTAGTGTTGCTAATCACTAGTGGGACACTCGTGAAACTGCAACCATCTGAACCTGTAATGAAAAATATTAAATTATTATTTAATTTATGAAATATAAAGTGAAATATAATAATATACATTACCATTATTATGACTTTTATAAACAATTTCAATGAAAAATATAATGATTCACTCAAATAAAAGTTCAGCATGATTTGAAATAGAGCTCTATGTACATTCCACCCTCTTCAAATCACCCTTCAAACCGTTCCAAAGTCTTCAAATTCTAATTTTCAGATTTATACTATTGTATGATTGCAGGTTTGCAATTTGAAGTTCTGGATGTTCAGATATTCTTACAGGGCAATTTCAGAATTTCTTTTCAATAGCAGAAAGAACCGATTGGCGACTTGCTTGAATACTGCGCTGTGCCACTAATTGAGTTGAATATTTGAAATAACAATTGGCTTCAATACTGCGCTGTGATTGGTTGTTGGGTGGGGGATATTCACGCCCACTGGGTGGAGCTAATGGCAGCTGCAGTTAGTATAAGAATTCGCCACTAGACTATGCCACTAATTGAGTTGAATATTTGAAACAACCATTGGCCTCAATACTGCACTGGGATTGGTCGGTGGGTGGGGATATTCACGCCCTCTGGGTGGAGCTTATGTCTGCTGCAGTTAGTATAAGAATTCGCCACTAGACTATGCCACTAATTGAGTTGAATATTTGAAACAACCATTGGCCTCAATACTGCACTGTGATTGGTCGATGGGTGGGGTTATTCACGCCCACTGGGTGGAGCTAATGGCAGCTGCAGTTAGTACACGAGTTAACCACTAGACTGTGCCACCATAGCAATTAGGTTGAGCTTTGAAATGGCGACGACTTGCAATTTGGTTGAAAATGGCGACGACTTGCTGTTCTGTGGTTGGTAGTTTGGTGGGAGAAAGCTAAGCCTACTTTCAACAATGGGTGGAGTGAGTTTATGCTCCAAGTATAATAATTTGTGAAAAACAAGGATACTTGTTGGAAGTAGCATAGCTCCATAGTTATGGCAAATTAGAAAGTGAGACTAGTCCAATAATTGATTCTCAAGAAATTACGACTTTTTTGAAATTAATAATACAAGAAAGAAATAGAAGAAAATAGAGTAGTTGCAGAGCTGGTTGCGTTTATTGGCGGAAGTCGGTACTGAGACGCTCCTCTTTGAATGCTGCCAAGGCGGCAAGGGTTGAGATACTAAGCTGAACAACAGCGCATTTGAAAGAGTCAAACGATATAATTCTTATTATTATTCGATATATTATAGTATAGAAAATTAATTATATAAGCTATGATAACAAGTTATTGGACAGTGCTTTAATAATATGACTGAATCCATTCACCCAGACACTCAATTTATACAAACGTTTTGATCAAGATCTTCTCAATTCTTCTTCTTCTTTAACTTCATGTTCTATTTCTCCTCCTTCTTTTCTTACTATAGTTCTCTTTCTTATTCATCGATTGTTGGCAGATGTCACCAAATGATTACGAATGAAAAGAAATTTGACGAGGAAGAAGAAGAAGAAGAAGAAGAAGAAGAAGAAAGAACGGTTTCTTTCTAGGATTCTAGATGAAAGAGAGGAACGCCGAAACGCAATGCAAAATACGTATTGAACAAAGATCTTTAATTAATCACTGGTGATGTAGAGCTGAAGTAGCGAGGACCAGAAAACAAAGGAGTGAAAAGGTAAAAAGGTACTGGAAAGGAGACAGTAATTACAAAAATGATGATGAGGAAAAAATGAATTAGAATTACTGAAAAAGATGACGAAGGGTGAAAAAGGTTGAAAGGTTGAAAATAGGTTTAGAATGTGAAAGGTTCAAAGGTTGGCGTGGATTATAAAAAAGATGTTGGAAAGCGACAACCGAAAGTATGGTTGAGGAGGAATAACGACTAGGAAAATACAGAGATGAAGAAGAAGAAGAAGAAGAAGAAGAAGATGATGATGATGATGATGATGATGATGATGATGATGATGATGATGATGATGATGATGATGATGATGATGATGATGATGATGATGAAGAAGAAGAGAGTATAAAATAAGTAAAAAATTTTATACTATTCTCACTGAGCAGAAGATGTCGAAAGATTCAGATTCATTCAATTAATTTCTTATGTAGATTAAAAAATGAAAGATGAGAATGACAAGAAAATCTTATCTCGCAGTTCGTGATCCTCTAGAAATTTACAATAAACTACAGATTGGAAATACAGTACTTGAGTATTTTTACAGATTTTAGTGACGATCTGTTAAAGTAGGCTAGTAGTGAAGGAGCAAATTAATCAAATTCTAATTTCTGTGTCTGTAGTTGTCTTCTATTCTTTTTTTCTACTTTTACTCTGAATTAGGCTATGAGTAGGCCGTAGGCGTATCCACCATAAAACACGAGAATTATTGCAAATATTTCAGAGCTTTTCCGACAATATTCTTCTCTATCAAAAACATTCATCTCCCAATAAATAAATATCAAAAGTCAAAGAAGTCCATCATACTGTATTTTTTACATTTCATGTACTGTATCTTTTACTGTTCCACTCTCATCCATTTTTAATTTAAATAAGTCTATTAATTTCATAGCATTTAATTATCAATACGTATTCGAATTTATTAAGAAATCATGGTTGAGTGTTAATGGGAGGTATGTTCTTGAGCATTCCTCTCCAAGAATGGACACTTATATTTCCAAACTCCGCCTTTTTATTTAATTACAGCATCAGTTATATTACAGATTATTCAATCCTACATTTCAATCATTCTCGTAAGTTCTCATATTATAGTCATTAATAGTCTATTCTTAGTTATTTTAAAACTAGCGATGTAATTAGTATCATTTTTAATTTACATAATATAGGATTTGAAACGATGCATTTTGTAATTTACATAAATAAAGTGAATGAATCTGAATCTTCTGAAAATTATTACTCAACAACAGCTCTTCAAACTGGTTGTTACTCATTCATCACATCTCTTATCCTTGAATGGGAAGCTTCTAATCTACTTGAGGCTCCTTCTATCTTTTGTTTGTGAATTGATCACATAGGTGTAGTCTTTCCAAGCAAAGAAGGCATTCTGTTAGTATGGAAAAATGACTCCAGTTCGGTCAATATTGGTTCAAAAATTACACATTTGTTCCAAAATTGTAGGAAATATTTTGATCTACAATTTGAGACCAAATTTAGAATTTTTGAACAAATATTGATCGAGCTGGAGTCACTTTCTCATCTTGACAGAATGCCTTCTTTACTTGGACAGACCACTTCAAGGGAATCGATTCTTAGGTGGAAAAAATGATCAGAGGTTTTTATAAAAATCAGTTCGACAATAGTACAGTACTCAATTCGAGTTTCATTAGCTGGCTATATATGGAACTCTCTGTATCCTATTCTTCATTATATTATATTTTGCATTTCAAATGCTTCTATTTCTATATCTTGTTTTGCATATAGCAGTTTTCATTTATTGATTCAATCCAAATAAGAAGTAATTTAGTTAGTATTTTAGTATTCAATTTAATTTTGTAATTTAGTTTTAGCATTATCTCTTTCAACATAAAAACAATTTAGTTGTAGTTTCATGTAAATTATTAATACATACAATTTTTTTCTAAATCGATATAGTCAGAGTCTAGGGTTGGATTTAGGTATAAGTTTAGATGAAACTAATTTTGTTTTCCTTTGATCACTAAGATTATATTATAATATTTGTTTACATTCAATAATTGTTATTATTATTACTTTTTCTGCAGTAAGTTGAAAGTTCTTTTATTTGGAAATGTAGTTTAAACTTCGTTATTTTGTAATATTTTTAAGTATAAAATGTATCAAGGAGACATAAAAGGGGAAACCTGTTGTCTCCATTTTTGTAAATAAATAAATAAATAAATAAATAAATAAATAAATAAATAAATAAATAAATAAATAAATAAATAAATAAATAAATAAAAAAATAATTAAAAAAAATAAATAAATTATCAATCATAAGACCTACATCTCACCTTTTTACGGTACTTGAAACTTGATTATCAGTCTTATATCATGCATGTGATATTCTGTTGAACTTTCTCCCGAAGCCTAATCTCTAGTATTTACCCCAATATACAACCTTGTAAGTTAATTTTATGTGTGCCTGACAATAACTTGGTGTGATTATTAGGCTATAGTCTACTATTCTATGGTAGATAATAATTATGTTATGTAGGATGTACGAACTCTCAACCAGTATTCAGGTTTCAATGTTCGAAATTCATTTCAATTGCATGAATTTCATTTTTAAATTTAAATTTATGCAATCATGCAATCATTCTATGTTCAATAGTAGGGTACGGAACAGCAAACTACCTTCCTAGTTCACTTCTTCTAATTTTTTTTCAAAACACTCAATTTCTCTTCAAACGTTTCCAATAATTATTATTGGAATAATTCTTCAAAAAATTCCGTGTTTAGGAAAATAAACTCATCAAAATTAGAATATTTATGTTCCAATTTGAAATCTTGATCGTAGACAGTAATTTTTTACGCTGAATACGAATCTGTTATCAGACTTTATCTAAATCTACTATTTTAGAAACTTCGAAATTTATTAAATTAATTTTATTTTTCATACACGTAGCCTATACGTTCAAAATATCATTCTGTCTTCAGGAAACTAAACTTTTCAAAATTAGAATATTTTCGTTCCAATTTGAAATCTTGGCCAAAGGCAGTAATTTTTGACGCTGAATCCGAATACGTTATCAGAATTTTTCTAAGTTGGCTATTTAGAAACTTGGAAGTGCTAAGAAATAAATTTTCTTCCCCTCGAAAGGTCGCTAATTTTCCCTGCTTCTGAGTGCTACCAATTATCTATAACGAGTGGTGGCTTGCCTATTGTTGAATGACAGATTTATGATCAAAACAAGTCAAGGTGTAAAACCTATGTCTACCTGTAACCCGCATCTTAAGAATTTGATGTTTGACTATATGAGAATAATGTACTATTTTTGCACCATTTTGTACCACCAAATGAAAATTTTGTTAACGTTCCAGAACCAAGATATTTGAAAAATAAAGTGCGGGTTACAGGTGGACACCCCTACCCGCATTTGTGATTTTTCAAAATTTGAAGATGCCATAATAATGTACTATTTTTGCACCTTTTTGTACCACCAATTAAAAATTTTGTTAACGTACCAGAACCAAGATATTTGAAAAATAAAGTGCGGGTTACAGGTGGACACCCCTACCCGCATATTGAATTTCTCAAATCTAATTATACCAAATTAATGTACTATTTTTGCACCTTTTTGTACCACCAATTAAAAATTTTGTTAACGTACCAGAACCGAGATATTTGGAAAATAAAGTGCGGGTTACAGGTGGACACCCCTACCCGCATATGGAATTTCTCCAATCTAATTATACCAAATTAATTTACTATTTTTGCACCTTTTTGTACCACCGATTAAAAATTTTGTTAACCTACCAGAACCGAGATATTTGGGAATAAAGTGTGGGTGAGGGGGGTGGAGAAAAAAAGGAAATTCTCAATAACATCTCCATTATAGATTTTAAATCAAATCTGACTGAAGCATTATTTTCTACGACCTTTGTAGCATGAGAAACGGATGTTAGATGAAGATTTATTACGACAAGAGGTAAGGAAGATGCGTAATTAGAAAATGGTGATTAGAGGTGGATATTTGTAGGCCTATAACAACTTACCCTTGAATAAATATTGGATTATTTCGATGCTAGAATGTCATACCCCTTCTCAACTATCAAGAAGCATCGAAAAAGATTTTTGTTACCAGCTTATACCAGAGATATATGCAAAATCGTGGTATGGATGGGCGGGGGGTAGGTGAAACATCGAAAATCTTCTATAACTTTCTCAATATTGGATTTTTTTCGAATCTGTCAATGCCAGAATATTAAACTCAATCTCTACTATCGATGAGCATCGAAATAGATTTTTGTTACCACCTTAATCCAGAGATATATGCAAAATAGTTATATAACTGGACAAAGGGGGTAGGTGAAACATCGAAAATCTTCTATAACTTTATGAATTTTAAATTTTTTTCGAATCTGTCAATGCCAGAATGTTACACTACTTCCCTACTATCGATAAGCATCAAGAATGATTTTTGTTACCACCTTAATCCAGAGATATATGCAAATTTCTTATATCTATGGATGGGGGGGTAGGTAAAACATCGAAAATCTTCTATAACTTTATGAATTTTAAATTTTTTTTGAATCTGTCAATGCCAGAATGTTACACTACTTCCCTACTATCGATAAGCATCAAGAATGATTTTTGTTACCACCTTAATCCAGAGATATATGCAAAATAGTTATATAACTTGACAAGGGGGTAGGTGAAACATCGAAAATCTTCTATAACTTTATGAATTTTAAATTTTTTCGAATCTGTCAATGCCAGAATGTTACACTACTTCCCTACTATCGATAAGCATCAAGAATGATTTTTGTTACCACCTTAATCCAGAGATATATGCAAAATAGTTATATAACTGGACAAGGGGGTAGGTGAAACATCGAAAATCTTCTATAACTTTATCAATTTTCGATTTTTTCAAATCTGTCGATGCCAGAATGTTGACCTCCGTCTCTACTATCGAGAGGCATCGAGAAAGAATTTTGTTACCAGCTTAATCCAGAGATATATGCAAAATCTTGACATTACTGGGCGGGGGGTAGGTGAAACATCGAAAATCTTCTATAACTTTCTCAATATTGGATTTTTTCGAATCTGTCAATGCCAGAATATTAAACTCAATCTCTACTATCGATGAGCATCGAAATAGATTTTTGTTACCACCTTAATCCAGAGATATATGCAAATTTCTTATATCTATCGATGGGGGTAGGTAAAACATCGAAAATCTTCTATAACTTTATGAATTTTAATTTTTTTTGAATCTGTCAATGCCAGAATGTTACACTACTTCCCTACTATCGATAAGCATCGAGAATGATTTTTGTTACCACCTTAATCCAGAGATATATGCAAATTTCTTATATCTATGGATGGGTGGGTAAAACATCGAAAATCTTCTATAACTTTATCAATTTTAAATTTTTTTCGAATCTGTCAATGCCAGACTGTAACACTACTTCTCTACTATCGTAAAGCATCAAGAATGATTTTTGTTACCACCTTAATCCAGAGATATATGCAAAATAGTTATATAACTGGACAAGGGGGTAGGTGAAACATCGAAAATCTTCTATAACTTTATCAATTTTCGATTTTTTTCAAATCTGTCGATGCCAGAATGTTGACCTCCGTCTCTACTATCGAGAGGCATCGAGAAAGAATTTTGTTACCAGCTTAATCCAGAGATATATGCCTGTTATATAACTATTTTGCATATATCTCTGGATTAAGGTGGTAACAAAAATCATTCTTGATGCTTTACGATAGTAGAGAAGTAGTGTTACAGTCTGGCATTGACAGATTCGAAAAAAATTTAAAATTCATAAAGTTATAGAAGATTTTCGATGTTTCACCTACCCCCCGCCCAGTAATGTCAAGATTTTGCATATATCTCTGGATTAAGCTGGTAACAAAATTCTTCTCGATGCCTCTCGATAGTAGAGACGGAGGTCAACATTCTGGCATCGACAGATTTGAGAAAATCGAAAATTGATAAAGTTATAGAAGATTTTCGATGTTTCACCTACCCCCTTGTCCAGTTATATAACTATTTTGCATATATCTCTGGATTAAGGTGGTAACAAAAATCATTCTTGATGCTTTACGATAGTAGAGAAGTAGTGTTACAGTCTGGCATTGACAGATTCGAAAAAAATTCAAAATTCATAAAGTTATAGAAGATTTTCGATGTTTCACCTACCCCCCGCCCAGTAATGTCAAGATTTTGCATATATCTCTGGATTAAGCTGGTAACAAAATTCTTTCTCGATGCCTCTCGATAGTAGAGACGGAGGTCAACATTCTGGCATCGACAGATTTGAAAAAAATCGAAAATTGATAAAGTTATAGAAGATTTTCGATGTTTCACCTACCCCCTTTGTCCAGTTATATAACTATTTTGCATATATCTCTGGATTAAGGTGGTAACAAAAATCTATTTCGATGCTCATCGATAGTAGAGATTGAGTTTAATATTCTGGCATTGACAGATTCGAAAAAAATCCAATATTGAGAAAGTTATAGAAGATTTTCGATGTTTCACCTACCCCCCGCCCATCCATACCACGATTTTGCATATATCTCTGGTATAAGCTGGTAACAAAAATCTTTTTCGATGCTTCTTGATAGTTGAGAAGGGGTATGACATTCTAGCATCGAAATAATCCAATATTTATTCAAGGGTAAGTTGTTATAGGCCTACAAATATCCACCTCTAATCACCATTTTCTAATTACGCATCTTCCTTACCTCTTGTCGTAATAAATCTTCATCTAACATCCGTTTCTCATGCTACAAAGGTCGTAGAAAATAATGCTTCAGTCAGATTTGATTTAAAATCTATAATGGAGATGTTATTGAGAATTTCCTTTTTTTCTCCACCCCCCTCACCCACACTTTATTCCCAAATATCTCGGTTCTGGTAGGTTAACAAAATTTTTAATCGGTGGTACAAAAAGGTGCAAAAATAGTAAATTAATTTGGTATAATTAGATTGGAGAAATTCCATATGCGGGTAGGGGTGTCCACCTGTAACCCGCACTTTATTTTCCAAATATCTCGGTTCTGGTACGTTAACAAAATTTTTAATTGGTGGTACAAAAAGGTGCAAAAATAGTACATTAATTTGGTATAATTAGATTTGAGAAATTCAATATGCGGGTAGGGGTGTCCACCTGTAACCCGCACTTTATTTTCCAAATATCTCGGTTCTGGTAAGTTAACAAAATTTTTAATCGGTGGTACAAAAAGGTGCAAAAATAGTACATTAATTTGGTATAATTAGATTGGAGAAATTCCATATGCGGGTAGGGGTGTCCACCTGTAACCCGCACTTTATTTTCCAAATATCTCGGTTCTGGTACGTTAACAAAATTTTTAATTGGTGGTACAAAAAGGTGCAAAAATAGTACATTATTATGGCATCTTCAAATTTTGAAAAATCACAAATGCGGGTAGGGGTGTCCACCTGTAACCCGCACTTTATTTTTCAAATATCTTGGTTCTGGAACGTTAACAAAATTTTCATTTGGTGGTACAAAATGGTGCAAAAATAGTACATTATTCTCATATAGTCAAACATCAAATTCTTAAGATGCGGGTTACAGGTAGACATAGGTATGTGTAAACAGTGCTGGTCGCATCGTTCACTACCACCAACACACAAACATATAAAAAACAGTGTGTGTGTGTGTGTGTGTGTGTGTGTGTGTGTGTGTGTGTGTGTGTGTGTGTGTGTGTGTGTGTGTATGTGTGTGTGTGTGTGTGTGTGTGTGTGTGTGTGTGTGTGTGTGTGTGTGTGTGTGTGTGTGTGTGTGTGTGTGTGTGTGTGTGTGTGTGTGTGTGTGTGTGTGTGTGTGTGTGTGTGTGTATGTGTGTGTGTGTGTGTGTGTGTGTGTGTGTGTCCTGAATCATGCTACCACACACGTGAGAAAGGAAGTTGTTGTTTACTTCTTTGCAGATAAGTATCGATAATTATTACCACGAGCTGTGGGACTGATTTGGGTGGCCCTCGGTCAACCCTATATTCAGGCAATGAACTTTGTTTTCATAGGAAAAATTCTTTCGATTTTCTTTTAAAATAACTAGCAAAGTACAGGGAGCATTGAATCATTTATTTCATATTTTTGATCATATCATATTTTGTTCAATAACTACAGAGTCAAAGTACAGGGAGCATTGAATCATTTATTTTATATTTTTTGTCAATTTCAATTTTATTTCATATTCTCTCTGCTGTGAAAACATTGATAAATTATGTTCACGTTGAGGTTGTGTGATGTACATAGAAGAAGAAGAAGAAGAAGAAGAAGAAGAAGAAGAAGAAGAAGAAGAAGAAGAAGAAGAAGAAGAAGAAGAAGAAGAAGAAGAAGAAGAAGAAGAAGAAGAAGAAGAAGAAGAAGAAGAAGAAGAAGAAGAAGAAGAAGAAGAAGAAGAAGAAGACGATGATGAAGAAGAAAAAGAAGAAAAAGAAGAAGAAGGAGAAGAAGAAGAAGAAGAAGAAGAAGAAGAAGAAGAAGAAGAAGAAGAAGAAGAAGAAGAAGAAGAAGAAGAAGAAGAAGAAGAATTACTTAATTGAAGTAAAGTACATAATAATAATGACTAACCTAGCAATTGATAATATAGTTAATTAGATAATAATATATTGATTAGATAATATAGTTTTACGATTGAAGACAGTAAATTCACCAATTAGACATTTTTCAGCAAATTAGTGACTAGAAAATTGGATGGCTCGTTGGAGTAAGTGATTACGCGCCGGTCTGAGGAACAAGAGGATCCGAGTTGGATTCATAACCGGGGAACGATTCCTTGGTCACAGCCAGAGAGAATAGAATTAATTAATATTAATTTTTCTAATTTTTTAGAGGCTTTAGTAAGGTTATAAAATAAATAATTCCTATGTAAAACTAGCTGAGGAATTGATTGAAACCAGTTCCAAGTTAGTAACTTTAACGGTTATTGAGATAATTGGAAAAATATGCTGAAAAACGCAATTTTTCAAGAATAAGGGTTATAACTGGACAAGGAAACATAAAATTGTATTTTTTTAATGGATATTGGAGAGAGTCGGATTCTTGAGTAAATGTTAAATGGCGGCGATCATGTAAATCATACTCAAAGTTTAGAAATCAAAAATTGCAAAATTGACAAAACATAGCCCAAGTGATGAATTTGTGTTTAGTAGCAATTTTGCGATTTTCGATCGCTATTTCTGAGATTTGGGTAAGAAACTTTGAGTAAGATTTACATGATCATCGCCATTTAACTTTTTCTTTAAAATCCGACTCTCTTCAACTTCCATTAATAAAAAATACCTTATTGTTGAAAAATTGCGTTTTTTAGCATATTTTTCCAATTATCTCAATAACCGTTAAAGCTACAAACTTCAAACTCGTTTCATTGAATTCCTCAGCTGATTTTACAAAGGATTTGATTATTTTAGAACTTCACTAAAGCCTCTAAAGAATTAGAAAAATTAATCTTTTTTGAAAAATCTCAATTTTCCGCCATTGTTATCTCAGTAACAAAGCGTTTTTGGGGGTTGGTCCCATGGAACTTTTTTGTCTACTTTGTGTAAGGAACCAGCCTGAGAAGTATTGCACATTCCTCCCGAAACACTCTGTATAATATATTCAGTCTGATATTATATTCAGAGTATAATATACAGAGTGTTTCGGGAGGAATGTGCAATACTTCTCAGGCTGGTTCCTTACACCAAGTAGACAAAAAAGTTCCATGGGACTAACCCCCAAAACTTTTTTCTAGAACGAATTTGCAGAAAATGTTGAAATTAGGTAAACAGGTCCACATTAGGTGTAGAAATGCTGTGCTCAATAAATTTCGAATCCCTTCTGAACGGAATGAGCCTGTTTTATGAATTTATGAATATTATGAATCTTGGATGTAGCCTACTAGGTATAATAATAGGTGATGCATCTGTTGTCTCTTTTCATTTCAAAACATCATCTAGGCATAGCTAAATGACTACTCTACTTGATAACATCTGCTGTTTTTATTTATTTATTTATTGAAATTCCAACGGTTACACCATTTTTAAATCAAATACAATAATGTTGAAGATTACTAAATTAACAAGAAAGTTCTAGAAATAGGAGTGATATACATGCAAAAATCTATAAACAAGCAAAATTGATCAAATCAATAATATAAGAAAATAAAGCTCAATATAAAAATTATAAGATAGAAATAGAACTATAACAAAACAAAGCAGCAAATGAAAATTATATAAACGCAATACAGAGGTAATAAACAGCGCAAATTGAAACAATAAGATAAATTCGAAAAAGGAACAAAAGAATAAAGAGATAAAAGAAAAAGAACGCAAGAACATAGCGTCCACCGAACCAATTCAACAGCAACAATCATATCAACACAAGAAAAATAAAAAAATTGTCAAATCATATTATATGAAAATACGAATAGTAGAGCTGAGCAGTAGAGAAACACCAACAAGCACAAGAATAATTAAACATTGCCAAACAATATAAATTATACAATAATAATAGAAACAGCCTCAACATGAAAAACAACAATAATAATAAAGTAGAATTAAAAACTAGCAATAGAAGGCATCAATTAAACAATACATAACCCTAAAAGAATTACAGTTATAATAACAATTTGTTATTTGTTATTAATAACAATTTTAGGGACACCATTGATATATTTTATAGTCAATCCCTCCTCACCCCTAGACTTCCGGTCCTCCAATTCAACATTCAGCGCCTTTAGATATTTAGCCTCCAGTGGGGTCCTATCTCTAGCCAATCTAACTTTTGAAAACAATGGATTACACAATTTAGGATTGAATTTGGATATAACATTAATAGCATCTTCATGGCTCCCCATAATAACTTTGAGTGGCCTAGTATTTCCCTGTTTCATTTTTCCAACACGAAATGTTTTAATACCCACTGGAGAAAAAGCTGGAAGGATAGAAGCGAAAATTTCAGCTATAAGGTTCAAGTCATGTTGCTTCCTCAAGAGAACATCAGCACTAGAGGATTCTTCCAGATTGAAGACCATGACATTAGAAGAGCGGCGAGTACGATCGCGGAGTTCCGCCAAAGTCAGCTCCATAATATTACCCGAATCCAGCCCAGCGTTATCACAAGAATGATTCTTTAGCGCAGCCAGCTCCAGCTCCAAAGCTTCAATACGTTTCTCTGTCTCACAGAGACGGGGCTCCATACTAGACAATAATTTATTCACCGAAGCCAGATCACTTTTTATATCAGAAATATCACCCGGAAGATCAGTCAGAGCATTCAGTTTTGCAAGTAATATTTCCATTTTCAAGTTCAATGATTGAAAGCTAGAGATTACAACATTGTGTGGAAGTTCTACAGTTTCAACACAATCAACCCTAGAACAGAACCATTTATTCCTGCTATCTGCTGCTAAATCACGATACTCCGTATCAGGGACGTTTGCGCATGTGGAATGGAACCAACGTTCACATTTTCCTGAGCACAGAAGTCCCTTCTCTGAACGCAGAACCTTTTTCATGCACACAGTGCAAGTAGTACAGTCTAGTGTGAAAGCCATATTGTAAAAGTGTCTATAATGAGGAAGCGATCACAATATTACAGTTCAACAATATCATTGGAAAAAGTATCTACAATATCATAAAGATAATAGCCTATAAAGATCCATTTATTCGGTCCGTATGAGAAAAAATTATTGCTTTATCTCAAAAATTGGCCGAATAATGTATAGTAGAGTCCGTAAATGCATAGCTGGATTAGTCATAACCATCTATCAATTCTCAGACCTTAATGTAGCTATCGATTGTATGGAAAATGGCGGACGTAATTGCCCTACTCCAAATTCATGATTTCATAGCGTTTTGGTTATGTTGACAAAAATCATATGTTTTATTATAAAATAATTTTTGCAACATTTCATAAGCAGGCCTACTGAATGTTTACTAAGTTGACAATGGATTACACTTACGATTCGTCTTGTTTTATGTTAAAAAATATGGCATATTTTATTGAGAATATGATAATTTATTACAAATGGGTCGTCTGTGTTGTGTTTATGATTGTGAATATCCATGTATGGTAATTCAATTAATATTTATATTTTCACGTTTCCTGAAAACAAACTCTCAATGGACATATTGGTTAGAAAAGTTTTTATCAAAATTTTGAACTGAAAGACAGTTCGATAGTTTGTATTAATCATTTTGAAGACCGTTTTATTATCAAGAAAGACATTTTTCTTGTCATAGACGATTAACTAATTGGAGTGCTACGAGAAAAACATTGGAGTGCCAAGAGAAGTGATGCATTTCCTTCAATTCCAACAAACTAGGCTCCTATGTGCTTTTTGTAAAAGTGAAAGACAATAATTAATGGAATCAGTGATCTGCCTTGTGTACCAGTTAGCTTCAAAATATCAAATGATTAGGTTACAAACAGTGCTTAATTTGTGACTATAGCCTACAATACGGTAGGCCTACAACGCCGGACTAATTATATTTTTTCTTAAAGTTTAAATCTGAGATATGTAAAGCAATGGTAAAAATACGCAACTAAAAGCTTAAATAACACTCTAAAAACAAGTTTTGAGAAGTTGAATTTACATTTTTGAATAGATACTGAAGTGTGAAGAAGACAATAAGATGTCTCAAACTTGCAAGCCAAAGGAAAAAACTGAAAATATTGGGGGAAAGGTTCAGAGACGGAAGAAAGTTGAAATGAGCAGCAAGTGAAGTAGGCTACAAACATGTTGGAAAAACTGATTGGAATTTGAGTGTCTTGAATTTCTATTTTCACATAGAATAATAAATCAGATTCTAGTTTGAAGTCCATCATATTGTAATGATTATTATTTTTGTATTGGATATTGATTATATTGTAATATCATAATGATTAACAATAAAAAATATGCTATTTATGTCTTATTACTTCTAAAGAATAGCAACTTCAACTATTGCTATTACGCTTGGCTAGCCCATATTGCCGCCATCTTGCTTTGTACATTAAGGTCTGAGAATTGATAGATGGTTATGGATTAGTATCGTTGTGGGAATCAGCTGAGAGATAGTACTCAAACAAGAAGCTATAGCTGATAGCTATATAGGTTTAAACAGATAGCATTATCACCATAGTTCTAGGTCAAGAAAGCTGGCTCGAAAGCGGCTGCTCACAAGCAACAGGTAAAAATACAGTACTTCAATTGCAACGGAAGTTTGTATTTGTTTCTAGAACAAATACCGTATCAATCTGCTACAGAGTCCTCCTATGCACACTTACACAAAATACAGTCACTGTCTATGTCTCATCTCTACCGGTAAATTTCTACCTGTCAGGTTGAAAACAAGCTGGTCAAAGTTCATTGTTGTTATTTCAGCATGATAAAATTCAATCAAGTTCACCAGACCAGTATAGGCTACAAAAAGGAATAAGAGTCGATAATAAAAATACTCATGTTTTAACTCACATCAACCATATACATAGCGGCAGTAAACACTTAGTGAAACACAATAAAACACTCTCATTATTGAAAAAGGCGTAATTATCACATAATAAATTGAAAAACGACAGACGAAAATTCGAACAAATATTCCTTAGCAGACAGTGAGTCTGCTGTTGAAGTACACAAGGAGCAGACGAAACCGCCTAACCTTTTGGCGTCAGCTGTACAAATCTTACACCAATACGGCGGATTTACAAAACTCTTCAACGATATAATAGGCCTACGCAGAATATTTTCCAAGTGTTTTCAAATCTTTTCTTGAACCAATTGGCAAAAAATTTTCAAATTTCATACATATGTTAAGACTAGCCGGCAGGCTCGGTTCGCTCGCCTTCTCCGCCTAGCCTGGACCCCCGACAGTATAGGCATTGTAAGTGAGTCAAACAGGCTCGCTTCTCTCGCCTGCAAAACCTCTGTCAGTGTCAGCTGAGACAAACAGGCTCATTCCGTTCAGAAGGGATTCAAAATTTATTGAGCACAGCATTTCTACACCAAATGTGGACCTGTTTACCTAATTTCAACATTTTCTGCAAATTCGTTCTAGAAAAATCTAAGAAAAACTCCAAAAAATAGTAAAACGCTAATATTAAGCGTAACCTTGGGAAGTATATCGGACATAGTTTGAAACTTGACTCAATATCTTCCAAATTAGTTCATCTATAATCTCGCTGAACCATTGAATTTACAGTTGCCAGTTGGGATTGGTCGTATCAACGCAGAAGATATGCAACCCGCAACACATCTACAATTTTGAAAACCTTATTACTGGCGAAATCTTGAACGGATTGCAAAAATATTTTAACACAACATTTCTAGACGTTATCTAAACCTGCCCACCAATATCAATTTCTACCGATTGGTTCACGAAAAAATGAGGAAAACCTCGAAAAACTCTAGAAAAACTAAAATATTGGGCGAATCCTTGAAAAGTTTTTAAAATCCGTTCTTAGCGTGCGTCTAAACGTCCAACTGAACACGCCTTCCAAATTTGAACGCATTCGGTTCAGTGGATTTTTAGTTCTGGTGTTGATGTTGATGAATGAATGAATGAATCAGTGCCATTTCGCTTTTATATATAGAGATTTAGTTTGGAAATTATTTGGAAAATTAAAAAAAAACGGCGCTTTCCTGTTTTAATATGAAGCCTACTTCTCTGAGAACGTATGGATTTGATTTTAGGCCGGTATTGGCCGGGCTGTAGTCGTTTTCCCGTCTTTCCGGAGTGCTTCTTTGCTTGGACGAACTGTATTAAACAGTTATTAAATAGTGGAGTGAATATGAAACTGGCAACCAGCTGGTAGGCCTTAGCCATTATTGGGCTGTAAAGCCATTAACAAACCGAAAAACCATTCTAAACTTGTCACACGTTCGGATAAGATATTGTACGAAATTTAATAATTATAGGCTATTGCACAAAATATAATGAAATCCTTTACGAATTATGCTTTATACGGTTATACCAATGTTTTTCAGTTATTCTATGCGTTCTCACAAACCATTATTCCAAACTATATTGTAGCTGATGCCTAAATGTTAGGCGGTTTCGTCAGCTCCTTGTATAATCAAACAATGATTTTATCAATTAGAGTTGTCATTCCGATTCAGCTATGCCTGGATGATGTATTTTTTTAAATGGAGGAACTCCATTCTTGGAAAAGTGATCGTTAAACTTCCAAAAATTGGTCAAATATCAATATTGATACGTTATTTGGACTCTGTTTCTCATGCTCGACAACTTTTAGGGTGAGAGGGTAGTGGATTTATTGCTACTTTATGAGTTACATCACATTTAAAAGCAGTTTGGACAATTTTTTGGGGATTTTTTTTTTAAATGGGAGTTTTGATCTAATGTAAAATATTTTCTATTTAGCCGATTTTCGTTTTCTTTTTTTAATTTATGCAGATTCTAGTCCTCTTTAATTTCTATTCAGAACACTTTTCTCTAGGATCAACCGTTTTCGGTTTTTATGCGAGAAACTAAAAAATTGTACCTTCTAACCCCCCTCACACCCTATGCTCACCCCCCAGGTCCGGGGACTTTCAGTATGTTAACCCCCCAACTAGTCTAAACAAATCCCCGAGGTCAAATATTGGGGCATATTTCATGCACTCTATACCTGTGTGGACAGGCTTTATTGACTGGACTAAATTGGAAGTGCCTATTTTATTATTGGAAATATTCATAGGCCTATAAAGAATTTTGAAACTATCCTAAAATGAAATTCCACCCGATATTGATAGAAATTTTCATTATGAATTTAATATAGTCTATTTATCTTCAATTGTTTAATTTAATTTGAGAAATAGTTTGATACCGCTTTGAGACAGGAAAATGACTTCCACGTACTTTGTCCAAGCAAAGAAGACATTTTGCCAAGATGGGAAGATGACTCCAGCTTGGTCAATATTAGTTTGAAAATCGTAAATTTGTCCTGAAATTGTAGCTCAGAATGTTTCCCACAATTTGAGACCAAATTATAGTTGTTGAACCAATATTGACCGAGCTGGAATCATTTTTCCATCCTGCCAGAATGTCTTTTTTGCTTGAACAGACTATCTTTTTCACATCTAAATGTTCAATAGCTATAATAATCAGTAATTATAATCTATAATTATGAATGGACTATAATTATAATCTATAGTCCATTCACGATGGCTTGAGACGAGATAAACAAAAGCTCTGCATCTGTGTGTGTTTGACTGGAGTGGCTTCGTTTCAGCCACGACATAAACAATTAACAGCAATGCCTAAACACAGAATTTCATTGTAGGCAATTTATTCTGAATTGGCAATTCAGAATAAGTATCTTCAAGTAATCTTTTCTATAGATACACATTGGGAAATTGCTTGTTTTGGTTGTCTCTCGCCTGCATGAACCTAAAATGAACAAACAATTATAGTAAAAGTCTTTGTGTCAATGATTTGGTTACAGTCCCGAAAACAAAATTCGGCATTGCTGTGACATGTTTATGTCGTAGCTAAAACGAAGCCACTCCAGTCGCACACACACACACACACACACACACACACACACACACACACACACACACACACACACATTCAAAGATTTTGTTTATCTCGTCTCAAGCCATCGTGAATGGTCTATTAGTAATATATAGTAATAACTTTAGTACTATATAGTAATAACTTTCTGAGTAAATAACGAATCTTATAAGTGATTTTGAGTTAAGACTTTCTTGATTTGGGAGTCAAGGCCCAATTTCTCATCACCAATCATGAATCATAGCTTAATTTTTCATTGCTTGTCACGTCAAACCAGCGTAAGTGGACCAAGAAAAAACCAAACAATCCTTTTTAGAGTCATAATTTTATCATGACTTTCGTAAATAGAGTTCATCACTCTATTTAGACACAACACTCGTCAATTTTGCATAAAATAACGATCAATATTGATTGCCATACACAAGTCTGCATGCGCAGTTTAATTGAAAATATTTTGTTATGTAAATAGAAGACATTTTTGTTGGCTTGTTCAGACCAGACAGGAAGTCAGCCATGACGCCATGACATCATCGGAAGGCGATTCGAGGTCAAACGCCTGACGCCCGCAGACACTACAGAGCACCAAGGAGTAGAGAATTAAGCTGTTCACTCCAACACGAATTGAACGTCGGCCATTACAGGGAGATAGCTCATAATCTGTCCAAGCAAAGAAGACCCTCTGGCAAGATGAGAAAATGACCCCAGCTCGGTCAATATTGGTTTAAAAATTATTGATTTGGTCTCAATCGTAGGGAACATACTGATCTACAATTTGAGATCAGATCAATATTTTTTGAGCCAATATTGACCGAGCTGGAGTCATTTTCCCATTGTGCCAGAATGTCTGCTTTTCTTTGACAGACTAATCATGGTTCTTTATTATTCTCTCTGATGCTTTGTAAAGCAGACGCCAACCTGGCAATTAATTTATATCTTACATGTTATTAATTAAAATCTATTTAATATTATTTTTCAGCTCTGTAACGACAGTGTTTGATGTCTGAAAACGGTTTACAAAAGCTAAATTATGATCTTGGAGACCGCTCACCCACTTTCCTGACAGAGCTAACTAAGCATTATTAATAATAAGAACAACAGTAATACGCTTTCTGTTTTTGTATTTGCTTCAACAAGCGCTAAACGGAACAAAGAGTACAGTGACTAGATAAAAGAGAGTCACTGTAACAAAGAGAAGCTTACTACGCCATCTCTTGGATCGCTCAGTCCCAGATTGTCTCAACAGTTCTTGAAAAATCCGAGAGATAGCGCTACAAGAGCTAAAGGACTTCAATAATAATAATAGTGTCCAGGAGGGAGGATTACAAGTTCATGTATCCCAATAAGGAAGGGGGTTTTCCAAGGAGATAGCCTAAGCCCTCTGTGGTTTTGTCTGGCTCTTAACCCTCTCTCCTTCATCCTAAATCAATCGGACTATGGATACAATCTTAAAGGTTCAGCTAACCTGCAGCATACATTGTCACATCTTATGTACATGGATGACATTAAGATTTATGCAGCTAGTGAAAGGCAGCTGAAGCACCTTTTGGCCCTTACAGAAATGTTCTGTGCTGACATTCAAATGTCTTTTGGCCTAGAAAAATGCAAAACATTGAGCATTCAACATGGAAAGATTCACCCAACAAATATTGTACTGGGGACAGGCAAAGCATTTGATTGCATGGATGAAAGTGATGCATACAAATATTTGGGGCTTGTGCAGACCAAACGGTTGAATCACAAAGAAATACAAGGAGTAGTCACCAATGAATATTTAAAGAGAGTAAGTGCAGTGCTAAAGTCCAGAATTGATGGCAGAAGTACATTTAAAGCCGTCAACACATATGCTGTTCCTGTACTTACATATACATTTGGCATTGTGAAGTGGTCCAATACAGAGCTTGAATCTTTAGCTTGTTTCACCCGAAAACTATTAACTAAATACAGAGTGCACCACCCAAAATCAGCAGTAGAGCGACTAATAATACCTAGAAACAGAGGTGGTAGAGGCCTGACTGACATGCCCAATAGCTGTCAGAGGCAGATTCAGTCTCTCTGCAACTTCTTTCTTACCCACACCTCATTTTTGCATAAGGTTGTTGTTTCAGCTGATGATTCCTATACGCCACTAGATCTTTGTTACACTGGAGTAGCTGATCCAAGATTGGAACATGACCACATAGCAACCATACAACAAAGATGGCTTGTTGCATGGACGTCATGCTCATGATCTGAATAACCCATTTGTCTGCCGGGAAGCATCAAATGCCTGGCTCAATTGGGGAGGCATTTTTGCGGAAACAGAGAGTTTTATGTTGGCTACCCAAGATCAGTGTGTTGCGACCAAAAACTATTTGAAATACATAGTAAAAGAAAACCTAGAGAATGACACATGTAGGAGATACCGTAAGGCATCAGAGACAATACAACATGTTACAAGTTTGTGTCAGGCTTTGGTGGCTACAGTTCATCTTCATCGACACAACCAGGTGGCAGGGATTGTACACCAGAATTTGGCATGTATATACAACCTGTTGCCCAGCTCAGTGCCATATTACCAATACACTCCTAGTGCAGTCTTGGAGAATAGAACTCACAAACTGTACTGGGATCGTTCTGTTCTCGCAGATAAAAAAATTCCTAACAATAGACCAGACATCATATTAATAGACAAGCAAGAACAAATTACATTTCTCATAGACATAGGCATACCTAATACACACAATTTGAAGCAGTATAGTGAGGAGAAACTGTTAAAATATCTGCCTCTGGCTGAAGAAATAAAGCAGTTGTGGAGGCAAGAGAAAGTTAATATTGTGCCTTTAGTCATGTCAGCAACAGGTGTGGTACCAAAAGAACTATCTGGAAGACTAAAATTGTTATTAGGATCTCTTCTTAGTCTAGAATTCATTTTATCCTGCGCAATTATAGATCTTATAATGCCCTCAGTTATCCAGGGCTTCAGTGGACAAAGTCTGTTAGGTATCTTTTTTACCTTCTTGCATTGATCGATGAGACTGGTCAAACAATCAACAAATCTATCCATAATAGTATCAATGCTATCACCTACGGGATAGATACCCTCCCAATCCTCATTCCTAATACCTTCCAACAGAGCATTATAGTTAATTCTAGTTATTGTGTTGACCAGGTAACAGTGATGCTTACCGTAAGCCTTACCGTTTTGCTTGAGGAAAAAAACTTTGCAAACTAAATTTGACAATCACAAGAGGCAAGGATTCCTCTAAAAGTGTGCCATTGGGTCGTCTGCCACATACTTTTGGATTGCTTATCTTAAGAAGTGTGCTGTTGACTTTCCAATACCAACATTGTGACAACGTTCCCTTAACAGGGTTTTTCCACAAACGTTTTACCAGTCTGAGAATGACTTAGAGGTAATACCCTATTACCCTTGTTTACTGTTATCGCCACAAGTAGCGCTGCAGTCACTTCTCGATGTTGAAGGGTTGGGGTGGTATAAAAGTCGAAGGTCCCCGACTGCCAGTCTCGTTTTCAAGTTTGTGAAGAGAGGTTGATATTAATTTTTGGTTGGTGCATTTATAGTCCAGTTGGTCAGTGTGATCTAGCATCTAGTCCAGTCGAGTGTCAAGAACTTGATTGTAAAATCTTACCAGGTAAGCCTAAAATATTCAATTTTTGTGAATCATTGAGATATTAGTTCTTTGAAATTGAGATTTTATTCTATTATTTAGTTCTAGTCCTAACTTCTAACCTTATTGAAAGCATGTGAACCATGTTATAACCTAAAATTATTTAGTCTAATTCATACTAACTTTATTCATTGAAATTAACTTGAGTTATAAGCTATAAAATGTATTAGAGAAACAACAGGCATTTCCCGTGAAATTTTATTCCAAAATTTAAATAATTGAATATTATGTTGAAAGTCAGGTGGGCTACCATAGAATAAAGAATCTTTGAATCTAAAATGATATTAAGAATCAAAGAATCTTGATCATAACTTTACATTCTTGTAAAATTGTAAGAGATTATCCTTTCTTATTGAAATTAATTAGTGTAGCATAGTTGAGTTATATCTTGTTTGCTCATTATTGAGGTATTTTGTAGTAGCCTACCTAAGTTAATCCTTTACCAGCAGTTGTCAATTTGTTAGTGATCTTAGTGATTATGCTAAGGAATTAGGTACGGTAGGTAGTGTCTTCTATTCAAAGTATAAGTTATAGGCAAATTAGAATAGGCTAATTAGAATGCCCCATTATTGATCACCTAAACATCGGACACTTTCAACTTCAACCATGAATATTAAGAGTACTTTTTTCCATGGTTCTATTTTTCCGTTATTGGTCGGTTCCTTAACAGTAGGCCAGAAAAACTAGCTAATTCCACCAAAAATAAAAATTACAAACAAAACAGTTTGAAAAAATGTAGCCTACCGGCAGTACCAAATTTAACAACTTCAGCTTTAATCTTTAATGTATGAAATCGAATCTTTCTGTATTATTATGTCATTAAAATTTTGAATATATATTTTCTATCAATTTTAATTATCGGAAATTGGATATCAATGATCCAAAAGAAATTAAAAATGGGTGTCTGAAATTAAGCTCATGATTATTCACATTTTCCAAATATCGTCATAGAGTGACGGAATTTGGCTTAAACTAGTTATTTTTGTAATCCATTTGAGTCAACTATTTATTAATGCATATTTTGAACCCGGTTTTAAGAAGTTTTCGGTTTAATTCCTTATAAAAAAGACTTAAGCTTTACCAAATTTCGGCCAGGGCTACAAGATTCAACTTAGTTGACCAATAAACTATGGTTTAAATATCAGTACCGGTAGGCTACCAATTTGATGGAGTTTTTGTATGATAAAATGCAATTACATAATTTTTGTCTCTTGTGTACAAAAATATAGTTTTTGCGCCTACATTTTCAATTTTACATTTTTGAAACCTAATTATTCAAACTTTCAGGAGCTTTATTCCCCGGACCTGGGGGTGAGCATTGGGTGGGAGGAAAGGGGTTTAGAAGGTACAATTTTTTAGTTTTTCGCTTAAAACTCGAAAACGGTTAATCCTTGAGCAAAATGCTCTGGATAGAAATTAAAGAGGACTAAAATCTGCGTCGATTAAAAAAATAAAACGTAGATCGGTCCAATAGAAAATTTGTTACATTCGATTAAGACCTCCATTTTTGAAAGAAATTCCAGAAAAAATTATCCCAACTGCTGTTAAATGTGATGTAACTCATAAAGTAACAATAAATCCACTTCCCCCTCTAAAAGTTGTGAAGTAGAGTTCAAATAATGTATAAATATTGATATTTGAACTATTTTGGAAGTTTAACAATAACTTTTCCAAGAATGGAATTCCTCCAAATTCAGCTATAGGTGGTTATTGTCGATATTTTGATGCTAAAATATACATTCAAAGTAATAACTATTATTAAAGCTGGTGTCTGGAAGTCCATATGGATCATTCCTCATCAGAATACTCATAGTCCAGTCAATGAGTGTTTTTTAGAGGAAAAAATTTTCTCATCGATTACCATCAAATAGACAAGTGTTCTGCAAAAGTCCTGACCCATACCCCTCTTGCTTCCCCCAGCACCCGCTCAAAGTTTTCATTTGCAATGGTGTCTTAAATTGAATGTATCTCAGCAACCATTGAAGATAAGAAGTCAAATGTTTTTTCATCAAATAGAGAATAGAATTTTCTTCATTTCATGTCGGTACCATTATACTCTAGCTTTTGTGGTTGAAAAGTTATAAATCGAAGAATGAAGGAAGCCCCTTAATTTCTGTCTAAAATTTCTATTATTTCACAAGTAAAAGTTTACAAGATTGTTCTGCTGAAAAACGTCCCATATAAAACTTGTAGAGCTTTTTAAAACCTACATTTCTATGTATAATAGTTGATATTTTAATAAAATCTAAGGGGGTAAAAGTTTGATAATATGCGATAAACACCATATTGCATGTTAAAACTCGTCCATTTGAAGAATATCGTTTGGAAATAATACATTTGGGAGAGAATATGAAGCTAATTTTTTCCTCATCAATAACCAGAATATAGAAAGTGTTCCGCCAAAAGTCCTAACTCTTACACAGTGGCGTAACTATGCCATGGAGCGCCCCGCAGCCGAGTGGGCTCCCCCTCTAAGATAGAAACCAGAAAAAACTCATCTAAGTTACGATACCTTTGTTTTGTTTTTGCATGTGTTAATGTAGACAGTAGCTTTTCTCTTTTCAGACTGAGAAGACATTCTATCAATATGGCAGCGTAAAGCAAGAGTGCAACTATGCATGCGCATCTGATAATTCTAGTTCAAGTCATTGCTTAAGCTACAGTTTCCACATGCTTACAATTAAATGGTGTGATTCGAATAAGATTTTCTAATTTGAGCAATAATCTACAAGATCTAGTTGAACGTACCAGAGCTTTCCAAAATTACACTTGAGCCGCTCCTCAATTTTTCTACTACACTTGAAATTATTAAATTGTGTTGCAATTAAATATAGCTATATTTATTCATTGTATCAAATTTAGACGGGCAACCGATGATTGAAAATTTAATGAATTTAATAATATATTAAGAATGTTTCTGAATCTATTGGAAGGAATTCAGTAGCAAAGCAATATATTTATTGATTCACTGATATCCTTCCTCAAATCCTTGGATAAAATCTATTTTATTCATTTTCTTTTCTTCAGATGCTGTAAGGAAGAGGTACAGAGAAGCAACAGACGACTCTTTGAAAAATACTGTGAAGACCTGGCTTCAGCAAACCGGACCTCAAATACAGAAGAGGTAATTAAACATTTTACTTTGGCTTATGTAATGTGTATAGGCCTACATACATGCATATTATGCAAGCATACATGGATATTACATAATTCTCTAGCTATTTCAATTTGATAGGTTTCAAAGGTCAGTATTAGCCTAAATGATAATAAAGTTCTATATCATCATCTATGCAATAATATGGAATGGAATGAAAATATTATCTTGTATTAATATGGAATTATAAGTATAGTAATATTACGTAAGTAATATGGAATGAAATGAAAATATTATCTTGTATTTTCATCTCTTTCCATATGATAATAGAACCATTATTGTGTAATACCGGCCTAATGCTTATCACAATTCCAAAGCGGTAGCTCAAGCTGCCTGGCTCTAAATGTGCTGCTGAACTGCCCGACTCTAGCTGCGCTCTAGCCACCACAACTCTATTCACATAACTACATTATAAATGTTCACTTTGTTTTAGGTCTACTAATATATAATAAATCAATAAATTGTTAAATTCACTTGAAAATGAGTAGCCCTAAAAAAAGTTAAAATTTATAATGTAGTTATGTGGATAGAGTTGAGATAGCGGCTCGAGCTACTGCTTGGGATTGTACCTTTGAATTAAAAAAATTATTGTACTGTTAATTAAATATGAATTTTTTATTTCAGGCAGGAGAAGACATCTAGATACAATGGAGAACCAGGACAACATCCAAGGATGATAAACTTTATGGCCTTTTTGTAGAGTATATGACGTGTTTTATTTATTAATGTAAAAAATTAATTTATTAAAATAATATGATGTTTACCAAGCTTACAATTACTTACTCCTCAAAGCAGTATATTTGAATGTCCATTCAAAGTACTGTAGTATTGTCTCAACCAGAACAAAGAAGAATTATTCAGAAATATTTTTCTTTGTATAATTGGTAGTGACAACAAAATTGGCAGTTTGCAAATCATGTGTATATGATAATATACTAATTACCTGTAAAACTTATTCACTGCTGCTTCTCGATTAGACTTCTTTAAACATTGTTCATGATAGAGTTTTTTATAATCACTTATAAGAATGAGAAAATGGAAGTAATGATAATATACTAGATACCTGTAAAACTTGTTCACTGCTGCTTCTCGATTAGACTTCTTTAAACATTGTTCATGATAGAGTTTTTTATAATCACTTATAAGAATGAGAGAAAATGGAGAGTAATATAGGATATGAACAAAATTTCAGGAATGGTACTTGAACATTGATTTGTGTATGAGTCTCATGTAATATTCCTATTCTAAGTATGCATATACAAAACAAACGTGTGAGTATATTTTGCTTCTTTTTTGCACCTGATTCATTCGCCACTTTTGGTGTGAACAACTATACTCAATAGAAATGATGACTTCTAATATTAATTAGGTTTTTATGCTATTGTACAAAAATTTTTAATTGAAAAGTTATTGGCATTATTTTGAAAGAAAGTACAGACAAATATTATAATATATTTACCATACCGTTATAATAATACAAAGTCTTGTGCTATATGGTATAGAATAAATGAAATTATATAATTTCATAACTCACATTCATATTCATACTGAAAATTTCATATTCTATACTGAATAATATTATATATAGGTTAATTTAAATTAAGTTCAAGTTATCCATCAGTTTACCAGGATGAGTGTGTCACAGGCCTGCTACAAATAGTGTGTCACAGGCTTGCTAGGAATGGTGTGTCACAAGTCTGCTACAAATGGTGTGTCACAGGCTTGGTAGGATGGTCACAAGTCTTCTGATAAAGACTTGTCACAATGTATTCGAGGGTCAACTAGGCAACTTGTCACTAGCCTTCCGTAAGTGTTGTTCCTTGCCACTCAAGACATGTAACAAGTGTGAAGGTTTGAGGGAGTTTCCTTGTGACAAGCTTGTCACATGTTAAAAATCCTGCCTGGGGACTGTTGACTAATACATTTCTTTCTCTATTGTTGTAAGGAGTCTTTGCCAAGTTCAACACAACAGAGTAGTGGTCAGTTATGGTTGTCTTAAATATAGCTCCTTTCATGGGTATAAAATTATTGCTTGACTTTTTGTAAAAAATGTAATCAATGCAGGGTTTAGTTGTTGATGATACTCTGGTATCGCCATTTATGAAGGATTTATATAACCATTACTATTGAAGATATGCAGGTAATCTTGAACAGGAACACTAGATGAATGAGTATTTATATTCATATCTCCAGCCACACATACATTTATTCCATTAGGAATGTTATTGATTTCATTACTTAGACTACTGTATTGAGAAAGTTATCAATGTTATGATTACTTGGAGATCTATAAACCCCAATCACTTTCAAAATACAATCATCTATTTTTTAATCAGCACTTATCACATAAGCATCAGAAATATCAATTTCAACTTCATTGAATTTTATACAATCTTTTATGTACATACATTAATCCATCACATTTATTCTGTTTAGAGTAAGTTACTTATTTATTGCTGTATATCCAGGAATGTTGTAAATGAATGACATATCTACAGTTAAGCAGGTTTCCGTTAATATTATTATGTGAAGGTCAGTTTCCAATTCATTCAGACAGCAAATAAACTGATCGAAATTGGCATTTAAACATAACCATCTATCAAATCAAAAAATCAACTGGAAATATTAGGGGAAAGTTTCAGAGACAGAAGATAATTAAAATAAGCAGCAAGTGAATTGCAAACATGTTAGGAAAAACTGATTGGAATTTGAGTGTCTTGTATTTATATTTTTCACATAGAATAATAAGTCAGATTCTAGTTTGAAATTCATCATATTGTTATGATTTTTAATTTTGTATTGGATATTTATTATATTGTAATATCATTATGTTTAACAATAAAAAATATGCTATTTCTGTCTTATTACTTCTGCAGAATAGCAAGTTGAACTATTGCTATTACGCTTGGCTAGGCCCATATTGCCGCCATCTTGTTTTGTACATTAAGGTCTGAGAATTGATAGATGGTTATGATTTAAACTACGTATATTCATTGACAGAATATTTACACACTCAGCATCTTTATCTCTGTCAGCGTGAAAGTGATAGTTCAAATATAATCATCAATTACAGCTGTTTCATTTTCTATTTCTAAAATTTTGAGAATCTCTTCAGTGTCACCCATAACTTATACTATCAAGTCTTCTTCTCCTTTTCTTGTTTCATTTTACAAGCTCCCCACCATCTATCAATTTAAGATTCTTAATTAGTTTGTCCACATGCAGTGTCTTCTACTAGACTGGTTGTTAAATACCTGAAAGTTTCAGTGTGTCTAGACAGCGCAACAATCGCATGAGGCATGCTGTTATAGATATCATTTTCCTTGTAATTAATTCTGATTAAAATTACATTTTTAGAAGTTAGCCCTTGTGCGTCATGGATTGTGGATCTTCTCTCCACTCTATAGCAGCACCGACCACCACCATATGCTTTTCCTCTTGAGTGAAAGTTAATATCAAAGTATCAGGTTTTATCACATGGTATTCCCCATTTCTGTAAGTAGGTAAGATGGAGAGAACTCTTTCGTTAATCGTGGTAATATTTTCATAGATTTTGGAAAGAACAAAACAAATATCAATAGGACATCTACAAGATACCGTTAGTTTTGTATGAGGTACACAGAATTCCGAAATTTTATACCATCTTGTCTTGTAACGTATGTACTTCTCTCAATGTAAGGTACTGTCACCAACTACAATTTTTTCAGAGGCCTTACTCAATTTAGAAATAAAACCTATATGTACCCTGCTTGCATAAGTAAAGCTTCATCAATAAAAACTCTATTGTATGTTTTATGCTGGTTATGATTTATTATATATGAGCCAACCGTCCTGTAATCAAGATTTAGACAATGACTATGTTCTTGCCCATACATTTCAATAACAGCATCACGGATTGCTTTAATACCAGCCCGTGTTTGAGCAAGTACAAGAACTTTGCCAGGCTCATGATGCGAGACAATAAAATGAGACTTACCACATCCGGGGAAACCATCATACCATTTTATTTTGGGTAATTTACACTCACGGAAACTTACTTTATTCATAGTTTTTAGTAATTCACTATTTAGCATAAGTGTAGTATTGTTCGTGTTACCAAAACATATCTCTCGTTGGTAGAAAATTTTAGAAAAGTAAATTTTAAATAGTAGGAAAGTATCCTCTTGAAATTCCACTAAAGTTCCGCCCTGCTCCAGGCAATATCCCATTCGGTATTTAGTAGGTATTTGTTTTGAAAAGGAATCTTTTCAATAAATTATCATTGCTTTTGCTTGTCTGGAAAGGATGACGTCCAGCCATCTGACTATGGGGTAAGTTACGTTTGTTCAATATATTACTACTTTAATATAGGAATACGGGTCTTGGAGTTTTTGGAAGTGCAATATGTAGGTGCTACAAGTATATATTTATATAGTGTTTACAAATGTGTCCTTGGCGGAGCTGGCGTCGGGAAATCCAGGCTGATTGAAGCAATTCAGCAATCGTTGATCAATAAGATGCTATAACTCTTGTGTAGTAGGTACACAATGTAGAAAGAATAGCAGTGCAACAACTGGTAAGGCAGCATTTGCAATGAAAGGAGTAGCTCTTCATTCTGCTTATGCACTGCCTCTTAACCAATTCGAAGGCGAAATGCCACCCCTGAGCAGTAGGCTACTGTTTCCAACATTTTGCTTTATTTTTGCGACGTCATTAAAATATAAAAAAGTCATTCTATATTCTATTTATTGCTACATTCTTCATTTGAATTGCTTCAAGAGTTTGTCAAGTGTTCTGAACAATATTTTATTATTTGCAAGTGTTATTTCCCAAATTTCATGCTCAGGCAGGTATTACACGATGGTAGTTCTATTTCTATTATAATAGTTGATGAACTATTCCACATGATCAACCATTATAATAGAAAGCTATTACCGTGTAATACCGGCCTTAGTGAGGGAGAGATAGCCAAAAAGTTTGGGTTTGGGCTATTTCGCCTGCTCCTTGTCGCTCCAACAGCTGATGTCAAGAGTTCCATTAAGCTATGCCCAGATAATGTTTTTAAAATAAAAAAGACAGAAAGAAATGCCTCACATCAGAGGGTAGTACTGTTAGTAGGCAACATCACGTATTTTACAACATAGGCTACAGATAAAACCACCTAATTTTATTCGATTATCTTCATTCAAGATTGAGAATTATTAGAATGTTAACAGTAAAATACATGGAGCAGGTACTTCTTGATCTTGATGTATTCAAACTTCAATAATTCCACAACTTATTCAATGGGTTTTTTATTATAGAATCTACAAACTATTTAAAAATGCCGCTAGATATAACTTCGATAGAACTATTCGATACTCGACTGTGGACATCGAGTGTTGTTATTTATAGAGTCGATAGTCAGATTAGATCAAGATTCAAGTCGATATTAAATTCGAAATTAGAATCATAACCTATAAGGTAAAAGTTAAACGTGAACTTCAACCTTAATATTTTTACATTATTTTACATGGTTTGTGAGATTTTGAGGTAAGAAGGTACTTGACGTTGGTTTGCAATAATTCTTAAAATACCTAACTTATTTATTAAAAAAAGTAAAATTATTCTAAACTTCAGAGTTCAAATTATCAGAGTTCAGAGTTCTTATTTATTAGGCTAGTTCAATTTTCTTTCTGTTCTAAAATCAATTATTCTTGAATAATTACGAATAGAAGATGACAATTAGTATCAAAGTTGTCAGTCTTATTACACAGACACAGGCTACATTTCAGAAAAAACTTGATTTTTTTAGTGATAGGCCTATGAACATGTAATAAGAGGAGAGTCTAGATATCACAAATTTCCTCCTTCCAGCTGGGTGTTCCAGGTTCGAAACTTATTCTGTAGGAGTAGGAGAGGAGATAACCAACCTGACCTCAAATCAACCTTTCAACTATCAAGCTTCAGCTATCCTAACCTAATCTAAGCTCTAAATAACCTAACCCAAGCTCAAACTAACCTAACCTTAGCTTCGGCTAACTTAACCTATCCTAAGCTTTAGCTAACCTATCCTAAGCTTTAGCTAACCTAACCTAAGCTTCAACTAACCTAACCTATGCTCTAAATAACCTACTTCTTAATAAGAACTTCTAAAATAAGAATTAGTGCAAATGTGAGTCAATTTTCTAGCTTCCACAGACCAAACTTTTAACTTGATTTATTTCAAAACTACTGGACAGCGACGGCTATTTTTTAAAAATTCTGTCATCAGAATAACATAGGTACTTAATCAATTGCAACCGGAAATTTGACTTTTGGAAAGAGGCTGTTTTAACAGAAGCTCTGAACCAGCTCTGTTTGATTATTTTACTTGATATTTGTTCAACCCTTGGTACAGTTTCATATTGAATAATTTCCATGATTATGTTGTATGTTGCAGATGAGTGAAATGGAGAAAGTGAGAATTGAAGATGAATTCAAGTCAGCTCACATAAATGATGAGGCGGTAAGTGTGCTCCGAGTTTGATTAAAGACCGTACCTACTAAAGTAAATTATCAGTGCAGAACATTATTGTTTGATGAGAACTAGACTTCTTTTTGCTCAAGACATTATGTTGTTTCACTTCAGTATTTTTGTTGTGTTTTTTCAACAATAGGCTACTGAATGCTTTAAATGGTGAAGAATGCAGCAGCGTTCATGTATGCAACTTGTTGAAAAAGAAGTTGGTTTTTTGATTTGATGACAACAATAAAAAAAATAGTAATACTTTTAAAAATAAAAAAATAATTTTTGATTGAAAGAAAATAATTTTTTACAATAATAATGCTAGAATATGTGTCTTTACTTCAAACAGGTGAATCATATGGAGGAAGAAAATATTGAAGCAAGGCCTAAACATAAACCAGAAGGACTCAACACGATTTTATTTAAAGAAGAGGTGAGTGTTCTCTTATTTCTATCTTATTATTAGATTGTGTTCCATCAAAAAATCAAATTTATAAGGTCGGATTCAGACAGAAAACATGCATTTATCCTTCTATTTTTG
The DNA here is from genome assembly GCA_017141385.1 of Sogatella furcifera. Lineage (NCBI taxonomy): Eukaryota > Metazoa > Arthropoda > Insecta > Hemiptera > Delphacidae > Sogatella > Sogatella furcifera. The sequence continues at coordinate 305,515 of CM029546.1, read as the reverse complement.
GTTTACTCCTGCTGTGAGAGGCACATACAATCTTGTCAGCTCATCTAATTATGAGCATCATCCTCTTTAACATTAGAATTATTATGGCTTTTGCATTTTGAACAATATCTTTTCCTTTTTGAAAACACAAATTAGTTATTATTATTACAATATTTATTCCTTGCTATGTATTGGGTATTGGTCACTCGGTGAGGGTGATCTATTGGTGATTGTGATGTTAAGTAACAAACACTGTGGACTGCTCTCGGATGGGTGACTGGTATTAGGCCAAGTACACATTGGCGAGGTGGAACTACCCGTTAGGGTCTCCTCACCAATAAAAAGGCATAAGAATATCTTTTTTCCTTGCTATGTAGCAACATCACTACAGTGAGAGGCACATGTAAACCTGACTGTTGTGTGTGTCAGCTCTGTTAATTATGAGTATAGCATCCTCTGTAACAATAAAATGATCACATTTTTTTAAAATTTTGAACAACTTTTGAAAACTTCTACAAGCTCTAAATGATACATTTTTAGTAGAACAATCCTGTGATTTTTTATTAGGAATATAATGAAAATTTGGGGCATAAATCTGGGACTTCCTCCATTCTGCCATGTATAACGCCTGAACAAGACAAGCTAGAGTAAAATGGTAAAGGCATAGAATGAGGAGAATTAAATTTTTTAAATAATGAGAGAAAATCCGTTTTCCTATCTTCAATTGTCACTGAGATACATGCAATATAAGAAAACCATACAAATGGAAACTTTGGGTGGTTGCTGGGGTGGAAGCAAGAGGGGTAGGGGTGGGGACTTGCCAGAACACTTGGGGCAGAACACTTGCCGATATGCTAGTTGTCGATGTGGAAAAAATCAGCTTTATATGTTTTTTCCCAAATGTATTATTTCCGTGTGAATTTTCCTCAATTCGTGTTATTTGGCACGCCAGGGGTATTTATTGCATATTAACGGACTTTTTCCCCCTTACATTTGAGCAAAATATATGTTCCTAGTATTCAAAATGTAGGTCTTGGAAAGTTCTACAAGTTTCATATGAGACATTTTTCAGTAGAACAAACCTGTAAACTTTTATTTGGAAAATAATGGAGTTTTCAGGCATAAATTTAGGAGTTTCTCTCATGTATAACTTTTGAACCACAGGAGCTAGAGTGGAATGGTGATGACTTGAAAGGAAGAGAATTTAATTCTCTAAATAATGAGAAAAAATTTGGTTTTATATCTTCAATGGTTGATGAGATAAATTCTATTAAAAAATCCTTAAAAATGGAAACTTTGAGGGGGTGCTGGGGGGGAAGCAAGATGGGTAGGAGTGGGGACTTTTGGCAGAACACTTGTTTATATGATAGTAATCGATGGGGGAAAAATTAGCCTCATATGTTTTATTTCCCCTAACAGGTATATTTTTGCACTCATTGACTGGACTAACAATAATAATGCTATTTTCCTTAAATTTATTTATATTTAAATGTACAATTATCAATAAAGCTATTTCTTTCAATATCATCACAGTTTTGTGTTTTGAGTGGGCATAGTATAGTGGAGCCGCGAACAGAAGAGCCTTTGGCAACATGGCTGCCATTCACTGCTGCCACTAGTTGAAATGAAAATTGTTCCAACATAACCAAATTTAGGAAGAAATAGTACAGGCTCACACGATTTTCTCTGTCCTAGTTCATAATTATGTTATGATTTGTGCTATCATATGTCAATAATTGAACAGATGAATGAAAAAAAAAAATTCATTCGTGAAATCAATATGATTATGATTAGTGTAAAAACGGTGGGTTGGATGAAGTGATTTCACCCTGAAAATATCAATTCTGCGCATGCGTAGTTACACTCTCACTTCCCTCTGCCATCTTACAAGAGGCTCTTCTGTTCTTGGCCCAACTATACAGAGTGTTTCAGGAGGAATGTGCAATACTTCTCAGGCTGATTCCTTACACCAAGTAGGCAAAATAGTTCCATGAGACCAACCCCCAAAAACGCTTTGTTACCGAGGTAACTGACAGCGATTGTGTAAATCTTACCCAAATCTCAGAAATAGCGATCAAAAATCGCTACTAAATACAAATTTATCACTTGTGCTATGTTTTGTCAATTTTTACTTGACTTGCGAGCTGCAATAGCTGATGTTGTCAATCTAGCTGATTTGATCAAGAAAGACAATAGATACTTTACATCAGCTGTTGTTAGGTTACATCACATTCAAGAGACAGACAAAACTGCCAAACGTTTTGGCTTCAGCTATACAAGCGACCACCTAGTACAAATATGTATTATGTGGTCGCGGCTCTGAACTGACCCTGCAAAGTTAGACACCTTTTGAAGGTTGCAAGTCAATTATAAATTATATTGAAATAGAAAATTATTTGTTTGCATTTAACCTATATTGGGAAATGATTACTCCTATAAGTGGTTCATTGATAGGTTATAAAATAAATAAGCTAAATTTGTTTCTATTTGTCAACAGTTGATTTTGCCTGATGAACAAGTTGATGGAGATGCGAAGGTCGAGGCCACTGAGGATCCTTTACAGCTGGAAGGTTTGTTATCAAGTTACTACTTTATACTTGATCTGTATATTACTTGAATACTTTTCATCAATTGCCAATTTAATGTGTAATCACTTGGTCCCACTGCATTTTTATTCACCTAAAGCTCAATATCAAACATTGTCATTGCCATTTCTAGCATTTACCAACTCTAATCATTATGTATAATATGTTTGGTTTTTGATTTCATGAGGGTGAAGCCATATGAGCTCATGTGAAATCCTTATTATAAAACGTCTTGGAAAACGTAGGCCTACGTCAATGTAAACTTTTCTATTGTGTGTTAATTGTATTATTCTATTGCGGATGATGTCCAAAAACGTTTTGCTTGTGCATGAGTAATTGATTGATGAGATTATTAAACACCCATGTTATGCGTGGTTTGAACCCACGATCAGAGACTGCTAGCAGACTGAAGAGGCTAACCTGTACCTCTTTCTTTGCTAATCATTCTTAGTAATTATGTTATAGCATTGTTATGCTTTCTTAATATAACAAACATAAACATTTCTCAGAAATAACATTTTTTCTGTCAAGATATTAGAATAATACATTTTAGAAGATGTATTGCAGCAAAACAATATTACATGTTTGTGAATAACTCAGGGTTTCTAGCAGTCGGGAAAATCGGGAATTAGTCTGGAAATGAAATAAGGTCGGGAAAAATCGGGAATTAGTCTGGAATTTGAAGTTGAGTCGGGAAATCCATAGATTATAAAGTTGTTAATTTTTTTCTTATTAGTTGAGTTACTTTCATATTGGGCGGGGCGGGCCTGAACAAGTATCAAGTAGGATATAGAAAAACGATATTTTGCAAATATTGATATTTTGAACCGCTATCCGATATTTTTGACATTGATGGCCAGGCACTAGAACGAGCTTAGTGGGGAGACGGTTCAGTGTTTCCGCTTTGCTTTTTCAATATTTCCCTAGCTAGTGCTAAAGCATATTAATTAGTACGGTGGAATTAGTTGAAAAGAAGAGGCCCAACCTCAACATCCAAAGAGAAAGGACGATTCCTACGCCATATTGTTCTATACAACCCTTTTATTGTTTGGTAAATAGTTACACCCTTTTGAGCGTCGGGTTTTGAGGGAAGGGGGTTGAAAGGTGCAAAATTTCAGTTTTTCGTGAATTGGTGCTGAACCAAGCGTCGGACAAAATGATTTCATGAATATTTTTTTCTAGAGAATAAAATTTGGAAGTATTTGCAAAGATTGGAAAAATGAGTGGATTTATCACAAAAAAATATGATAAAAACCGGTTGCGAACCTTCTTATGTCAAAGTTCTTGCAATTCTTATAGTAACCATCTGAGTGAGGACGATTTTTCCACATTTCTTGATAATTTTCAGATTTCTCGATCACAACTTCCGGATTGGGAGCATTAAAATGTGAAAAATTGTAATTTCCAATGTGCCGGTATTATTATTATTATTCAAGAGTATCATTTGAATCTGAATTTTGGAGGTTTTCACCGAATTTGGATTATAATATATGAATTTATACCGCCGTAATGAGTAGAAACTTATGAGCTATTGAACGATATAATCCGACGTACCATTAAAAAGTTATGAGGGAATATGAATTATTAAAAATAAAAGGATGCTTTTGACCAATCCCCATGAATTACATGATATTATTGGTCGTGCGAACAATATTTATGACACTCTAGGGGTTTAAGAGAAGAAATCTAGAAGTATGAGCAAATCCTAATATTTTTAGTATGTTCTTCGTTTTATAAATCTTTTTTAATTTTATTGGTTTTTGGGGGTGTAAGGGTTTTATAAAATTGCTGTAGCACATGAACCACCGAACATAGAAGAGTGAATTTGGTCTCAAATTGAAGAGAAATGAATTTCGCCAAGAGGGATTTTGAAATAAGGATTATTATCAATCTTATTATCCTTATCCTTCTATTATTAGTGTTATCAATTCAAAGTTACAAACTTTTTAAAAAATGGAATAATTCCTGTGAAAAAATTATGGAGTTTTCAAGAAATAGTTATTTGAAAACGGTTGATGATACAGAGTTGTAATTGGTCTCAATCTTTTCAAAAATTTATTCTATAGAAAAAACATCCAAAACATGAAATTTTTTCGTCCGACGCTTGGTTTGGCACCAACTCACGAAAAACTGAAATTCCGCATCTTTCATTCCCCCTTTCCCCAAAACCCGATGCTCAAAAGTGTGTAACTTTTTACCAAACCATAAAGAAGTTGTACAGAACAAGTTGGCGTATGAATCGTCCTTTCTCTTTTGATGTTGAGGTTCGGTCTTTTTTTGAACTAATTGCCCCGTAATACTAGTTGTAAAAATTGAATTACATAGAGGTCCGAGTCTAATTGCACCGTATTATATGTAAACATAAAATAATGTTAATAGTATGTTTAAAAATATACCCTATTTTAATAAATAGGGTGGTATTTTTTAGACATAAAGTCATATCATATCACGTTTAAAAACGTTGAAAAAGCATAGAGAAACTCCAACTTTGTATTGAAAAAAGTCGGGAAAAAGTCTTGAATTTCATTAATGCAAATTGCTAGACACCCTGTAACTTGTTATCTGGGAATTTTTGTTCATTCTATTTTTATACCTCAAGGTATAACCTTTGAGCTATAATACACCTTTAGTAAAAATTGAATTTTTTAAATTGTGTCAATGGTTTCATCAATTGTTCACAGGCTGTTCCAGTCCAAGCCGGAAGTCCAAAATTGAAATATCTGCACCAGCTGTTTGTGTGGATCAAGAAAGAAATTTAGAAACTTGTGAAGAACCCAATTCATCAAATCCATTATCCAGTAATATAGACTTGTCAAGTACTTCAAACAACATTAAGTGCGAATTTTGTGTCAAAAGCTTTTCATATAAGAGCTGTTTGAAAGCACATATTAGAACTCACACTGGAGAGAAGCCTTACAATTGTGAGATATGTGAAAAAAGCTTTTCAATTAAGAGCACTTTGAATAAGCATATGAGGACTCACACTGGAGGGAACACTTACAATTGTGAATTTTGTGACAAGAGCTTTTCAGATAAGAGCACTTTGAATAAACATATTAGAAATCACACTGGAGAGAAGCCTTACAGTTGTGAAATTTGTGAAAAAAGCTTTTCACAAAAGACATATTTGACGGTTCATTTGAGGACTCACACTGGAGAGAAGCCTTACAATTGTGAATTTTGTGACAAGAGCTTTTCAGATAAGAGCACTTTGAATAAACATATTAGAAATCACACTGGAGAGAAGCCTTACAGTTGTGAAATTTGTGAAAAAAGCTTTTCACAAAAGACATATTTGACGGTTCATATGAGGACTCACACTGGAGAGAAGCCTTACAATTGTGAATTTTGTGAGAAGAGCTTTTCAGATAAGAGCACTTTGAATAAACATATCAGAACTCACACTGGAGAGAAGCCTTACAATTGTGAGATATGTAAAAAAAGCTTTTCAATTAACAGCACCTTGAATAAGCATATGAGGACTCACACTGGAGGGAACACTTACAATTGTGAATTTTGTGACAAGAGCTTTTCAGATAAGAGCACTTTGAATAAACATATTAGAAATCACACTGGAGAGAAGCCTTACAGTTGTAAAATTTGTGAAAAAAGCTTTTCACAAAAGACATATTTGACGGTTCATTTGAGGACTCACACTGGAGAGAAGCCTTACAATTGTGAATTTTGTGAGAATAGCTTTTCAGATAAGAGCACTTTGAATACACATATTAGAAATCACACTGGAGAGAGGCCTTACAGTTGTGAAATTTGTGACAGAAGCTTTTCAGTTAAGAGCACTTTGAATAAACATATCAGAACTCACACTGGAGAGAAGCCTTACAATTGTGAATTTTGTGACAAGAGCTTTTCACAAAATAGCAACTTAATTGTTCACATGAGGACTCACACTGGAGAGAAGCCTTACAATTGTGAACATTGTGACAAAAACTTTTCACATAAGGGAAATTTACTTAAACATATCTGTACCTCAGAAGCAGAAGGTAGTAAGTCCAAATATGAAAATTTTCAGGAGAGCCAATCAAAGGTTATTGAAACTATTGCAGCATTTTTTCAATAGTCTTATTGAAGGTGAAATAGGTGATGAACTGTAATGAAATGTTCCTCAATAGTAACTTTAAATATTTATTTATTATGTAATATTAGTTTAATCTCTATATACGGAAATTAACAATAGAAAATCAATTGATTTCAAAAGGAGTGTGGACTTACTGCCTTATGCCACTGGATGTTATCAAGGTTTGGTACTCAAAGACGCATAATTATAATGTTTTTTTTTATTTTTAAAAACTTTTTCATCAATAATTTCTTTGACACTTTTAACTCATTTCATAATTATACAGTTGGATTGAGGCAATTGAAATTGAAAAATATACTTGAGAGTGGGTGGTAGTGGACGGCAAACTGTCAAACGGCAAAATCAAGCCCCATAAGAACAATGTAATTTTTATCAATCTCTTGGAGCAGATATTGCCTCTATTTATGGACAGAATTTCACGTTCTTTATGTCATTGGAAAGAGAATTTAATTCTCCAGGGGTGTTACTTTCTACTTTTTCGATTTTTAGTTCATTTCAATAATTACAGTTCAATACTTTTTTAGTTAATTAATTATGTGATAATTATTAAAATAAACTAAAAATCAAAAAAGTAAAAAGTAACGCCTCTGGAGAATTAAATTCTCTTTCCAATGACATAAAGAACGTGAAATTCTGTCCATAAATAGAGGCAATATCTGCTCCAAGAGATTGATAAAAATTACATTGTTCTTATGGGGCTTGATTTTGCCGTTCGGCAGTGTTCGGCAGTTTGCCGTCCACTACCACCCACTCTTAAAAATTAATCATAGATGTGCACTTCTAAGTGTTTGATGGAATAAAAAGCAAGATAATACATAGGTCGATCTGTACATATAAAATAGCGCTCTCCTCAAGGATGGTTTGGTTGAGACAACGTCATACATCCTCGCGCATGTTGACATTGTAAACTTCAGGAGAGGGATCATCTGATCCTCCTTTGATACGTCACATTTTATACAGTAGGCATTTGTGCGCTTCTTGTACCATGGGGTATAGTTTCTCTTGGATAGATATTTGCCAATGAAATTGGCAATCAACCCCCCCCCCACCCAGCATGCATGATTCTTATTGAAGTTGTCATATTGAGCTACGACTCCTTCCCCAAAGGTTGCAACGCACTTGGCCTCAAATACTTGTAGGTTCACAGGGACAACATCAACCTCACACTCTATAAGGTGAGGCCTGAGCTGCTGGAAGATGGTAGTATTGTACACTTTAAAGTAATTTAAGAACAGCTCTAGTGCACACATTACATCACACCTTTGGAGGTTGTGTCCAATACATGTAATCAGAGCTTGAACCATCACTGACTCTTGAGGATCTTGGACTGTTGCCTTAGCGTTGCTACATTGAAATCTTTGGTCGTTTGAGTTGGAAAACCAAGAGTTAGTAACTCAAACATTAACGCTTCTTTAATAAGGCAGTTAGGATTAATTTTCTGAGATTTTAACAAGGTCAGGTCAAAATTATCTTCAACGATCTTTTTACAATCCCAATAATTGACATTGGGTTGTGGACTAGGGCCAGCTGCTGGCTTCCTAACGGGTGAGTGTTGCATTGTGGTTGTTGATATTACCTAGGTGCCTACAGAAATATAACCTTACCGTTACTCTAATCTTAAGATAGCATTATTCTGTTTCAATTGAAAATTCATTCAAGTATTATTATTCAACTATATTCAACTATTTGACTGAACCATGGAGTCGATATTTAATACTCTATAATAATCCATCATACAACCAATTCACACATAAAAAACATCAGTCACATAATAAAGATTTTAAAAATATTTTAATTTATCCAAATATTAGGTTAATTTAACCAATAGCAGAGTTGCACAGTTTATTATCTCTATATTATCTTCTAGCATTTGGTCATAATCTATTTCATCATTGTAAGAAGGGTCATCTTGAACCTCAGGATTGTTTTGCGGATCCATGTAGTCAAACTTAGTATTCTTTAAAATTGATTTTGCTTTTGTGAAAATAGTAGGGATTTGATTATTTCTAAATTCTTGGAGGCTGAAAGTCTTCCCGCTTGCTTCAAGCCCCTTTAAAGTTTCTAACACCTGCTTTCCTTTTGTTGGATCTGGAAAGAAGTCAGTAACTTCTTTCCTCTCTGTTAGATCCTCTTCTGATGGAGAATGGTTGCTTGCTGTACCGGAAGTATTGTTACTATAGCTACTTTCTCTATAAGTTTGAAAGCTTTTTTGATCTTTATTAGCTGACATTGCGGTCTTGTCTTTTTAAAAATATATGATTATGATTATGATTTTCTTATGAAATTGTATGGATGATAAATGGATATATGCTCATCATCTCTGTGTATCCCAGGGAGATCCATCTCCTTATTTTGTCCTTCAACCTCTGTCCCTCTACTCATTTGCAGGATCAAGTGGTCATTTCTTAGGTTGTCAATCTCCCACTTGCGAACTGCGTCTGTCAGTATGGTGTTGGATCCTCCGTATGCTTGGACAATCTCCAATGCTTGAGTAACAATTGGGAGATCTGCCACTTCAATGGCTGTGCGGATGTTTTTGGCAGTTTTCTGCCCTTGGGTCTTTGCAATTGCAGTAGCCACTGTCTGTAATACACCGAGTTTTTCCGCTTTATATTCAGTTGTTTCCTCTTCAGACAGGATGATTTTTAGATATGGTCCCAGACCCTCCGGCATACTGTAAAATTTTGTTGCGGCTGCAATGTATGCAGGTAAATACTTGCCGAGCTCATTCCACCCAAATAATATGGGGTGGAGGTTGGCAATGAAATATGTAATATACATGAACCTGGTCATGCCAGATCCATGCAGCAGAAGCATTGTCACCTCCAATGCTCTTGAGATCTTTGTATTTCCTGCTCCGATGATTGATCTGTACATATAAAATAGCGCTCTCCTCAAGGATGGTTTGGTTGAGACAACGTCATACATCCTCGCGCATGTTGACATTGTAAAATTCAGGAGAGGGATCATCTGAACACAAAGTGTTGAGAAACATCTCTTGGCATACATTCACCTTCTCATTATTCACAATAAAATAATATTTTCTAGACGGTTTTCTCTTGCCTTGTCTTTCACCATTTCTAATTCGAACACAAACTGGCTCATTCACTTCAAGACAGGAGATTATGTATTGCGCCATTGATCCCATGAATCAAAATTTGTCCAGAAATTCTTATGTAGGCTACCTCTTTCTACTTCACTTATTCTAGTTGCACACTTATTCCTACATTTTTCAGAGCATGGAGGTTTCATTGACCTCTTATCTTGAAACTTATCAGATTTATGAGCTGCTGACTGATAAGCTTCTCCTTTTAATCTTTTTTGCTTAGCAGCATTTCTTTTCCTAGTAAGAGGCTTTCCTTTTTCTCCCTTTACATACTTCTTTCAATATACTGTCTTCTAAGACATCATTTTCCTCAACAATATTTGTTAATTGATGCTCTGCCACACTTCTCTTGCTGGTTTGTGGCTCTCTTTCATTTTCATCCTCCTCACTTGATACACTTGGAATCCAGTCTGGGTCATTTTCTTCACAGGCTTCTCCATCATTATAATTTTCTTCATCACCAGAATCTAAACACGTTCCATCAATCCACAATTTTCTAATACATCATTTGCTTGAAAAATAGTCATTGATTCTTCTTCTTCTTCTCCATCATGTCTTCTCTGTCTGATTTGTGGCTCAGTTCCTTCCTTACCTTCTTCCCTCAAAACAATTGAATTCCAGTTTGGAACTTCACAATTTTCTCCTCCACCATTGTTGATTTCTGTGTTTATAGTATTCAAAATAATAAAACCGCCAGGCTCCAAATCTAGTAGACTTACTGATTGTAGAGAAGATTCTGCAACACCGTTGAGGAATTGATCATTCAAAGTTGAATGCAAACATTCTCCAATCTCTTTGCCTGAAGCACAGCTTATATCTAGAACAAAACAGAGAACACAATAACCTCAAAGAATTCAAGAATCAATTGAAGGCAATAAATTGATTTAGGACCTGATTGTGGAAAATATAAAAGCCAAATTCAAGCATCAAATAAAAACCAAACAAATGAATGAATTGATTTGGGACAGATTAAACGGGAGCTTGTTCCAATTTCTATATTAAAGTTGGCCACGGGTCATTATTGCAATCAAAATACTTGAAAAAATACTCTTATAGTGGAGTTTGATTACAAATAAATGTTTGTTGTTTCAGCTTTTCAAACTGTTTCTTGTTTCAAAACTTTTGATGAAATAACAAGGTCATACCAGTTAGTTATAAATAAGTTCCATCTTCATTCATTTTAGTGTTGCAATTCATATTATGTTGGATTTGTATTGAACCCTGATTTTTTCTATAGGTTGAAAACCTATATTTGAAAACAGAATGGGTGCATGTAATCTGCATAGAACTCTACTTGTAACGATATTTAATCTTATAGCCTATATTGTATATCTACCTGAAATGAAAATGGATTTTAATTTTACAATCTATTGGAAAACAATTCATAACCACCTTGAGATAATTCACATCTCACACTCTTTCTCCTTGTTAAAATCAATACTGTAGTTCTGAATAATAATAATAATGAACAAACTAAAGTTACAAGTACCTTCATTTCTTGAGCAGGATAACTCATCTTCCTGAAGGCAAGCAGAATTCTCCGGTAGGTCATCTGTGAAAATAGCAAAAGAGTTGAACTAATGTCTTGTCTCAATGGAGTCTTATCTAGTTTATGAAAATATGTTTACCAAAATATTAGGCTAATATGTGAAATCTCTGTAGGCCTACTGTAAAATTAATACTGTGAACCGCTTCATTGTGAACAATGTTGATCAGATCACTCTTATTTGAAATAAATATGGTAACGTTCTCCTGACTTGCAATTTTATTCATTTAAATCCAAGATCTGTTATTAAATGTTTACAAATTACTACATCCAATAATGAAGTAACCCACGCCTAGCCTGTACAAATTTTTGTACCTGATTGTTATATAAGTAATGGAGATCACAATTGTACAGCAGGGCAAGTTTACACAAATATTCAAGTTCTGTAAAATCATTATGAATTTTATTAGTATTTAATATTTATAATTAGAATTGATCAACTTATATTACAAGAAACTTGTTATTGTACTATAGTGGAGTATTCAACTTACTTTTTATAATAATTATATTGCTGTTGTTACTTCACTGTAAACTCATTTTCAATTAGTATGAATTATTATTACAAATCCTGTATTCTATGAACGGGTACTTTATAGGCCTAAGCCTAACCTAATTCGAATAAAAATAGACCTAGTTGAAAAGGAATTTTCTTACCTTCACTCTCCTTGTAGCTTTACGTTTTGCTGTTAGCTGTTAGGCTAACTGTTCTACTGTTTTGCCTCTGCAGTAGTGTTTTGCCTCTACTGTTTTGCTTCTGCAGTAGGAATAGGTAACGTATTGAACACTTTTCAAAAATTTCTTATCAGTTATCAAATCACATTAAATTTTATTTTCAGTGATCCACTTACTATACTAAATCAGGGGCACATATCCTATTATATTAAGCAAGTAATTTCTGTATGTATGTTTGTATGTGGAACCACGAATCTAGAAAACGGCTCTAACGATTTTCTTGAAATTTGAAATGTAATATAACTGTGATGGAAAAATAAGATTGCACCAGGTCTCATGTCCGGCAAAACTCTCTGGCAGGATTAATAAAAGAATAAAATCCTATTATGTTAAGCAAGTAATTTCTGTATGTGGAGCCACGGATCTAGAAAACAGCTCTAACGATTTTCTTGAAATTTGAAATGTAATATAACCGTGATGGAAAAATAAGATTGCACCAGGTCTCATGTCCGGCAAAACTCTCTGGCAGGATTAATAAAAGAATTAAATATTCCTTCTGGAATAACCCCAAGTACTGCGTATAATGGCTGTTATTGTTAGCTGATCAACGCTATCCAGCTGGAGTAAATGGAGTTACAACTCATTCAATATAACACATGTTCATGTCAAAATATTGTGAGAGGTGATCATATCAATTTTGAATTTATTTTTTACAATATCATATTCATGTAATTCAATGGTTTGGCTGCAGCTTCAGAGAAAGCTCGGTACCAGATATTATTCCTTATTCAGGCATAATCCCAAGTACTGCGTATAATGTCTGTTATTGTTAGCTGACAAACGCAATCCAACTGGAGTGAATGGAGTTACATTCAAGTCTATAACATAACACATGTTCATCACTGTCAAAAAATTGTGAGAGGTGATCATATCAATTTTGAATTTATTTTTTACAAGGAGGTTCCTTAATTTTTCACAATAACATATTTATGTAATTCATCAGTTCGGCCACAGCTTCAGAGCAAAGCTTGGTACCAGTATTATAGGCCTATTTGCTGTGTGCAAGTGGGTGGAAAGGATATTTTTGGCAATTGAGGCACTATTGGCAGATCATTTTGGCAAAAAATTGAGTGAATTAACAACATTGGAGGAGATAGGGCTAAACCTAAAATAATGTCCTGGAGAATTTGTTGTGTTCTGGATTGTAAAAATAAAATATGCAATGGAAATTTCAAGTTCTACACTTTTCCAGTTGCCATACATAAGTTTCATCAATAAAAAGAATGGTTCACTGCATTGAATAAATATTGATAGGTGAAGCTAACCTAATTGTTTTGTTTACATGCAAAAGAATTTATTGATTAAGTAGGATCATGGAGTGCTCCATTCTAACCTGTACATGAGGTAATGTACATGAATAGTTTTTATGTTAGTTAATCTAATAAGCTGTTACTATCAACACAAAAACCCTATTAATTATGTTTTAATAAGGAATAATATCTGGTACCAAGCTTTGCTCTGAAGCTGTGGCTGAACTGCTGAATTAAATAAATATGTTATTGTGAAAAATCATGAACCTCCTTGTAAAAAATCATCAACCTCCTTGTAAAAATTAAAATCGAAATTGATATGATCATGTCTCACAATTTTTTGGCTTGAACATGTGTTATAGACTTGGATGTAACTCCATTTACTCCAGCTGGATAGTTTTGTCAGCTAACCATAACAGCCATTATACGCAGTGCTTGGGATTATGCCTGAATAAGGAATATTCAATTCTTTTTTAATCCTGCCAGAGAGTTTTCCCGGACATGAGACCTGGTGGAATCTTATTTTTCCATCACGGTTATATTACATTTCAAATTTTGAAGAAATCATTAGAGCTGTTTTCTAGATCCGTGGTTCCACAAACATACATATAAACATATTCATATCATTCAATTTTTCAAATAAATGTGAGCTTGCGCCAATTTTTCATTTTCATGTAAGATAACTTATCAGCTGTTATCTCAAAGTTTTTGTCGACTCTCAAATACATCTGTTTGCGGTTGTCTGGTCTCAAATACTTGAAAACTAGGATTTTTCTAATATAATGAGCTATAATACTATCAATAACTAACATTCCTATCCTAAATATCATGTTCTAATTACTGAGAAATTGAAGCAGCAAATAACACCATTCTAATTATAAATGCGTTTTTCCCATTTAGCACTATGCTTTGTATGCTAAAACGCATAGAAAAGTACACACGATAATCCACCAGAGCGCAGCACAGTAGATGCTCATAGCAAATACTTGCATAAAGAACTTTAAAACTTAGGGCTGTTTAAAATAATTGAAAAATAAATAAAAATCAAACACCCTTTTTTGAAAACTTTAAAATTATAAAAAACACATACATGTTTCGGGAGCTAAGCCCATTCTCAATGTGGATAAAATAGTTATGAAATAAATAAACAAAATTAAAATATAAGTAAAATAAATCATATGATTACACTTGAAAGCATATGTACACATCAATATCTAGGTTTTTAAAATTTTCTCAAAAATTGGGTTATTATTCTACTTCTCCTCATTTAATATTTTATTACCATTCAACTTTTTCCCTTTATAAATTTGGAATTCTTCTTTTACATTCAATTTAGTATTTTTGCTTCCAAAATTCAATATTACCAAATTTGTTTTTATATCTCTGTAGCAATGACTTGAATCTAAAAGATGTTCAGCAAAGGCTGATTTTTGTGTGGTATTTCTGGCTTTTAAAGCTTGAACATGTTCCCAAAATCTAGTATGAAAACATCTTCTCGTTTGACCCACATAAAATTTATCGCAATCACTACATATCAACTTATACACTCCAGATTTTTTTAAACAATCATGCTGTGTTTTTATTTCTGACTTCTTTTTATTAAATCAAATGAATTGTTTGTTGTCTTGAATGTTAAATTGAATTTATTTTTTGTAAAAGTTTTTCTAATGGCTCTATTGAGCGTTGTGCTATATGGAACACAAATATATTCCTTGTTATTTTCATTTTTGTTACAAGTTTGCTTACTTTTTTGCTTGAAAAAGTAAACATGTATGTGTTTTTTATAATTTTAAAGTTTTCAAAAAAGGGTGTTTGATTTTTATTTATTTTTCAAATACTTGCAATATTCTCTATCATTGCAATTCTATAAAAAAATGTAATAGGGTAAGTTCAAAGTTACCCTAACTCTGTCGGCTAACTTTGAATACACATGTAGGGCCTACGGTACTAAAATCTACATTTAAAGCTACTGATGCCACAAATATACACTGTATGTATGGCTATTTTTGTTACAAAGAACCCTAGAAATATTTTTAAGCAATATTTTTATTTGAACAGTGTTCAATGTAGGTTACCCTCCAATGATAATTGTACTTCATATTCAACATAACCAATAAATGAAAACGTATTACTACTGTCAATCACGCTTTGAAATATAATCTTTATAATACTTCAATGAATTTATAAATAAGTTAACAAGCATTATTAATATAAAATTGCATAAGATCGCATTGATACCTTAGCAAACAAGATAAAAATAAAGATATGAAACTAGTGGTAGAAAATCGAGTCTTGTTATTTCAATTTGGTGCCTAAACGAAAACAATGCAGTGTTGGCAACATAACTAAAATACTGGAATAGACAGCTGCAGAATCGATTCTATCCAGCAATAAAATTAGGTGGCAGATTCGAAAAAAATATGAGAGGCTTTCTTTCTTTGTTCATACTTTTCCTTCTTCTTTCAAAAAGTGATTATATTAACTATTATATCAAATATTGACCACACTCAAGTCATTTTCCCATCTTGTCAGAGGCTCTTCTTTGCTTGGACAGACTATAGAAGCAGTTTTTCAGATGCAGCAAATTCACTTCAGATGCTGCAAATTCACTTTGTATCGATACATAGAAGCAATAATTGTATGATTGTATCATCACAATCAGTAATGATTCATACAGTATCAACAACTTTGAACAACTTTCTCTGTAGTCTTATTATATCAATTCAATTTCTTTATTTGCCATATATACAATTTGTACAGAAATTACAATCTCATATTAGGTATTTTTATCTGTAATTCATGATTAATGTAATAATTCAATAAATAATAGAGAAAAGTGGAAAAACATAAAATTAAAATAAAATTTCAGATTGTGATATTTTTAAATGGCATTGCTAGCAAAGATACATGTCTGATCGCTAGCAATGAGTTGAGTAACAAACTAAATTATTGTATTTTTTGACAGAAAACTAAAGAAATAATTCACAAAAAACAAGATTTTCTTATTCATTCTAGGTATTTCTAGTTATCATTATCAATTACAACCACATATGAGCAAAAGAGAGAAAAATATAAGTATATGAAAAATTTGGAACGAATTAATATATGATTCAGCTGAAAATTAGAACATTTTTAAGAAGTATAGGGTATACCGGTAATGACATCCAACGATTAAGTTATAGCTAATCAAATTGTATTATATTGTTAAATTTTGTCTTCAGGTTATAAAATATCGACATGATTCAGTCAAGAAATTGAGTTCTCCAATACAAATAAACTTGTGTAGTATGTTAAGTCATAAAATATAGTTTTTAATCTAAAAATCGATTTCAAAGAATATTTTAATTTTTACCCAATCATCAATACCATTTATAAGTTTTTTGTTTATCTTATAAGTGTATTATATATATATATATAATAATAATATGTAGTCTTATTATATATGTGGGTGCTTCCTGTAGGTATAGGTACGATACTATAGGTATCGATACGAAGTGAATTTGCGGCACCTGACAAACTGCTTTCCGCAGAGGAAATCCAAAAAGGCAGAAACCAGAAATCGAATCCAAATCGAAGTCACGTGGTGTATCGATACGGGGGGTCCGTGTATCGATACGGCGTATCGATTGCTCGTAACGATACGAAATATCGATATTCGTATCGATACGCACATCACTAGGCCAAGCCAAATGGGCAAAAGGCAAAAGATAAACATAAAACGTGAACTTCAACCTTAACATTTTAACATTATTTTACATGATTTGTGAGATTTTGAGGTAAGAAGGTACTTGACGTTGGTTTGTGATAATTCTTAAAATAACTATTCATTAATTCAAACGCAAATTTATTTATTATTCCTCATGATTCAATAGACAATACAAAGACTAAAGTGAAGATCACCGGCCACCCTTCAAAAGTCAAATTTCCGGTTGCAATCGATTAAGTATATTATTATGATGTAAAATTGATGTATTAAAATTGTATATTATTATGATGTAAAAAAATTAAGCTAAGCTCTAACTAACCTAAACCAAGCTCCAACGAACCCTACCTCTAATTTTAACCTGAGCTACAACTAACCTAACCTAAGCTTGAACTAACCTAATCTCCAATTAACCCAACCTATCCTTCAACCAATCCAACTCTAACTACCCCAACCTGAGTGTTAACCAACCTAACCTAAACTTCAACTAACCTAACCTCTAGTCATAAATAAATCTTACACTCATAATTAGTGCTCGATTTGGGCTGTTTTGTACAGTTTGGATGCACTTTAGAACTTTATAATAAGAATTAGTGCACATGTGAGTCAATTTTCTAGCTTCCATAGACCAAACTTTAACTTGATTTATTTCAAAACTACTGGACAGCGACGGCTATTATTTAAATTTGTCATCAGAATAACATAGGTACTTAATCAATTGCAACCGGAAATTTGACTTTTGGAAGGGTGGTCATAAATCCTTGAACAGTAGTTGGTTTTTTGATTCGATGACAACAATAAAATAAATAGTAATACTTTTAAAAATAAAAAAATAATTTTTGATTGAAAGAAAATAATTGCTTTAGCAATAATAATGCTAGAATATGGGTTTTTACTTCAGTCAGGTGAATCATATGGAGGAAGAAAATATTGAAGCAAGGCCTAAATATAAACCAGAAGGACTCAATACGATTTTATTTAAAGAAGAGGTGAGTGTTCTCTAATTTCCCATCTTATTTTTAGATTGTGTTCCATCAAAAAATCAAATTTTATAAGGTCGGATTCAGACAGAAAACATGCATTTATCCTTCTATTTACGGTTTACTCCTGCCAGAGAGGCACATACAATCTTGTCAGCTCTATCTAATTATGAGCATCATCCTCTTTATCATTAGAATGATTAACATGGCTTTTGCATTTTGAACAATATTTTTTCCTTTTTGAAAACACAAATTAGTTATTATTATTACAATATTTATTCCTTGCTATGTACTGGGTATTGGTCACTCGGTGCGGGTGATCTATTGGTGATTGTGATGTTAAAGTAACAAACACTGTCTCAGAGCACCTCTTTGGATGGGTGACTGGTATTTGGCCAAGTACACATTGACAAGATGGAAACTACCAGGGTCTCCCACCAATCAAAAGCCACAAGAATATATTTTTTTCCTTGCTATGCAACAGGCATCATCACTGCAGTGAGAGGCACATCCCAGGCAGGATTTTTAACATGTGACAGCTTTGTCACACAAGGAAACTCCCTCAAACCTTCACACTTGTTACATGTCTTGAGTGGCCAAGGAACAACACTTAAAGCGGAAGAGGCTAGTGACAAGTTGCATAGGTAGGCCCTCGGAATAACTGAACATTGTGACAAGTCTTTATCAGAAGACTGTGTGACACACCATGTCCTATACCAAGCCTGTGGGCACACCATTTGTAGCAGACTTGTGACACACCATTCCCTAGCAAGCCTGTGAAGCACACTATTTGTAGCAGGCCTGTGACACACTCATCCTGGTAAACTGATGGATAACTTGAACTTAATTTAAATTAACCTATATATAAGTTGTATTATTCAGTATAGAATATGAAATTTTCAGTATGAATATGAATGTAGAGTTGTAAAATTATATAATTTCATTTATTCTATACCATATAGCACAAGATTCTTTTATTATTATAACGGTATAGTAAATATATTATAATATTTGTCTGTACTTTCTTCTTTCAAAATAATGCCAATAACTTTTTTCAATTAAAAAAATTTTAGCTTGTACAATAGCATAAAAACCTCATTAATATTAGAAGTCATCATTTCTATTGAAGTATAGTTGTTCACACCAAAAGTGGCGAATGAATCAGGTGCAAAAAGAAGCAAAATATACTCACACGTTTGTTTTGTATATGTAGCATACTTAGAATAGGAATATTACATGAGACTCATACACACAAATCAATGTTCAAGTACCATTCCTGAAATTTTGTTCATATCCTAGTGGATGAGCCCATTTTTCTCTCATTCTTATAAGTGATTATAAAAAACCCTATCACTGTGAACAATGTTTAAAGAAGTCTAATCGAGAAATAAGCAGTGAACAAGTTGTTGTTTTACAAGGTTATCTAGTATATTATCATTACTCTCCATTTTCTCTCATTCTGCAAAGTGATTATAAAAAACTCTATCATGAACAATGTTTAAAGAAGTCTAATCGAGAAGCAGCAGTGAATAAGTTTTGCATGTAATTAGTATTATATATCATATACACATGATTTGCAAACTGCTTCAATTTTGTTGTCACTACCAATTATACAAAGAAAAATATTTCTGAATAATTCTTCTTTGTTCTGGTTGAGACAATACTACAAGTACTACTGAATGGACATATTTCAAAATATACGCTTTGAGGAGTAAGTAATTGTAAGCTTTACAAACATCATATTATTTTAATAAATTAATTTTTTACATTAATAAATAAAACACGTCATATACTCTACAAAAAGGCCATAAAGTTTACCTCATCCTTGGATGTTGTCCTGGTTCTCCATTGTATCTAGATGTCTTCCCCCTGCCTGAAATAAAAAAAATTCATATTTAATTAACAGTACAATAATTTTTTTAATTCAAAGGTACAATTCCCAAGCAGTAGCTCGGAGCCGCGCTTGAGCAGTCTTTTGAATGCACTGCTCTACCCATCTCAACTCTATCCATAACTACATTATAAATTTTAACCTTTTTTAGGGCTACTCATTTTCAAGTGAATTTAACAATTTATTGATTTATTATATATTAGTAGACCTAAAACAAAGTTAACATTTATAATGTAGTTATGTGAATAGAGTTGTGGTCAACAGCGCAGCTAGAGTCGGGCAGTTCAGCAGCACATTTAGAGCCAGGCAGCTTGAGCTACGCTTTGGAATTGTGATAAGCATTAGCCGGTATTACACAATAATGGTTCTATTATCATATGGAAAGAGATGAAAATACAATATAATTTTTCATTTCATTCCATTACTTACGTAATATTACTATACTTATAATTCCATATTAATACAAGATAATATTTTCATTCCATATCCCATATTATTGCATAGATGATGATATAGAACTTTATTATCATTTAGGCTAATAACCTTTGAAACCTATCAAATTGAAATAGCTAGAGAATTATGTAATATCCATTATGCTTGCATAATATGATTTGTAGGCCTATACACATTACATAAGCCAAAGTAAAATGTTTTTAATTACCTCTTCTGTATTCGAGGTCCGGTTTGCTGAAGCCAGGTCTTACAGTATTTTTCAAAGAGTCGTCTGTTGCTTCTCTGTACCTCTTCCTTACAGCATCTGAAGAAAAGAAAATGAATAAAATAGATTTTATCCAAGGATTTGAGGAAGGATATCAGTGAATCAATAAATATATTGCTTTGCTACTGAATTCCTTCCAATAGATTCAGAAACATTCTTAATATATTTTAAATTCATTAAATTTTCAATCATCGTTTGCCCGTCTAAATTTGATAATGAATAAATATAGCTATATTTAATTGCAACACAATTTAATAATTTCAAGTGTAGTAGAAAAATTGGGAGCGGCTCAAGTGTAATTTTTGGAAAGCTCTGGTACGTTCAACTAGATCTTGTAGATTATTGCTCAAATTAGAAAATCTTATTCGAATCACACCATTTAATTGTAAGCATGTGGGAAACTGTAGCTTAAGCAATGACTTGAACTAAATTATCAGATGCGCACATTGCAATTTGCTTTACCTGCCATATTGATAGAATGTCTTCTCAGTCTGAGAAAAGAAAAGCTACTGTCTACATTAACACATGCAAAAACAAAACAAAGGTATCGTAACTTAGATGAGTTTTTTTGGTTTCTATCTTAGAGGGGAGCCCACTCGGCCCCGGGGGGGGCGCTCCATGGCATAGTTACGCCACTGTGTAAGAGTTAGGACTTTTGGCGGAACACTATATTCTGGTTATTGATGAAAAAATTAGTTCATATTCTCTCCCCAAATGTATTATTTCCAAACGATATTCTTCAAATGGACGAGTTTTAACATGCAATATGGTGTTTATCGCATATTATCAAACTTTTAACCTTAGATTTTATTAAAATATCAACTATTATACATAGAAATGTAGGTTTTAAAAAGCTCTACAAGTTTTATATGGGACGTTTTTCAGCAGAACAATCTTGTAACTTTTACTTGTGAAATAATAGAAATTTTAGACAGAAATTAAGGGGCCCCTTCTTCGATTTATAACTTTTCAACCACAAAAGCTAGAGTATAATGGTACCGACATGAAATGAAGAAAATTCTATTCTCTATTTGATGAAAAAACATTTGACTTCTTATCTTCAATGGTTGCTGAGATACATTCAATTTAAGACACCATTGCAAATGAAAACTTTGAGCGGGTGCTGTGGGGGAAGCAAGAGGGGTATGGGTCAGGACTTTTGGCAGAACACTTGTCTATTTGATGGTAATCGATGAGAAAAAATTTTTCCTCTAAAAAACACTCATTGACTGGACTATGAGTATTCTGATGAGGGAATGATCCATATGGACTTCCAGACACCAGCTTTAATAATAGTTATTACTTTGAATGTATATTTTAGCATCAAAATATCGACAATAACCACCTATAGCTGAATTTGGAGGAATTCCATTCTTGGAAAAGTTATTGTTAAACTTCCAAAAATAGTTCAAATATCAATATTTATACATTATTTGAACTCTACTTCACAACTTTTAGAGTGAGGGGGGAAGTGGATTTATTGTTACTTTATGAGTTACATCATTTAACAGCAGTTGGGATAATTTTTTTCTGGAATTTCTTTTCAAAAATGGAGGTCTTAATCGAATGTAACAAATTTTCTATTGGACCGATCTACGTTTTATTTTTTTAATCGACGCAGATTTTAGTCCTCTTTAATTTCTATCCAGAGCATTTTGCTCAAGGATTAACCGTTTTCGAGTTTTAAGCGAAAAACTAAAAAAATTGTACCTTCTAAAACCCCCTTTCCTCCCACCCAATGCTCACCCCCCAGGTCCGGGGAATAAAGCTCCTGAAAGTTTGAATAATTAGGTTTCAAAATGTAAAATTGAAAATGTAGGCGCAAAAACTATATTTTTGTACACAAGAGACAAAAATTATGTAATTGCATTTTTATCATACAAAACTCCATCAAATTGGTAGCCTACCGGTACTGATATTTAAACCATAGTTTATTGGTCAACTAAGTTGAATCTTGTAGCCCTGGCCGAAATTTGGTAAAGCTTAAGTCTTTTTAAGGAATTAAACCGAAAACTTCTTAAAACCGGGTTCAAAATATGCATTAATAAATAGTTGACTCAAATGGATTACAAAAATAACTAGTTTTAAGCCAAATTCCGTCACTCTATGACGATATTTGGAAAATGTGAATAATCATGAGCTTAATTTCAGACACCCATTTTTAATTTCTTTTGGATCATTGATATCCAATTTCCGATAATTAAAATTGATAGAAAAATATATATTCAAAATTTTAATGACATAATAATACAGAAAGATTCGATTTCATACATTAAAGATTAAAGCTGAAGTTGTTAAATTTGGTACTGCCGGTATATCATTTTTTTCAAACTGTTTTGTTTGTAATTTTATTTTTTGGGTGAATTAGCTAGTTTTCTGGCCTACTGTTAACCGACCAATAACGGAAAAATGAGAACCATGGAAAAAAGTACTCTTAATATTCATGGTTGAAGTTGAAAGTGTCCGATGTTTAGGGGGTGATCAATAATGGGGCATTCTAATTAGCCTATTCTAATTTGCCTATAACTTATACTTTTGAATAGAAGACACTACCTACCGCACCTTAATTCCTTAGCATAATCACTAAGATCACTAACAAATTGACAACTGCTAGTAAAGTTAACTTAGGTAGGCTACTACAAAAATACCCTCAATAATGAGCAAACAAGATATAACTCAACTATGCTACACTAATTAATTTCAATAAGAAAGGATAATCTCTTACAATTTTACAAGAATGTAAAGTTATGATCAAGATTCTTTGATTCTTAATATCATTTTAGATTCAAAGATTCTTTATTCTATGGTAGCCCACCTGACTTTCAACATAATATTCAATTATTTAAATTTTGGAATAAAATTTCACGGGAAATGCCTGTTGTTTCTCTAATACATTTTATAGCTTATAACCGTTTCAATTTCAATGAATAAAGTTAGTATGAATTAGACTAAATAATTTTAGGTTATAACATGGTTCACATGCTTTCAATAAGGTTAGAAGTTAGGACTAGAACTAAATAATAGAATAAAATCTCAAATTTCAAAGAACTAATATCTCAATGATTCACAAAAATTGAATATTTTAGGCTTACCTGGTAAGATTTTACAATCAAGTTCTTGACCCGACTGGACTAGATGCTAGATCACACTGACCAACTGGACTATAAATGCACCAACCAAAAATTAATATCAACCTCTCTTCACAAACTTGAAAACGAGACTGGCAGTCGGGGACCTTCGACTTTATACCACCCCAACCTTCAACATCAGAAGTGACTGCAGCGCTACTTGTGGCGATAACAGTAAACAAGGGTAATAGGGTATTACCTCTAAGTCATTCTCAGACTGGTAAAACGTTTGTGGAAAAAACCCTGTTAAGTGAACGTTGTCACAATGTTGGTATTGGAAAGTCAACAGCACACTTCTTAAGATAAGCAATCCAAAAGTATGTGACAGACGACCCAATGGCACACTTTTAGAGAATCCTTGCCTCTTGTGATTGTCAAATTTAGTTTGCAAAGTTTTTTTCCCTCAAGCAAAACGGTAAGGCTTACGGTAAGCATCACTGTTACCTGGGATGTAAACTTTCTACTATATTTCTACACAATTGAATGATAATGTGCATTAGT
Source organism: Sogatella furcifera (assembly GCA_017141385.1). NCBI lineage: Eukaryota > Metazoa > Arthropoda > Insecta > Hemiptera > Delphacidae > Sogatella > Sogatella furcifera. The sequence continues at coordinate 281,300 of CM029546.1, read as the reverse complement.
CCTCCTTTTCTCAATTGATTCCTTTCTATGTAGAATTATCCCTGCTATGAGGAGCACTGATGTTGCTTAAAAACATCATTATTTAATTATGTTTATCAATATTTAAATATAGCAATATTAATATTCAAATATAGCCAAATATCTATTTCAAACAGGTAAATCATATGGAGGGAGAAAATATTGAAGATCGGCCTAAATGTGAAGCAGAAGGATTTAATACGACTTATATTAAAGAAAGAGGTGGTCTCAATCTCCATCTCATTATTAGATGTTATTTTGTCGATAATCAAATTGATAATGCCGAATTAATACAGGAGATCAGGGTGCAGACGTGGCGATAACATTTCATTTATGAACAAGTAGTACAATTCACACAGATTAAGTTTAGATGTGCACTGGTCTATTTATTTGAATACAGTTTATTATTCTGCCTGGGCCATGTCTGCACCTCATCTCTTCAGTCTGCATTTTTCCTAGATGTGGTGGCATTACAAAATCAATCAGAGCTAATTATCATGGAGAAATTAACGGTTGATTAGAGCATCAAAAACACTTTTCGTGTTTCACACTTTCAGAATACTGTATAGCAGACACCATCTGACTCTTATTAATTATCAGCTCCGTCAGGACAGTCAGCAAGCTGTCTGCAAGAGTAAATAATAGGAAGTATAGTTTGTCGAAGCAAAGAGAAAATTATGGTAAAAAGGGAAAATGGCTCCAGCTTGGTCAATATTGGAATCGTCATTCTCCTATCTTGCCAGAAAGTCTTCTTTGCTTGGACATACTATACTTGTCATCTCTCATCATGTGCCTGTTTGCGTATGTGGGATTAGAAAACAAACTAACTTGATATTTTTTCAGAAGAGTACTTGACGTTTTCAATGTTGCCAAGTGCATGCTTATGCACACTACTTTTTCTATAAAATGTATTTGATATGATGATAATATACAATAATAATGCTATATGAATTTCTATTCCAAACAGGTACATCATGTGGATGATGAAAATATTGAAGAGGGGCTTAAACATGAAGCAGAAGGATTTAATACGATTTATATCAAAGAAGAGGTTAGTGTACTCTAATAATCAGCATAATACTATTAGATGGTTGGTTGTACTGTGTATTGGGCACTCGGTGTGAGGGGTCCCTTTGTGATCGGGAAGTTGAGTCAAGTATTCTGTACTCTGTACAGAGTACAAGTACTCTGTAGACCAGTCTTGGATTGGTAACCAGTATTTGGCCAAGTACACATTGGCGAGGTGGAGCCTACCTGTAGGGGTATCCCCACTATTAAAAGACATAAGAATATCATCATATTGGATGGTGTCTCATTATATAATCAAATTGATGAAATCAGAAAGGATACATCGTGTGGTTGTAACCTGTTTGTTAGTGGGCTCTAATAATTGTGTTATTATCAGTTTGATCACTTTATAAAATTTACTTTTTACATGACTTGCGTGCTGCAATAGCTGATGTTGTCAATCTAGCTGATGTGACAATAGATGGCTTACATCAGCTGTTGGTAGGTTAAATCACATTCAAGAGACAGACGAAACTGCTTAACGTTTTGGCATAATCAGCTATACAAGCGACCACCTAGTACAAATGAAGGGTGCCAAACCAGAACGTTGTAAGTGCCAAAATCATGAAAATCCAGATTTTAACGCCAAAAAGTTGTTAGTACTATCATTCATGTTGTATATAAACATGGATGTGATAACACTGCTCTCTGTGGAGGATTTTGTAACTAAACCTTGAGAAACACCATAATGTTTCAAGTGCAGTGGCATGCTAGATGGCTATTGACAACATTATATAGCCATATATATATTCTAATTCTTCCATATCATTTAAAACGTTTTTTATAATCAATAAAAGTCTCTAATTACTATTTTAATCTATTATTCATTCATATGCATCATATTTCTTGAAAATATTTCATGCATGTTGAGTACAATGGCTTACCCTCTGGCAAGATGGGAAAATGACTCCAGCTCAATCAATATTGGTTCAAAAATTATCAATTTGATCTTGAATATTGATAGGAAACAATTTGATCTACTATTAAGACCACACTTTTTGAACAAGACCACAATTCTTGAACAAATACTGACCAAGCTGGAGTCATTTTCCCATCTTGCCAGAGAATCTTCTTTGCTTGGACAGACTATACCAATAAAGTATTCTAGTATCCGTATTCTTCTATTATTATGTTACATCACGTAAAAGAGACTAACTTCTTATGTGGGTTAAGTGGAAGAGGGGGCTTGCATGCCTCAACTTCGCCCACAAACTCTTGTAAAATTTTTAGAAAGTGTAAAATAAAGTAATTTTATCTATCTATCTATGTGTTAGCTTTACACATCACTTTATAGCAAAGTTTGAACTCCTACCTAGAATAATGCGTACAGAATTTCGTTAACTATATCGGCGATTGATGTATTGGGTGATGGATTGGGTGTTCTTATTCTCTTATTTTTCATGCAAATGCCTTACTTCCTAATTGAATTTGTTCAATAGATTTAACTCTATTGTTTCACATTTATTTGAAGTATTTATCATCGAGTTGGAAAGAAATTTGGTTACAAGTGGAATAAGGACAATTGAATGATGGGCAAATGGACGATTATTATTTATTTATTTTGTATGTGTAGAATGTATTATGTGGTCGCGGCTCTGAACTGACCCAGCACAGTGAGGCACCTTTTGAAGGTTGCAAGTCAATTATAAATTATCTCTGACCGCACAGCAGAGTTTTCTACACCTTTTAATACATTTTAGCCCCTTGAAAATAATTTGTTTGCATTTAACCTATATTGGGAAACAATTATTCCTATCAATGGTTCATTGATTGGTTATAAAATAAATAAGCTAAATTTGTTTCTATTTGTCAACAGTTGATTTTGCCTGATGAACAAGTTGATGGAGATGCGAAGGTTGAGGCCACTGAGGATTTTTTACAGCTGGAAGAAGGTTTGTTATCAAGTTACTAATTTATACTTGATCTGTATATTACTTGAATACTTTTCATCAATTGCCAATTTACCGTGTAATCACGTGGTCCCAGTGCTTTTTTCTTCACCTGAAGCTCAATATCAAACATTGTCAATGCCATTTCGAGCATTTACCAACTCTAATGATTATCAATCAATCAATCATTTATTCAAATTACATTTTGGTGAGTGCAACAGGCTCATGCCCTTAACCGCTCCTCTACCAATTTATGCTACATGCTATTATGTATAATATGTTTGGTTTTTGATTTTATGAGGGTGAAGCCCACATGAGCTCCTGTGAAATCCTTAATATAAAACGTATTGGAAAACGTCTAGGCCTAAGTCAATATCAACTTTTCTATTGTGTTTTGGAGGACACGTTAAGCCGTCGGTCCCGGCTGCCTAAAAAAAGTCGTTAAGTCGAGTCAGAGGCCCTGAAATTGATCAGGAGCAACCTGAAAACTCTGACACCAGACCTGAGCCAGCCAGGTTACACGAATGTTATTTTTTTTTTTTGGTGTTAATTGTATTATTCTATTGCGGATGATGTCCAAGAACGCTTTTTGCTTGTGCATGAGTAATTCATTGATGAGATGATCAAACTCCTATGTTAAGCATGGTATGAACCCACAATCAGACACTGCTAGCAGACTGAAGAGGCTAACCTGAACCTCTCTCTTTGCTTATCATTCTTAGTAATTATGTTATTTTTGTTATAGCATTATTATGCTGTCTCAATAGAACAAACATGAACATTTCTGTTAAGATATTAAAATTATTTCCAATGTCCTAGAGGATGTATTTTATAAAAACAATATAACGTGGTTGTGAATAGCATGTTATCTGGGAATTTTTGTTCATTCTATTGCTATACCTCAAGGAATTGTTGAGTAAAAATTACATTTTCTATATTGTGACAATGGTTTCATCAATTGTTCACAGGTTGTTCAAGTGCAAGCAGGAAGTCCAACATTGAAATATCTACTCCAGCTGTTTGTATGGATAAAGAAAGAAAATTAGAAACTTGTGAAGAACCCAATTCATCAGATCCATTGTCCAGTAATATAGACTTGTCAAGAACTTTGAACAACATTAAGTGTGAATTTCGTGTCAAAAGCTTTTCATGTAAGAGCAAATTGGATCAACATATTAGAACTCACACTGGAGAGAAGCCTTACAATTGTGAATTTTGTGACAAAAGCTTTTCACAGAAGTACACTTTGACTGAACATATAAGGACTCACACTGGAGAGAAGCCGTACAATTGTGAATTTTGTGACAAAAGCTTTTCAGATAAGAGCAAATTGGATCAACATATTAGAACTCACACTGGAGAGAAACTTTACAATTGTGAATTTTGTGACAAAAGCTTTTCAGATAAGAGCAATATGACTGTTCACATGAGGACTCACACTGGAGAGAAGCCCTACAATTGTGAATTTTGTGACAAAAGTTTTTCAGATAAGAGCCGTTTGAATAAACATATTAGAACTCACACTGGAGAGAAGCCTTACAATTGTGAATTTTGTGACAAAAGCTTTTCACTGAAGAACACTTTGACTAAACATATGAAGACTCATACTGGAGAGAAGCCTTACAATTGTGAGTTTTGTGATAAGAGCTTTCCACAGAAGATGTCTTTGAATAGACATATTAGAATTCACACTGGAGAGAAGCCTTACAATTGTGAATTTTGTGACAAAAGCTTCTCAGATAAGAGCAATATGACTGTTCACATGAGGACCCACACTGGAGAGAAGCCCTACAATTGTGAATTTTGTGACAAAAGTTTTTCAGATAAAAGCCGTTTGAATAAACATATTAGAACTCACACTGGAGAGAAGCCTTACAATTGTGAATTTTGTGACAAAAGCTTTTCACAGAAGTACACTTTGACTGAACATATGAGGACTCACACTGGAGAGAAGCCTTACAATTGTGAATTTTGTGACAAAAGCTTTTCACAGAAGTACACTTTGACTGAACATATGAGGACTCACACTGGAGAGAAGCCCTACAATTGTGAATTTCATGAAAAAGTTTTTCAGATAAAAGCCATTTGAATAAACATATTAGAACTCACACTGGAGAGAAGCATTACAATTGTGAACATTGTGACAAAAGCTATTCAGATAAGGGAAATTTACTTAAACATATTAGAACTCATAGTGACATGAAGCTGTAATTTTGTGATTGAAGCTTTTCAAGTAAGGACAGTTTGAATATTCTTATGAGGTCTTACACTTGAGAAAATGTCTAGAATTTTATTGTGAGCTTTGTAAATAAAACTTGATATCTAAGAGTGCATTGGTTGTCCATTAACAATTCTCTGGTCTATCCACTGCAGCAACAACATGAACTTCCAATATTAGTACTAGGATTTAAAATTAATGTTCAGCATGAAAAATACTTTACAGAGTGTTTCAGGAGGAATGTGCAATACTTCTCAGGCTGGTTCCTTACACCAAGTAGACAAAAAAGTTCCATGGGACCAACCCCCAAAAACGCTTTGTTACCAAGATAACAATGGCAGAAAATTGAAATTTTTCAAAAAAGATTAATTTTTTAAATTTTTCAGAGGCTCTAGTAAGGTTCTAAAATAGGCAATTCCTGTGTAAAATTAGCTGACAAATTCAATGAAACCAGTTTCAAGCAAAGAAGTTATAATAGTATTCACTAGAAGGAGCAACAGCGCTAGTGTTGCTCCACAAATTGAAAGTGCCTACAGCTGCCATATTTAGGGACGGACCATCTTATATTCTTATCTGTTTGTGTACTTCAAAGCAAGACAGTGTACTATGGTTTTTCATGAAGAGTAGTGTTTTTATTTTTATATAACTCAACAGTTGAAGATATTCAAATTGGACAAAATTAAGGCAAATTCTTGAAGGTTTCAAGTTTGTAACTTCAATGGTTATTGAGATAATTGGAAAAATATGCTAAAAAACGCCATTTTTCAACCATAAGGGTTATTTAACTGGACAAGGAATAATAAAATTGTATTTTTTATCAATGGAAGTTGAAGAGAGTCGGATTCTCAAGAAAAACTTGAATGGTGGCGATTGTGTAAATCTTACCCAAATCTCAGAAATAGCGATCAAAAATTGCTACCAAACACAAATTTATCACTTGTGTTATTTTTTGTCAATTATGCGATTTGTATATAGCTCAATGACATTAAAGATAAGATTTGTTTCACTCGAACAAAGTGGCAACGATACTACCTACTCAAGGTTGATATGACTAAAGCGGCATTTTTAAATTGATTCAATCTCTGAACCGGAATGTCTTCTAAAAACGCCTCTACACCTGGCTGACAAACCTCTTCTATATTGGAAGTTAGTTTAACAGCTCCCAAGAGCTGAATTATAATCCGAATACTTGTTGAAATAATAATATTATTAGGTAGGCTACATCCAGGAGATCTAAACGACTTGGGCTACCTACATCTGTATCAAAGTGGATGATGAAATTTCCAAAATTGTAATGATTTCTATTATTAGGTGTTGTTGAGCCTTCATCGGAAAAGCACCCTAGGAGCTTGTAAAATAATATAAAATTATTTTCAATGAATCCTGATAATCAAATAGGCCTACACAACACACTGCTCGAGGCAAGAAATGTTGAAATGTCAATACCGTTACCTATTCTATATGAGATGAACCGGGAATGATCAATTAATGTGACTGGAATATTCTTGAAAACAACTTAATTATTATTTAATTACTAAAACATTTATATCCAACAAACTATCAACAGGATGAGTTTGAAAAAAAAATCAGAAAGGGTACTGGTACCTACTTTGATAATCATTTAAAATGAAAAACAATTCTACAATAGTATGGTCTATATTCACATTGATATTATACAGAGTGTTTCAGAAGTAGTGTAGTCGAGAATTTCAGGGTATGTTCCTTGCTAGAAAACATACCTTGAATATCATTTTCAAAATGTCTGAAAGTCCTCAATTACTCACACAGCCGCCATTTTTTTCTCATTTTCATCTAATCTTTCAATTTTATAATTCTGTAGCGGCCTCGAGAGGGTACAATAGTGGTCAATTACTATGTAAAATCAACGGAGAAATCGAATAAAACCAGTTAAAAGTTGGTAACTTTGATGGTTATTGAGATAATTAGAAAAATAAGCTGAAAAGCTATATTTTACAACTTTAAAAGGATAGAAATAGGATATTTGATTGTTGACTAGTATTCTCAATTATTTTATATTGTAGGAAATTCAATTCTGAACGAAAAATGTTCAGTAACATTTTCGTCTAAAACGCACCCAAACCTCACAAATCAGGATTTAAAATAGACAAAACAGACATGAAGAGCAGCTATGAAAAGATTGCTGTTTTGACTTCTTTAAATCCTGATTTTTGAGGTTTGGGTGAGTTTTAGACAAAAATGTTACTGAAAATTTCCCCTTCAGAATTGAATTTCTCACAATATAAAATAATTGAAAATACTAGTCAACAATTGAATATCCTATTTCTATCCCTTTAAAGTTGTAAAATATAGTTTTTCAACTTATTTTTCTAATTATCTCAATAACCATCAAAGTTACGAACTTCTAACTGGTTTTAATCGATTTCTCGGTTGATTTTACATAGTAATTGACCACTATAGTACCCTCTCAAAGATTAGATGAAAATGAGAAAACAAAAATGGCGGCTGTGTGAGTAATTGAGAACTTTCAGACATTTTGAAAATTATATTTAGGTATGTTTTTGAGCGGAGCAAAGCAAAGCTCTAATGGATTAGGAAAGTCACTCTTTGTATAACTACTCCTCCAGAACCATCAATTTTCAATTTCCAACAATTAAATATCCTATTTCTATCCTTTTAAAGTTGTAAAATATAGCTTTTCAGCTTATTTTTCTAATTATCTCAATAACCATCAAAGTTACCAACTTTTAACTGGTTTTATTCGATTTCTCCGTTGATTTTACATAGTAATTGACCACTATTGTACCCTCTCGAGGCCGCTACAGAATTATAAAATTGAAAGATTAGATGAAAATGAGAAAAAAATGGCGGCTGTGTGAGTAATTGAGGACTTTCAGACATTTTGAAAATGATATTCAAGGTATGTTTTCTAGCAAGGAACAATACCCTGAAATTCTCGACTACACTACTTCTGAAACACTCTGTATAATATCAATGTGAATATAGACCATACTATTGTAGAATTGTTTTTCATTTTAAATGATTATCAAAGTAGGTACCAGTACCCTTTCTGATTTTTTTTTCAAACTCATCCTGTTGATAGTTTGTTGGATATAAATGTTTTAGTAATTAAATAATAATTAAGTTGTTTTCAAGAATATTCCAGTCACATTAATTGATCATTCCCGGTTCATCTCATATAGAATAGGTAACGGTATTGACATTTCAACATTTCTTGCCTCGAGCAGTGTGTTGTGTAGGCCTACTTGATTATCAGGATTCATTGAAAATAATTTTATATTATTTTACAAGCTCCTAGGGTGCTTATCCGATGAAGGCTCAACAACTAATAATAGAAATCATTACAATTTTTGAAATTTCATCATCCACTTTGATACAGATGTAGGTAGCCCAAGGCGTTTAGATCTCCTGGATGTAGCCTACCTTATCAATATTATTATTTCAACAAGTATTCCGATTATAATTCAGCTCTTGGGAGCTGTTAAACAGACTTCCAATATAGAAGAGGTTTGTCAGCCAGGTGTAGAGGCGTTTTTAGAAGACATTCCGGTTCAGAGATTGAATCAATTTAAAAATGCCGCTTTAGTCATATCAACCTTGAGTAGGTAGTATCGTTGCCACTTTGTTCGAGTGAAACGAATCTTATCTTTAATGTCATTGAGCTATATACAAATCGCATAATTGACAAAAAATAACACAAGTGATAAATTTGTGTTTGGTAGCAATTTTTGATCGCTATTTCTGAGATTTGGGTAAGATTTACACAATCGCCACCATTCAAGTTTTTCTTGAGAATCTGACTCTCTTCAACTTCCATTGATAAAAAATACAATTTTATTATTCCTTATCCAGTTAAATAACCCTTATTGTTGAAAAATGGCGTTTTTCAGCTTATTTTTCTAATTATCTCAATAACCATCAAAGTTACCAACTTTTAACTGGTTTTATTCAATTTCTCCGTTGATTTTACATAGTAATTGACCACTATAGTACCCTCTCGAGGCCGCTACAGAATTATAAAATTGAAAGATTAGATGAAAATGAGAAAAAAATGGCGGCTGTGTGAGTAATTGAGGACTTTCAGACATTTTGAAAATGATATTCAAGGTATGTTTTCTAGCAAGGAACAATACCCTGAAATTCTCGACTACACTACTTCTGAAACACTCTGTATAATATCAATGTGAATATAGACCATACTATTGTAGAATTGTTTTTCATTTTAAATGATTATCAAAGTAGGTACCAGTACCCTTTCTGATTTTTTTTTTGCATTGAAAAATAATTCAAAAAGGGTACATTGATAATTATTTAAAATAAAAAAACAGTGATAAAAGTAGCCCTGAGATTAAGGAAACACTATTGTAAAATGTGTAATAATTATAATTATATACACCATAATGTAATAGAGAAATATGGAACTACAAAATCATTCTATTCCAACATTTTCATATCATACCAATAACAAATTAAAAACAAACAAAAAAATTACAGACCTATTCCCTCTTAGCTTCTGTTTCTTAAATTATTGAAAAGTGTGTCATTTTAGAGGTATATTTGGCAAATAACGATATTCTAGCTTATTTTAGATCATTTATTATATAAATAATTATGGGCCACTATCCCACTGGGGGGCTGGTGGCATCGATTTATCGATCATTGTACTATTAATTTATATGAGTTGATGTATACCAAAAGTAACGTGATAATTTACGCTACATACTACTATTGAATTGTAGCGCGCTACTATATTATTTATACTATTTTTAAAAAGTAGCGTCATTACACTACAAACTAAAAAAAAGCGCAGTACTCCCCAACACTGAGATTTCATTGGTAGTTGGATTTAGGCCTACAGTAGTTGTTTTGGTAATAATAATGTTTGTGGCATTTTTAACAATATTCCAGTGTAATTGGATCATATAATAAATAATATCTCTCCTAGATTTCATTATTTGTAACTACTTGTACTTCTGCTCAATTTCACATTCCATATGGCACTCTGCAGTAGGTCAAACTCATCCTGTTGATAGTTTGTTGGATATAAATGTTTTAGTAATTAAATAATAATTAAGTTGTTTTCAAGAATATTCCAGTCACATTAATTCATTATTTTTTTCTTACACCATTTCAAGCTCTAGTAATCAACCTCTCTAATGTAGCCTATTACTTTATTTGTCCAGTAAGCAGTGCTTGATTTCTTAAAAAAAGAGGTTTTGGAGTGGTGGGTGAACTGGCTCACCGGGGGGTATGGGATACCCCCAGATGGAGGAGGGTCCGGTTGAAAATCACACTTGAATTGGAGCGTTTTTACCAAATCTGAGCAAAGTTTTTTAGCGATTTTTTTATAATACTAATAATGCAATTAAAAAAAATGAAAGAATGACGCCGCTTATGAAAAAATGGTATTTTTGGGAAAAAAGGTATGGGAGCGCCGTTCCCACGCGCTCCCTCTGAAATCAAGCCCTGCTAGTAAGTACAATAACGTGTTTACTTGTAAATACAATATAATCTTGATAATGATTTGTACTTCTAAATCTTTAATCCGAATAAATGTGGGGCCTTGCATTCTATTAACAATTATAATTTAAGTCTGTTGCGGGAAAAATTTTATATCAATATACACCTTTGCATGTGAGACCGCTAGACACAATGTGGAACTGGATAATTCAAAGAAGCCACTTTATAAACAATAAAAATAATAGGGAGACTAGGAATACAGAAGCCACTTGGTAAACAAAACTTTTTTATAATTAATCACAGAAATGACTTCAGGAAATTGTACAAAACAATTTAACGCCTATAGGTGAGACAAGATGTTGATGTGATGATTTTGCTTTATTGTGACTCATCAATATTATTTATTAAAATTTACACTTTTCCAGAATTTAGGTAAGTGAAACAAAGCTTCAGTTTTCCACTGATGATGATGCCCTGATCATTAAAACTTATATGGTTTTTCAAATAAACTTTTTGAATATGACAATCTTTGTTTTCACTTACCTAAATTAATTATTCATTCTACATTCACTATCACAAGTTGTTCAAATCTAAAATGGGGAAAAAATTTTACAACGCCGAGGCGCCCAAGGCAACCGCCTCGGTCGCCTCGCCCACGCGACGGCCCTGGTCACCAAGGCTCAATTTGTGAGTGTGCGCAACGGTATACCGTAGGTAGCCTACCGATACCTCTGAGAAGGAGAGTAATATATAATTTCAATTTTTTATTGAAAATATAGAGAAAATATGGTGAAAATACACATCTAGAAACTTTAAAATCACTCTGAAAGCAAGTTCAGAGGACTTGAAATTCCATTATTTTCCTGCGTAGGGGAAGAGTCTTTATTAAATATCCATTCCAAAGGAATGTAGCATTTTTTGTAAAAAACTCCATTTTACTCAGGAATGAGGCTTTTTATTAGACTGCCAACAGCCATTCGAAATATAGACTCTGTCATTCCATTCAAACAGACAGTGAAGAAAATATTGTTGATGGAGAAAAGCCTGTAAACAATCTCAGAATTTTATCAACTGTAATTGATAATAAAATTTCCATCATCAATTCAAAGTGTTCCATAAATATCGATTTTTAGATTGTGCCATATCTATTATTGTAATGGTTCATGTAATTTCTGGAAATATCTATTATTGTAGGTAGTTGTAGCAATTCGACAAGTCACCAATCAAATGAGTCTAACTCAAACTATGATTTAATGTAGTAATAAATAAATAAACACAAAGACTGAAACACATTGAAACAGAATAGAATAGCTGTCTTCATATGATAACCTGGTAGGGCGTAGTTGACAAAGCCACTCTTACTATAGTTAAAATAATAGGTACCCAATATGGATTCATCAATTCAATTTATTTATTCCACATGGCATAAAAATACATCAAAATTATGTTCATTCATAGAATAAAATAAGAATACAATAATACAATGAAAAAATGAACAATATTGACAGAGTGGAAATCCCCCAAGAAGACTGTGCGTCTGTGATTGAGGGGGAAGTTCCTTCAAGCAGTAGTATTAGTTTTATTTTCTGATTTCTTCTATATAGAAGAATCAGATTCAAATAACACATTGTGAAAATAGAAAAAATGTGATTCTAGTGTATTGTGCACTTTGACATTCCGAGCTGTAGGAGAGCAAGAGGACCCAAGACCGGCAATAATACATTTTTTTAAGATTAAAAATTTAAGAAATATCAAGTTAAAAGAATTACCAATGTATTGAAAGAATCGGAAAATGTAAAGATTGGAAATGGAAATTAGAAAATGAAAGAATTATTTTCTAGGTGTAAGGTGAATGAAGCAGCTCTTCTGTTCTAAGCCAGCCTATGTCAAAAAGCCATTTTGTCAACTGGATTTTCATTCCTTAATAAAAATCAAATTTGAAAGAAAACTATATTGCTTTTCTATTCTATTCATAATTAAACTCTAAAAAATCTTGTATAATTTTCTATTGTAAGAAAATTTGGGGGGGGGGGAGGCAAAAACTACCCCCTCACAAGATCTACACAAGCTTCACATTAATTTATAGCTCTTATGTGGAAAGTTTTTCAACTTAATTCAAAATTCATTATTGTAAGGCGTTATACTTATAAGTCTTACTTTTTTCCCCCAATTTTCACATATTATGTGCTTCCTCATATGGAAATTCTAGCCGTACTTCAGCGCAAAGCTTTTGTCAGAAAATTCACATCTGAAAGGCTTCTTTTGCACGTGTGTGACTTCTAATATGCATATTCAAAGTGCTCTTATGTGGGTAGCTTTTCTCACAAAGCCCACACTTGTAAGGCCTCTCACCAGTGTGAGTTCTCCTATGGCCAGTCAAACTTGTCTTATGTGAGAAGCTTCTGTCACAAACTTCACAATTGTAAGGCTTCTCGCCAGTGTGAGTCCTCAGATGGAGGGTCAAACCATTTCTAGTTGCGGAGCTTAGATCACAAAATTGACACTTGTAAGGCTTTTCGCCAGTGTGAGTCTTAATATGAGAGGACAGTTGGCTCGTTTGTGGAAAGCTTTTCTCGCAAAATTCACACGTGTAAGGCTTCTCACCAGTGTGAGTCCTCGTATGGTAAGTCAAATGACACTGTCGTGCAAAGATTTTGTCACAAAATTCACATTTGAAAGGCTTCTCTCCAGTGTGAGTCAACAAATGACCTCGCAAAGTGTTCCTTTTCGAGAATGCTTTTCCACAAATCTCGCACGTGTAAGGTTTTTCTCCAGTATGAGTCCTGATATGGTCAATCAACGTGCTCTTAGATGAATAGCTTTTGCCACAAGAATCACATTTGTAAGGTTTCTGATCTCTATTAATATTTTCTTCCAACAGGTTAACCCTTCTAAAACGTCTATCAAACACAAGGTTGTTGGTAGCACTTGAAACTCCAACATTTTTGGACGATGGATTGGGCTCTTCACTTGATTCCAATTCTTGTTCTTCATCAATACAAACAGCTGGAACAAATATTTCAACGTTGGACTCTCCGCTTGGACTGGAACAATCTGTAAACAAGAGAAGATTTTGATAGAGAAAAATATTGAAAAGTGCTTTTTCTTGGACATTGAAAATTATTTCAATACAAATTTCAGTGGAATGTTTTTCAAGTTTTGAATGCCAGTACTGTTTTCTTTGGTTTATAGTTTATTTGATTTCATATTATTCTTCAACCTTAAAAACTCGAAATTTTGAAATATTGTTTCTAGATTTTTATTCTTTATAATAAAAATCTTCCAATTTCACTTCATTAACTTTTGTTTATTCGAGCTAATTATTATTGAACTGATAATTATTTTAAATAAAGTTTGTTGATTTAATTTTAAACACTTGAGTTGAACATAAACATGTGAGTTGAGAGTATAACCGAATTGAAAGTTCATCACACTTGAATATTCACTGATGAAAACGTTTCCTACATAACGTCATTTTGGATAACATTGACTTTATCAAAATTTATTTGAAGACAAAAAGTACAGGCTTTGTCTAGTATTTTCTCCTGATTCAAGTGTTTTGTATAAAAAAATAAAATAAATAAATTTTAACGACAAAATATGTTAAAATATTATTGTGAATGATGGTGAATATACAGAATGAATTCTCTAAACCGGCACACCTGGATATAATGCAAACGGCATGAGATATCAAAGTTAGTCCTCAACCATACCTTATACATAAGGTATGGTACCTTATATTATATCTTGGATCCGTCATATTGAATCCAACCTCATTTTTTTAAATAGGAAGGTGGACATATTATAAATGATTTCGATGCAGTTTTTCAAGAGAAATCGAGTGCCGGAAACCGCACATTTTTTCATTCAGAGATCTTTACTATTAATCAATTAATAGCTCCATAGCGGTTCGACCTATCAATATGCGGTTTTAGTGCATTTCATTTGAAAAAATGCACTATTGGTCTTGCCCTGACAATCGAAAATTTATGATGTGATATATTTTTTACACGTTTCCGAGCCCCTAGAACACGAATCTGATGTCCGTTCAAATTCATATATCTCTATATATATATTTATATATGTACAGTTTCTTGTTAACACGATAACTCCCGAAGGGCTTGTCGGAGAGCGACCAAATTTTGCACAAAAATCATTAGTGTTAATATCTCGGTCAAGTTCGTTAACCAGCCAAATTGGTCCAAGGGTAGGGGGTGAAATTAGGGGATGAAAATTTTGAAAAATCACTACAAATCGACCAATAACGTGATCGTTTTGAAAATTGGTGGGTATAATACCCTTATTATTCCCTACAATTTGAGCCATCAACGAAAAAAATCCAATCAAAAATGGCAGAGAAAATGGCGAATAACACAATGCAAAAAATTGTGTTTTTCGAAAACGGCGCCTTTGAATTCATACCCTGAATAGCTCATTATAAGTCATATGATTTGAGCCATCATAGAATTGCATTTGAAATGCACTCTTTCCGACCGCCAGCTGCCGGAGCGAATTTTTTTGTCATTCATTTTGTCCTGAAATTCTGTGTCAAAATCATGTATGATGACGATCTTACTTTTTTTAATTATGAAAAATCCAAGATGGCGGACTAAATTTGTAAAGTACCTAACCGATGTGGTCATGAACAATATGAAATAATAAATACCGTAATATGTTCACATCCTATTTAAAAAAATGGGGAGTTGGATTCTACCTGAAATCAAGAAAAAATCTACCTGAAAAAAGTGAAGTTATACAGGGTGTTTCAGAGGAATGTGCAATACTTCTCAGGCTGATTCCTTACACCAAGTAGACAAAAAAGTTCCATGGGACCAACCCCCAAAAACGCTTCGTTACCGAGATTTGTTACCAAAAATTGAGATTTTTAAAAACATATACATTTTTCCAATTTTTTAGAGGCTTTACTGAGGTTCTAAAATAATCAATTCCTATGTAAAATTAGCTGAGGAATTCAATGAAACCAGTCTGAAGTCTGTAACTTCAACGGTTATTGAGATAATTAAAAAATATGCTTAAAAAACGCCATTTTTCAACAATAAGGGTTATAACTGGATAAGGAATCATAAATTTGTATTTTTCATTAATGGAAGTTGAAGAGAGTCAGATTCTAAAGAAAAAGTTAAATGGCAGCAATTGTGTAAATCTCAACCAAATCTCAGAAATAGCGATCAAAAATCGCAAAATCGCTACTAAATACAAATTTATCACTTGTGCTATGTTTTGTCGAATGTCTTTCTCCAAAATCAAACGGTTTCTTGATTTAGTTTTTCCATCGAAATTGTCAATTGGTGGTACTTTTCGAACACTTCTTACTTTCATGGTTTTCCAAGAATAGCAAACAATAAATCTCCGGGTACATGCTAGGAACTTGTTGAATTAATTGTAATTATTACCGGAGCTCAATTTTGTGACGGTACGCACTGATACCTCTGAGAGGGAAAGAGGGTATCATTTGTTAAATTATTGAAAAATTATGGTAAAAATACTCGACTTGAAGCTTCAAAATCACTCAAAAAACTAATTTCGAGAAGTTAAAAATTCATTTTTTTCTCAGGGGGTACCCCTAGACCCCGTTTGGCCCCCTCTGTACTGGAACTTTTCTTTTTACAAAATAATCACCAATTATTACTGTCAATGTAACACAACTTTAACCTTACGATATTAAAATAATATTCTAGATTAGATAGTAATATACAATATGTACATAGTATTAGCATCATAATTTGAGTCTGTACTTTGGGGGGTCGCCAAAATATTTTACCTGGTCGCCGGTCCAAAAAGTTTGAGAACCCCTGGCATAGAGTATTCAAAATGGCATCAACAAATAAAAACTATTGTTTCGAGGAGCAGTACAAAAAGTAACCATTTTTTCTTTAAATTAATAAAATTAGTATACAATCAACGTTTAGTTACCCACTTGATCAAGTCGACTTGGTCAAAATTGGTTCAAAGACTATAAATTTGCACTCAAAATGTAGAGCAGAATGTTTCCTACAATTTGAGACCATATTTATGATTTTTTGAACAAATCTTGACCGAGCTGGAGTCATTTTCCCATCTTGCCAGAAGGTCTTCTTTGCTTGGACAGACTATATGACCATACAAGTTTGTCTTCCAGTCAAGTCGACTTGATCAAGTGAAGTGTACGCATCTTTTAATGTACAGCACTTCACCTGTTTCGTGGGCACGAGCCGCCAGTGTCAAGTGGGTTACTAAACGTTGATAGTATACTAATTTTATTAATTTAAAGAAAAAAATGGTTACTTTTTGTACCGCTACTCAAAACAATAGTTTTTTCCTCCACCTGCTATGTAAAGTCGTATTTTACTCCCCAGAATTGAATGCTAAAGCTTCACATTTTCTCCCTAGGGAGAATAAGTTGATCATTTTTTGCCTAGGAAGTAAAGTAAAACCGTAAGAGTAACATGCGTGACGTAATCCATCAATGCAGCATGATTATGAAACATTGATCAAAACAGCTGATCATCTCTTACAGGCAGTAAAAAGAAATAGCGCTTTTTTGACATGTTTAGGAAATAGCTCGCGGCTTTTTGATTGTGAGGTTATGTCATCTCTACAACAGTATAGTAAATTACACTTATTTATTACATTCTTATAGTATTTATTGGTGTAGGTGGAGGAAAAATGTTGTGTGCATCTCGGCACTAAATTACTTTTTCTCCCTTGGGAAATTGTCGCCCTCAAAAAGTTGAACATAAGTCCCTAGATGCACAATAGTTATTTGTGTATCAGTGCGCAAAGTGTGATATTGCTGCATCAAGAGAAACTCTTAAGCACGAGCCGCAGGCGAGTGCGGAATAGTTTCTTGAGTGCAGCAAGAAACTTTGTGCCCGTATTACACATTAAATTTTTCCTACAGCTACCGTATTGAATGTGAAAGGTAGAAATTGAAACAAAAATTGTCATATCTCAGTTATTTATCATCGAATCCTGACAAATCAGGCACCATTTTATTCAGAATTTCAAGCTCTAAAATTTTGTAGAAGTTTATAAAACCATTACTTTTAACATTAAATTCAAAATTAATATTTCAGTCAGCCACCATTTTGAAAATTTTCCAATTTTCAATTCTAAATTTCAAGTTTTAAGTTACTTTACATTTTAAACTTTAAACTTCAACTTTAACTTTAAATTTTT
The DNA here is from genome assembly GCA_017141385.1 of Sogatella furcifera. Lineage (NCBI taxonomy): Eukaryota > Metazoa > Arthropoda > Insecta > Hemiptera > Delphacidae > Sogatella > Sogatella furcifera. The sequence goes on along the minus strand of CM029546.1, from coordinate 263,468 downwards.
AATCTAAAATTCAAAATGTTCAATTTTTTTTTTTTAATTTTTTTCATATCAAAGAATCTCAAAAGGTCGTTTATCACTTTTATTTCTATGTAAAATAATATTGGAAGTTGTTCTAAGTTGAAAACAATTGGCAAAAAAAAATGTTCTGCTCAGGATTTGAACCTCCCCTGATCGGTAAGCAGTGAAATACTAGTCCACGTCACTATCCACTTGGCCATCGCAGTTTGTTAGGGGTTATTTTAGGTTAGCTTTTGCCAGTGATGCCAACATGATTTCAAGAGCATAATAGACTTTACTAGCCTGAAATGATTCACAAAACTGATGTTAAGTTGCAAGTCTGGAGTGCAGAAAAAAATTTTCCCGCACTAGAGCGGAAAAGTAGATTTTGGGTATTGTAATCAATGCAGGAACAGCAACTTTCTAACGGCTGTAGGAAAATAACTATTTGTTAATGCCATTTTGAATACTCTACCATTAGTGATCAATTTACTTTCATCAGCATTAAAATTGAATGAAATATCCTCATTAAGGTTGAACTCTTATGAGGCAATTGACAGACAGAATGATTTTTATTTCAAAAGTTAATACCTACTGTATATAAATTATGAATGAATTGGCAATAACTGATATTTGTATAGTTGATGCCAAAAGGTTAGGTGGTTTCGACTGTCTCTTGTACGTGATGTAACCTACTGAAGTGAAGCATCTACTGTCGCTTTTGACTTCAAAAACATCATCTATGCCCTTATGCACTATGCTACTATGCACTACAACTATGCCCTACTTGAGACGAGATAAACAAACCTTTTTTCGTGTAATGGTAGGTCTTCAATGCAAAAAGGACCGGCGGCAGTCGAACAGTTGTAGCCAATCACGGTGCTTGAGACAAAAAAAGTCTGGCTGTAGCCAATCACAGCTAAAGACGATAGTCCCTGTTCCTTGTTCGCCTGCAACCGCGCGTTTTGCATAGAAGAAAACCTACCATTACACGCACACACATGCAAAAAGTTTCTTTATTTCGTATCAAGTGATCGTGAATAGGGTTGTAGGCATATTCAATTGATAACATCAGCTGTAGGAGCGCACAAGGAGCAGGCGAAACCACCTGACGTTTTAGCGTCAGCTATAAATACGTTTGTTGTCACTTGAAAACAAACCTTCATTCGGCTGGAAAGGATTCTCAATGGCTTCAACCTCTACATCTCCTCCGTAGCACACTTCATCCGACAAAATTCTCTGTAGGAAAAATTAACAAAATTGAATCAGTATAATTTATAACTGAAACACAACACCTCAAATGAATTTCAGTTCTTCAATAGAGACGCAGACCAATATTGAAGAATGTATCAACTTGAAGTGAACTTGGAAATTGTATGGAAAATTACATACAATGTAGCTCAAGTGAGAAGAAAATGTATGTAGCTCAAGTCACCATGCTATTTCAATTAATAGTGGAAGAAAGTGAGTGGAGTAGGATAACTTGAAAAGGAACAGGATAAAATTATGCAAGAATGGTTTGCTTGAACTTGTAACAATAAACAGATCAAAGTTACAGTTTCTATCATTTTCAACCATCAAACTCAGGATTAACATAGCTTCTAATGTTAATTAGAAATTTGATAGGCCTGATTGGTCAAGAATAACAAAATAGAATTGATGTCAATTGTATAAATAATACTGCTAAATTAACAATAGATTTTTAAAATTCAATAATAGTGAGATTATTACAATTTTTCTACTGTGGATGATGCCAAAATAAGCTTTTTTGCTTGTCCGTGAGTAATAGCAGAGACAATGTATATTACCAACCCATATTCTTTACTATACATGCCGTATATAGTACACGTGACGCATTTAGAAAAATTGATTGCAGGATACAGAAGACAGAAAGCAAATGAAATTCTCGAGTAGGCTCTCTAGCTTTCTCACTCTCTCACTCGGCGATTCTCTTTGTCTTCGCTCTCGGCGCGCATGAAGTGGCAATGCTGTTGGTGAATTCGACAGTGGCGCTAGGATTTCTAGCGGTCGACGCGAGCACTCCTGAGTACTCCTAACGTTTGGCGCGATAACGACCAAAATCGCACCCTATGTTGACAGTCTATAATATACATTGTCTCTGGTAATAGGGAGAGCTAGGTTGACTCATGAGATAATCATAAATCCATGCCTCCGGTGGGATTCGAACCCGCGACCAGGTAGTGCTAGCAGACTGAAGGTTGTAACGCCTCAGAACACTCGGCCAGATACAAATTAGGTTCAAAGTTATAAATCACAATGTATTTTTTTCAATGCAAAATATTCACAATCAAAAAACTTTCCAATGCATTTGATAGTAAACATCAAGGTTATTACAGGGAAGATTGCTCTATAACTGCCTGATATTGTGCAAATTGAAAAATGATCGAGGGAGACTAGAATGTGACGTAGTTCAGAACAGAACTTCTAGTGCCGTGCGCATGCGCTAATATTTTCAGCGAAACGTATAGTCTGTCCAAGCAAAGAAGTCCCTCTGGCAAGATGGGAAATGACTCCAGCTCTGTCAATATTGGTTCAAGAATTATCAATTTGATCTCAAATTGTAGGAAACAATTTGATCTACTTATAAGATCACATTTATGATTTTTGAACAAATATTGATTAGGCCGAAGTCATTTTCCCATCTTTCCAGAGGGCCTTCTTTGCGTGGACAGACTATATCATAGGTTTTTGATCTCAACTACGATATTTCTGGCTTTTCGCCACTTTTCTAGTTCCCTCGAATCGGAATAACCTTTTGTTATAGCCTTGAACAAACATGGTCAAGCTTGAATAAATAAATAGAACAAAGGTTATGTATTTTGAAAATGTGAAGCACATTAACCTAAAGTGTCTTGATTCTCACATTCTCTATCAACAATAGTTAATTTCCCAATGATAATAAATTATTATAGTCTTGTCGACCAAAGAAGACATTCCCTAAAAATGGCAGCTAAACAATGCTGCCAACAGTTGAAATGAAAATAGTATGGGACCGCTCTTTCACTCTACATCTCACCAGCGGTTTGAGTTTAATTCGACTATTTAAGTGATTTTACACTAAAACTTTTAGATCTGCGCATGCGCAGTTACAATCTCACTTCAATCGGCCATTTTGAAGGAATGTCTTCTTTGCTCGACAAGACTAAAATCATCAATATTTGAGTGAGTGATGCATCAACATCTAATAAAAACCAATTAGACCATACACAAACACACTCACCTCTTCTTTTATGTAGACTGTGTGGAATCCCTCTGCTTTAAATTCACCATCAATATTATCTTCCTCCATATTAGTATTCATCTGTTTGGGAGTAAAATACAATAGAATAAATATTATTGTTTTGTTTTTCAGTTCTATGTCTTGAAGACTCCATTAGGTAGTATAATGTACAAGACAAGTAAAATCAGAAATATACAATAATTATAGGCCGATATTTGTTGTAAGTTGGACCTCATTATCATTCTCAAACTATCAAAAACTGATTTACAATTGATCAATGAATGTTGGTTATAAGCTTGAACTAAGTTACATACAAAAATATGTAGGCAAGTAAAATATCATAATGATTGAGAATCATTGAATAGGTACTGAAAATGAATGTTGATTTTCATGATATGATATACTTTGGTGGAACAGTATAACTACTGACGCCAATAAGTCTCTTGTACAGTCTGTCCAAGCAAAGAATACCCTCAGGCGAGATAAGAAAATGACTCCAGCTCGGTTAATATTGGTTAAAGAATTATAAGTTTACTCAAAGATATTGGTTTGGTCTCAAATTGTAGATCAGAATGTTTCCTACAATTTGACACCAGATCAATGATTTTTGAAGCAATATTGACCGAGCTGGAGTCATTTTCTGATCTTGCCAGAGGGTCTTCTTTACTTGACCCATGTGATGCAGCCTACTAACAACTTATTTAATACTTTTATTGTCAATTTTCATTTCACCTAGGCCTATTTAGGTCACCTAGGTCTATTGAATACAGTATCACCTAGGCTTAGCTAAATGACAACTTAAATTGTCAACATCAGCTGTTGCAGCGCACAAGGAGCAGAAGAAACCACCTACTAAGGCCTACTTATTCAACTTAAGTCGGTATTACACCAACCTAAAAGAAATGATTTCATCTCATTAATAGAGATGAAAATATGATTTTGTATTTTCAGCTCTTTAAATATGAACAGATATGTTATAGAAAATATTATTATCGTTTAATACCTTCCTTATCCTTAGCCTTCTGTTCACGGGTTAAGTAGTCACGGCCATTCGAACAGCTGTAGCCAATCACAGCTCTTGTTGTTTAAGCTCAAGTACAAGCTTTGCAATTTGCTACACCTGTTCGACTGCGGCCGACCATCGGACCGTTTCGCATAAAGAGAAACGTACCTTTTTTATCCTGACATTTTCATCTGAGATATACACATTCTTAGAGTCTGAAGGAAATGGTAGGATAGAACTATACTAGCATAGGCCTAAACAGCTTCATCTGTTAATATAAAATGATGGATAAAATTGGTGATTAAAATGAAATAAATTCTTGAGAAGAAACTTGTTCCTTGAATACACAGCTTCATCTTCCATTACATTAGTAGGCTCCAAAAAAACTGGCGGTTGAAAAGTATAGTTACCAATGCAATTAATAAGAGATATTCGTGAACAGCTAGTTTCGTTGGCGGCTGGTACAGTGGTACATCAAAGAGTAGGCTAGATGTCTACAAAAAATATACAGTAGCGTACTCTGATCCCTCACCTTTAGTATTGAGTTACTTTTTTGCGATTATAAAGACACGATGGGTGGGCAAGGCCAGTTCGTGTCCTGCATAGCCTCTGATAAAATGCAAATAATAATTATATTTATATTATGTAAAAATAATAAGAAGTTTCAAGATAAATTGAGGTTAGGTTCAGTTTTCAAACACAATCATAGTTATTATTTTTCATTTTGTAGTAGGTAGCCTACCTGGTTGAATTATTGTGCGTTCAAAAAATATTTGAATATAGAATGAAATTACTGTCAAGCTCAACAATTATTCATTATGAGATACAAGCCAGTTAAATTCATACTATTACATTTTTATAGATTCCTTCAATATGACACTTTAACGGTTTGTTGACATTGTTCACTTTGTTGTGCTCTTCTCATGATTGCTGCTGCCAATAGTGCCAATGCTGATAGGGGTGCTATAGTAGCTTTGACCAACAAACGGTCTGAAACGATGCATCATCGACACTACAATTCTTAGGCCAGGCGTATGCTGGGACGCACGAGTGCACATGCAGGCAAGCCAGCCAATCACAGCTTTTGTTGAGGACAAGGCAAGAGCTGTGATTAGCTGGCTTGCCTGCGTGTGCACACGTGCGTTCCAGCATACGCCAGGCCATCGACACAAGAAACTCCCATGAAAAACGTGGGTGGTAGCTGGTAGGCCTATTACGTAAGCTGCCTTGCATTATTGTTATTATAATAGGCCTATGCTAGAAATAATATTTTTTCATTGCACTCGTCAAAGAATTTTTTCTTGTTTAGTTAACAGCCACAGAGAAGAGACGTCTAAAGGACAATTGGGTGGCTCATTGCGTCATTGGATTAACTTTTTAATGTTAAATTAAGTAATAACGTGCCCCCGGTCTGATAACCAACCAAAGACTCCAACAGTCAACTGACCAACAGAGTTCGATTGTTGACAGGGAACCAATTCTTTAACCACAGCACAATCATATATAGTTGTACCAAGCACAGAAGAGCCTTTAGCAACATGGCTGCCATTCACTGCTGCCAGAAGTCGAAATGAAAATTGTTCTAATAAAATCAAATCTAGAAAGAAATGTACAGGCTCGGATTATTTTTCTTTCTCAGTTCATAATTATGTTATGATTTGTGCTATAATATGTCAATAATTGAACGAATAAAAAAATATTTTCATGCGTGAAACCAATATGATTATTATTAGTGTAAAAACGGTAGGTTGGCTGAAGTGATTTTACCCTAAAAATTTCAGTTCTGCGCATGCGTAGTTACACTCTCACTTCCCTCCGCCATCTTGCAAGAGGCTCTTCTGTGCTTGGCACAATTATATATAATTATGACAGAATTTCAAATGCGGTATGTTGAATTTTCGTGCTCTAAATTTCCAGTTAAAATTCAATATTTTCGGCCATGGTCTAGTGAATTTGTAAAATGTTTTAGTTTTATGCCACGTTTACAACGGAATGTTTATGACATAATAATTATATTAATAACTTTTGTGAATAACGTATCATTACATAGACTTATATTATATAACTTATTATATAAAAGTTATTAACAATAATGTTATTAAAATTCCGGTGTAAACGTGGCTTTAGTTGTTAATGATGTTTTGAAATCAAAACTTTCTGTTTAAAATGACTTACCTATTTTAAAAGAACTATTAATAACCCACATGGTTCTCCATGTTTCATTTGTGAAAAATGACGGAGGTTATAATATTGCAAAGTGGAACAACCCTTTGGGTCTCCCCGCTATTGAAAGCATAACTTACGCTAAATAAATAAATAAAGTAATGTATAGATGACGCCAAAAAGATAGGCTATTTCGTCTGCTACTTGTACGTTCTAACAGCTGATGTTCTCAATTAGAGTTGTCATTCAACTATGTCAAAAACTATTTGTCTAGATGATTTTTTTGGAATGAAAAGAGACAATGGATGCCTAACATCAGTATATAGGTTATATCATGTGCAATAAGAGACAGACAACACCGCCCAACTTTTTGCCGTCAGCTATATAAGAGTCTACTTTTGCTCAATCTCATGACGATTAAATACAAGGTCGGCTCTACAACATGTAAGTAAAAAACATTCCTGTTTCATACGTGTTTTTTTTAATAATCTGTTTCAAAATGAATAGTGGAAAGATAACTTACTATAGTAAGTATAAAAATTACTATAGTAAGTATAAAAATCAAAAATCACAGTACGGTACCCTTAGATTTGTTTTAGCACGGAGAATGTACAGTATACACACACGACTTCAAAAATATGTTAGTTTTTTTATAAGCTTTTGTCACAATAAAATTCACAATTTTAAGCCTTTTGCTTAAGAATGTATAATTAGGTACTGATAAGTTCTTCCAAGTGATCATCACTGCTAGAACAACGTCCATCATGAGACTTACAAAACAAAGTTTTTTAAAACACTTGACTGAACAATATTATTGGACAATGGGTCTGATAAGTTGAGTTCTTCACATGATTCTTCCTCTTGACCAGGACACAACACTGGAGCAGATATTCGGTGTTGGTTTGGACTATCTGCTTACACACGAGAAGTCTGAGAACAAACAATACATGAGATAATAATAATAATTATTAAGCCCATTATTCTGTAAATAAAATATAATACAGTTGAGAACAGAAAAATAGCTGCACAGAGGTAGGCCTAAGTTAAGTTAACTATGTACAGGAGTGTTTCAGGAGGAAATGTGCAATACTTCTCAGGCTCATTCCTTACACCAAGTAGACAAAAAAGTTTCATGGGACAAACCCCCTAAAACGCTTTGTAACCGAGATAACAATGGCGGAAAATTGAGATTTTTCAAAATATATCAATTTTTCTAATTTTTATTAAAGGAAGCTATGCTGGAATACATAGATAACGGTAATAGGAATTAACAGATAGCTAATGAGTATTTTTATGAACAATTTGAAACTGAAATTCATAAAGACAATTATCACATTAATATATTTTACAATAATGTAACGTAATTATATTTATATGACTGTATTAAATATGAGATTGTTTGGAAACTATGAAAAATAAATTATAATAATCACTATGAGTAAGAGACATTAATTTGTCAAAGTTCAAGAAGAGCCTACAGAAAACGTTTAGTAGACTTTTTGAGTAGGAACGGTAGTTTTTGTCTTTTCATTCAACATTTATATAGTAGAGTATGCAACAAAAATTGTGGCGGTTTCATTATATTCCTTGTACAGAGTGCGGCAGCAAATCGGCGATTTTGAAATGAGTATCAAAAATTGATGTAGCTGTTTACAAAAAATTCATCGATTATGATGCCATAAAAATCTACATAGCAAAGCATTTATATTTCACTGTCATAGCCCGTTGCTCGTAGACTTTTAGTGTACCGTACGAGACTTCAAAGACTTCTAGTCTTCTCTCCATATTAGGCATTTTCGGATAATGTTTTTCAAAAATGAACAACGAGAAACTGTGACTGAGCGGTATTTCGAAATGTTATGCACATTTTTCTTTCCTCAACTACACCAGTACAAAATAAACAATGGAAAATTATTTCAATAAGACGGAGCAACAAGCCATACAGCCCGAATGAGTATTCATCTTCTGAATGACATTTCTCATTTTTATTCTCATTTTTTTCTCATGTTTATTTTCTCAAAACAGAACGTTTCCATGGCCCGCAGGTTTGCCCGATCTGTCGGCCTGTGACTTTTTTCTGTGGGCTATAAGTTACCTCAAAAGTAAAGGGTCTACGACCAACGGCCGATGACAGTGGATGAACTGAAACAAAACATTTGTCGATAGATATTGCACAAAAACCCCAGCAAATGTTACGGGAAGTTATGAACAGTTTTCATTGGCGGCTTGAGGAATACCTGATGAGAAAAGGACTCACCTTGCCGACGTAATTTACAAAATTTGAGTTTTTCAGTCAAATATGAATGCTTTTCTATATAGATTATAATGGCATTAATATTTTGTTTTGTAAACACCTTCATCAATTTCTGACACTCATTTCAAAATCGCTTGATTTTAGTGATATTGAGCTCAAGTTATCATATTTTGAAAATTACCTACATTCTCTAGGACATTATTGTAGATTATTGAGAAAATCATAATTACTTAGAGGCTACTGCCTATTTTGAATAGGTTCATGTGTAGAGTGTAGCCTACTTGACAATGATTATAATAATTGAAAATTATATCCAATCATAGAAAAATGAGAATAGCTTTACAATTTCTTAGGAATTATCAAGGTAATGATTGCATTACTTTAGAATTATGCACATCAGTAAGATCATTGAAGTTGGTAATTTGTTTGAAATAGCAATGACAATATTCAATTTGATTAAGCTTTAGGTGAATTCCAATATGGGTGCAAGGGATTATACACGGTACATTGCCATTAGTTATAGTTGTATATTTAAATAACTGAAAATATAAACTTTCAAATTGATAACAAACCTTCATTGATCTCCAAGGGATCCTCAGTGGCCTCGACATCTACATCTCCACCAACCTCTTCATCTGACAAAATCATCTGTGGAAAAAATTAATACAGATTTAGCTCAAGTTATTTATAACACAAATACATTACACTTTATAGGAATAATAGTTCTCCAGCTCGGTCAATATTGGTTCAAAAGTTATGAATTTGGCCACAAATTGTAGAACAGAAAGCTTCCTACAATTTGAGACTAAATTTATAATTGTTGATTTGTTAAATCATTTTCCCATCTTGCCAGAATGTCTTCTTTGCTCAACCAGATTATAACTTCGGATGTGGTCTGTAAACAGTCTCAACTATCTAACTATAGGTGAGCAGACCCAAGTTATTAATTCATTATTTTTCCAAAGCATTGAACCTGTAGTCCATTCACGATGGCTTGAGTCCTTGAGACGAGATAAACAAAAGCTCTGCATGTGTATGTGTGCGACTGGAGTGGCTTCATTTTAGCCACGACATAAACAAGTCACAGTAATGCCGAAATTCCGAATTTTGTTGTCGGGACTGTAACCAAAGCATTGACAAAAAAACTTCTAATATGATTTTTCATTTATTTTAGGTTCATGCAGTCGAGAGAAAACCGAAACAAGCAATTTTCCAATGTGTATCTATAAAAAAGATTACTTATTCTGCATTACCTACAACCAAATTCGGGATTTTGGCATTGCTGTGCCTTGTTTATGTTGTGGCTAAAACAAAGACACTCCAGTCGCACACATACACATGCAGATCTTTTGTTTATCTTGTCTCAAGCCATCGTGAATGGACGATAGACTGAATATCAATTACTATTCTAATGTAACGATAGGTTAGATATTGGTCACAAATAATGACATTCTTTTATTCATCAATATTTCAAGTGAGGAATGATTCACTATCTAATAAAAAGATTATTGAGTCAAATAAAAATTATCGAATAAGGAATTAGGGAACGCTCACCTCTTCTTTAATGTAGATTGTGTTTAATTCTTTTGTTTCATTTTCCTCTTTCAGGACAATATCAAGAGTTTCTCCTTGCTTGGGTTCTGTTATCATATTATCATATTTTGAAGAAGGAACTGTGGGAACTGCATGAGGATTCAATCTTCTTTTCATTGTACTGGTAAAACACTTGTTCTCAAAATGTTTCTCACAAACTTCTTTCCTGGACAAAGTTTTCTTTTCAAGACTTTTCAAAACTTCATTGGCACAGTTTGTGATCCATGACTGGCAAATGTAAGGTCTATGCACAGGAAAATGAAAGAAATGTAGGCTTGGGAAGGCAGCCTTTGCTCTTCCACAGCCCTTGAAGGCGCACAATTGCCGACTGTGCTTTTTCCCAGCACCATCTGAGCTGGACATCTGGATTATTTTACCTAAAAATAGAATTATCTATGTTAAAGTGTGTGTTCAGTGAAACAGGCTTGCAATAGATTTTAAGGAGATTGGCGAACAACTTTAACTAATGCAGCTCTGTTAGCACAGTCTGTAAGTGGTCTGCAAATGTGGAACGGTTTGATCTGATTAGATTTATGCTCTCGAAGACTGCTTGTCGACTGCCCTGATTGAGCTGAGCAATAATAAAAGTCCTACGCTATCTGCAAAATTCTATGGCATAAGATATACCAACACCAACCATAGTACAGTATTATTTATGTTCTTATTCCTTCATAGTCTGTCCAAGCAAAGAGGACATTTTGGCATGATGGGTGAATGACTACAGCTCGGTCAATATTGGTTTAAAAATTACAAAGTTGGTCTTGAATTGTAGATCAGAATGTTTCCTGCAATTTGAGACCAAATTTATAACTCTTGAACCAATATTGAGCAAGCTGGAGTCATTTACTCATCCTGCCAGAATGTCTTCTGTGCTTGGACAGACTAACAGGAAATTTTGAAGTCGGCCTTCTAATTTAACTCACATGCTCAATGTTTGTTCGACATGAGGTTATTTTCCAAAAGTGAGCTTTTGCTTAAGACAAAACAAATAAATTATGTCAGGGATTTCTCTCTGAAGAATATTGTGATAATTGATCTCTGGGAAAATAAACTATTCAATGGTAATAAAATACAACAATATTAGAGTAGTCAAAGCTTTTAATTCTATTGCTATTCAAATTAGGCTATAACAGAAAAAATGTTATCCCTGGTTGTATAACCGGTATCTCGATTTCTTAATAAATCAGTGGGTTGACAACATCTTGTCTTTTCATTTATTACAGGAAAAAATCTTGTAATATAAAATATTAACATCAATAGGTAGCCTACCAAGGCTATCAGAATAACTCAGTGACTTTTCAAATTTAGATTACCCATTAATTTTGAAGCTTTGAGATTGTTATGATTTCAATACAGAATTTCAAGAAAAAATTGATGATGGAAACCAAACATCAATACGTTGAACCATTTCAGTGCCATCAACTGATTTGTATAGCCTGTCCAAACAGAAAAGACCCTCTGGCAAGATGGGAGAGTGACTCAAGCTCGGTCAATATTGGTTCAAAAATTGTCAATTTGATCTGAAATTGTAAGAAACAATTTGATCTACTATTGAGACCTCATTTATATTTCTTGAACAAATATTGACCAAGCTGGAGTCATTTTCCTATTTAGCCGGAGGCTCTTCTTTGCTTGGTATATCTGTAGGTACATAGAATTACCTACATTCTCTAGGACATTATTGTAGATTATTGAAAAATTCATAATGACTTAGGCTACGGTACTGCCTATTTTGAATGATGGTTCATGTGTAGAGGGTAGCCTACTTGACAATGATTATAATAATTGAAAATGATATGCAATCATAGAAAAATGAGAATAGCTTTACAATTTCTTAGAATTATCAAGGTAGGTAATGATTGCATTACTTTAGAATTATGCACAGTAAGAGCATTGAAGTTGGTAATTGCTTGAAATAGCAATGACAATATTCAATTTGATTAAGCTTTAGGTGAATTCCAATATGGGTGCATAAGGGATTATACACGGTACATTGCCATTAGTTATAGTTGTATATTAAAATAACTGAAAGGATTAACTTTCAAATTGATAACAAACCTTCATTAATCTGCAAGGGATCCTCAGTGGCCTCGACCTCTACATCTCCACCAACCTCTTCATCCGACAAAATCATCTGTGGAAAAAATTAATACAAATTTAGCTCAAGTTATTTATAACACAAATACATTACACTTTATAGGAATAATAGTTCTCCAGCTCGGTCAATATTGGTTCAAAAGTTATGAATTTGGCCTCAAATTGTAGAACAGAAAGTTTTCTACAATTTGAGACTAAATTTATAATTGTTGAATTGTTAAATCATTTTCCCATCTTGCCAGAATGTCTTCTTTGCTCAACCAGACTATAACTTCGGATGTGGTCTGTCCTAAACAGTCTCAACTATCTAACTATAGGTAAGCAGACCCAAGTTATTAATTCATTATTTTTCCAAAGCATTGAACCTAGACTGAATACTGATTATTCTAATGTAATGATAGGTTGGAAATTGGTCACAAACAACATAAAGTTATAATTCTCTCATTCATAAATATTTTGAGTGAGTGATGATTCACTATCTAATAAACAGTGTATTGAGTCAAATAAAAATGATCAAATAAGGAATTAGGATACTCTCACCTCTTCTTTAACGAAGATTGTGTTTAATTCTTTTGTTTCATTTTCCTCTTTCAGGACAATATCAAGAGTTTCTCCTTGCTTGGGTTCTGTTATCATATTATCATATTTTGAAGAAGGAACTGTGGGAACTGCATAAGGATTCAATCTTCTTTTCATTGTACTGGTAAAACACTTGTTCTCAAAATGTTTCTCACAAACGTGTTTTCTGGACAAAGTTTTCTTTTCAAGACTTTTCAAAACTTCATTGGCACAGTTTGTGATCCATGACTGGCAAATGTAAGGTCTATGCACAGGAAAATGAAAGAAATGTAGGCTTGGGAAGGTAGCCTTTGCTCTTCCACAGCCCTTGAAGGCGCACAATTGCCGACTGTGCTTTTTCCCAGCACCATCTGAGCTGGACATCTGGATTATTTTACCTAAAAATAGAATTATCTATGTTAAAGTGTGTGTTCAGTGAAACAAGGCTTGCAATAGATTTCAAGGAGATTGGCGAACAACTTCAACTAATGCAGCTCCGTTAGCACAGTCTGTAATTGGTCTGCAAACGCGGAACGGTTTGATCTGATTAGATTTATGCTCTCAAAGACTGCTTGTCGACAGCCCTGATTGAGCTGAGCAATAATAAAAGTCCTACGCTATCTGCAAAATTCTATGCCGTAAGATATACCAACACCAACCATAGTACGGTATTATTTATGTTCTTATTCCCTCATAGTCTGTCCAAGCAAAGAGGACATTTTGGCATGACGGGGAAATGACTACAGCTCGGTCAATATTGGTTTAAAAATTACAAAGTTTTGTCTTGAATTGTAGATCAGAATGTTTCCTGCAATTTGAGGCAAAATTTATAACTTTTGAACCAATATTGAGCGAGCTGGAGTCATTTACCCATCCTGCCAGAATGTCTTCTGTGCTTGGACAGACTAACAGGAAATTTTGAAGTCGGCACTGGCGGCTCGTGCCCACGAAACAGGTGAAGTGCTGTACAGTAAAAGATACTGGCATTTCACCTGTTTCGTGGGCCAGTGAAAGTCGGCCTTCTAATTTACATGCTCAATGTCTGTTCCCTCGACATGAGGCTATTTTCCAAAAGTGTGCTTTTCGCTTAAGACAAAATAAATAGTGTCTATTATTCATTTATCTATTTGACAAAATACATTACTCAATGGACAAAACACAGACAATATACTTGTTCAAAACTTCTTATTTCCAGATTTTGTTAAATAGGTACTCCAAATTAGGTTATGTTCACAATGTTCACTTTCACTGTCTTTACTCGCAAATTTCAACTGTCAAGAATAAAGAACTATGATTTATCAAATTAAAATTTTAAAGGTTGGTATAAAATTCAAAATAGCATCAAAATATATATGAATTGATTTTAAATTATCAATTCTCACGTGTTAGAGCCAAAAAAATGTCAACAAACTTCACTCTATAGGGATTTCTCTCTGAAGAATATTGTGATAATTGAACTCTGGGAAAATAAACTATTCAATGGTAATGAAATACAACAATATTAGAGTAATCAAAGCTTTTAATTCTATTCAAATTAGGCTATAACAGAAAAAATCTTCTAATATAAAATAGTAAGCTTAAAAACTTGGTAGATACTAATGACTTTCACTTTTACAACCGTACTCACGATTTTGATGCTTGTCGGACGCGTTTCGTGGCACTGAGCCACATCTTCAGCGTACAAGGAGTAACTAGATGAAGATGTGGCTCAGTGCCACGAAACGCGTCCAACAAGCATCAAAATCGTGAGTACTGTTATAAAAGTGAAAGTCATTAGTATCTGCCAAGTTTTTAAGCTTATTATCTTCAACAGTTCAAGTAGGATGAAGACAAAAGAAGAATAATATTAAATATTACCAGAATATATTGAAATATTTAATATAAATATAAGTATAGGCTATAGCCTACCTAGGCTATTAGAATAACTCAGTGACTTTTCAAATTTAGATTTCCCATTAATTTGAAAAATTTGAGATCATCATAATTTCAATAAAGAATTACAAGACAAAATTAATGACAAAAACCAAACATCGATACGTTGAACCGTTTCAGTGCTATCAACTGATTTGTATAGTCTGTCCAAGCAGAGAAGACCCTCTGGCAAGATGAGAGAATGACTCAAGCTCGGTCAATATTGGTTCAAAAATTGTCAATTTAATCTCAAATTGTAGGAAACAATTTGATCTACTATTAAGACCACATTTATAATTCTTGAACAAATATTGACCAAGCTGGAGTCATTTTCCCATCTTGCCAGAGGCTCTTCTTTGCTTGGACAGTATATCTGGATAAAAATTGGAATAACTTATGAATGGTTTGGTTTGACATATCAATGTGAGGGTTGCGGGATTCAATTAATCTGCATCAAAATCATAAATAATATGACCACCATCCCATAAAAACCCGTTGGACTCAACATGGCAGATCCAAGATAGCTTCTAATCCAGTGTGAGACCTTCTAAGTTCAGTCAAATGCTCTTTTGTGTAAAGCTTTTGTCACAAAACGCACAATTCCAAGACTTCTATCTAGTGTGAGTCCTCTTGTGAACAGTCAAGTTGCTCATTTCTGCAAAGGTTTTGCCACAAAATTCACAAATATAAGGCTTCTCTCCAGTGTGAAGTCTCATGTGAGCATTCAAGTTGCTTTTTCGTGAAAAGCTTTTGTCACAAAGTTCACAATTGTGAGGCTTCTCGCCAGTGTGAGTTCTAATATGTTGATCCAATGTGCTCCTATCTGAAAAGCTTTTGTCACAAAATCCACAATTGTGAGGTTTTTCCCCTGTATGAGTCCTCATGTGGACAATCAAGATGCTTTTTCGTGAAAAGCTTTTGTCACAAAGTTTACAATCGAAAGGTTTCTCCCCAGTGTGAGTTCTTGTATGAACAGTCAAATTGGCCGTATGTGAAAATCTTTTGTCACAAAAATTACATTTAAGAAGTTTCTGTTTTGTATGAATAATGATATGTTTTTCCAAGTAAACATTACTGGTGAAACGTCTATCACAAAACTTACACTTGATATTGTTTACTTGATAAGTACTTGACAAGTTTATATTACTGGACAATGGATTTGATGAATTGGGTTCTTCACAAGTTTCTAATTTTCTTTCTTGATCCACACAATCATCTGGAGTAGATATTTCAATGAAAGGCTCCATGCTTGGACTGGAACAGCCTGTGAACAATTGATGAAACCATTAAGTCACATTTTAAAATATATAATTTATAAGCAACTATTTGAGGTAAGTTATAGAAATCAAATAAATGAAAATTCCCATAACAGGTTATTCTCAATCATGTTATATCGTATAAAATTACATTCTCTAGGACATCAGAGATTATTTGATTAATTTAACAAAAAATGGAATTTAAAAAAATATTTATGTTCGTTTATAGCCTAATTACTGCTAATGATTAGCATGAATAGTCGGCCAGGTTGGCCTAGTGGTCTGGGGTGTTTCAACTTTCAATCAGCTAGCACTGGTTGCGGGTTTGAATCCCGCTAGGCATGGGGGTTTCACTTACTTACGCACAAAAAAAAGCTTTTGTGAGCATCAATAGCAATAATAATATGTTAATATTGCCACACACTTTCTAAGAAGGTGTTTTAAAATAAGGGTTTCTAATAATAATTAAGCATAGTCATTCTAGTTGGTAAATGCTGGAAATGGCAATGACAATTATGAATATAACGCTTTTAAGCGCCCTGTACATGGAGATGAAGACGTGTCGGCCAGTTAAATAATCTGTAGCCAACCACAGCTGTTGTTGTTTGACTCAATGACAAGACAAATGCTGTGATTGGCTACAGATTTTCAACTGGCCGAAACTACAATCCCCGTGTACAGGGCGCTCCAGTTGAATTCCAAACTTCTGGAAGCAAGTGATTACACGGTAAATTGGTAATAAATGAAAGTATTAACTTGAATCTGGACAACAAACCTTCTCCCAGCTGAAAAGGATCCTCAGTGGCCTCTTTGACTACATCTCCATCAACTTCTTCATCAGAAAAAAACTGTGGGAAAAATAAACACAGATTTAGCTGAATATGTACGGTACTTTATAGCCTGAAAAAAAGAGTTATAGGAATAATCGTTTCCCAATATAGGTTAAATGCAAACAAATTATATTCTTTTTCAAAAGACTAAAATGTATCAATGGGTGTAGACAAACTCTGGTGTGCGGTCAGAGATAATTGAATCTATAATCGACTTGCAACCTTCAAAATGTGCCTCATTGTGCTGGGTCAGTTCAGAGCAGCGACCACATAATACATATTCGTACTCAATGGTTGCTTGTATAGCTGACACCAAAAACTTTAGGCGGTTTCGTCTGTCTCTTGAATGTGATGTAACCTATCAACAGTTGATGTAAGGCACGTCTCTTCAAAAACTTCATTTAGACACAGCTAAATGAAAACTCTAATTGACAATATCAGCTGTTGGAGCGCACAAGGAGCAGACAAAACCGCCTAACTCTCTGGCGTCAGCTATAGGCCTACAAATACCCTTTCCACTCTTCACATGAAACACTGCTCGGCCAAGTGATCTAATTAATCTCAAATCGTCCTTTTTTGTTTTTGAGTAGAGTACAAAAAATTCTCCTTTGGGAGATTGGCTGTCGTTAGTAAAGACAGTCAGTCGTTTCCCGTCTGTGGAGGAATAGTAATTGTTGCATTACACTCTAACTGATCAACTGCATGTTATTCAGAGGTGTTCTGCGCCGTCAATTAGTTGCGGAGACTGGCTTATGGTTGAGAGGATCAACGTGCTAACCACACGTTACCTCTATCCTGGTTGATGAGTACCTATTTGCTTACTGTATGGTCTGTCCGGCCGGGGGGGAATTCTGGCGGGGTGGAGGGAGCGGCTTCGGCTCGTCCAGTGTTGGTTCGGGGACTGTGTGTTCTGATTGAGAATTTATGGCTTTTGGGCCGGTATTGGTCGGGCTGGGGCCGTTTTCCCGTCGTGCCGGGGTGTTTTCTTGGCTTGGACGCGGGCTGTATAGTAGAGTGAATTTGAAACTGGCAACCGGCTGGTAGGCCTAGGCCCTTTATGGGCTGTTGAGCCAGACATACATACATACAAAAAAGCAAATCATCATAATTTCAATTGTGTATATTGAAATGCTAGATGAAAGATCAAAATTTTCATGCGAAAAAACATTTTTTGTGGGAACTTTCACCTCACCATTCATTGACAATACAGCTCATTTTTATAATTATTTAATTTCATTAAATAACTCCTATTACAAAAACAGAGAATATCTCTTTTTGAGAGTCAAAACTTTTAGTAGATCACATTAATATACATTTTGTACAGAAATTAAGGTCCATTTCGAGTTGAACTCAGCTTCTGTTGAACCATTTTACAAAAGTTTAACAATTTTCCAACTCAGATTAATTAATATAAACTAACAAGGTTGTGTTAAGTGTGATAATTATGTAATGACCACACAGCTCAGTTTGAAGTATCCTGGAAAAAAGTATTTTTCATAGACGAGAGAAGCTTGAAAATCGAAAGTTTTGGAATTTGAAAAATATTGAAATCTGCGCAGAGCAGATGATGCATCCCCGTATCCGTACACACACTACTTTACTTGGACATTGTTGTTATTTGCATCAATATTATTCGAAAAAGTGATTCGTAATTAACAAAAAGATCAATTATTACAGAATTACAGTGAGTGGAGTTAATGAGAACAAGAAGAAATTATCCAATAATAGTCAGCTTAAGCTTGCGTCTTTTTTGTGAAGACCAGAGAAACTTAAATACTTATTTTGCAAGAATTAAAACTGGTTTTAATTTAGGTTATGATGTAAATTAGTTTGAAATTTGTCAAGAATAACAAAACATAGTGCATCAATTGCACTTTAATATGAATAATATTAAAAATATTGCACTTACAATTTAGTATCAGTTTGTAATCGAGCTTGTAAGATCCAAGTTATTGAATATCAATGCATCTATAAACATCATAACTTTCTTTCATACATTCACATGCAAAAACTCACAATAAAATACATTCAATAGCAAGAATAGGCATCCAACAGTGAATGTATTTTAATCATGAGTATAGCTTGCATCATATGAATAGTATGTGTTCAGCCGCCATCTTGAAATTCTTAAATATGGACAACATAACCTCAAAAACAGTTTGACGTCATACAATTCATACAATGTGTAACAACTACCCTCCACCCTCCAGGCTCTACCCACCGGCAGTGCGGCCTCAGCCTTAGGCATGTGCGTGTGTAGTAAGAAAGATGATGATGATGATAAGAGATGACGAGTACTTCCCATTTAATCTCGCAGACAGCTCGCTGACGGTCCTCACAGATTTGAGAATTAATAAGTCATGCGCCAACATAATTAATTTATGACGTCCGCTCTACAGTATTTTGAAAGTGTGAAACCCAAATAATTTTGATTCTCTAATCAACTGTTAATTTCTCATTGATAATTAGGCTGTGATTGATTTTGTTATGTCACCCCATGTACGACAAATTCTGAAGGAAGAGAAGCGGTGCAGACATGGCCCAGACAGAATTATCAACTGTATACAAATAAATAGACCAGTGCACACCGAAATCAACTAAATTGATGTGAATTGGACTACCTCTTCATCTATAAAATGTATTTGCCATGTACACGCGCACTGTCTCTTCTGTATGAATAGAGCCTTATGAATTTGATTACTTATTGATGGAACAACACCTAATAATAAGATCTAAATTAGAGTACACTTACCTCTTCTTTAATATAAATCGTATTGAATTCTGCTTTTGTTTCATATTTAGACGTATCTTCAATATTTTCTCCCTCAATAGGATCTACCTGTTTGGAATAGATATCTGTAATAAGTTATAGCGTTATTATTGTAATTATCACCAAACCATATACTCTTTATTCAAAACGTTGTACAGGCCTACAAAAGGTTGCACTTAGCAATATTGAAAGTGCCGAGTATTCTTGATATCACAACAAAAAATACTCAAGTGGAAAAGTACGGCTCGATCAAAAGAAATGACAAACGCATGCAAAGAGAAATAATAATTTAGTTCTCATTATCATTATCCAATGATATTTTCGGAAAAATGACACACATTTTTGTTTCTCGTATCGAGTACTAAAAGTATGCCAAAAATGAGCGAAATCTATTTTTTGGAAATTTTTAAAGCACTAAACTCATGCACAGTATACGGTGCTCCTTTCAATAAAAGTGTATTCATTTTTTCTCAATTCTCAATACATTTTCTTAATTTGAGGACATACTGTTGACTATTTTTACTGCACACAGTAACTTATTCTCGATTTTCTAATAAATCAGTGGTTCGACAACATCTTGTCTCTTCATTTATTATGGATAACTACCACAATATCAACTTCACAACTACTCAAAGAGTAACTTATGGCTTTTACCGTGAGAGCCAGTTTTTGCATTGGATAGCATAGGATCGAGCCACTATTCCAAGCAGAGTGGGGATGATTAAGAAGAGCAGATGAAAATAAGCTCATTATTACCTACATAAATTATGAATATTATGATGATATGATTTCAATAAAATAATGAGCTGAATTGTTATATAAGTAAACAGGCAATTTTATATTAGTGAAAACTTCCACTTCAGTTTACAAATGTTACAGTCCGAACTGTCAGTGGATGTAGACATTGAGTATTGTCTGTCCAAGCAAAGAAGACCCTCTGGCAAGATGGGAAAATGACTCAAGCTCGGTCAATATTTGGTTGAAAAATTATCAATTTGATTTCAAATTGTAGGAAACAATTTGATCTACTATTAATAAGACCATATTTATAATTCTTGAACAAATATTGACCAAGCTCGAGTTATTTTCCTATTTTGCCAGAGGGTCTTCTTCGCTTGGACAGACTATACAGCCTTATCGCTTTTTTGCAACGAACTCCGTCAGATTAGAATCAGCTGTTTATTGGAAAAAAAACATTCGCCAGTTTCATTGTTGGAAACTTTACCAACTGAAGTCAGCTTTCAATTGACAAGTTTATCTGATACAATTCTTATTATCACGGTATTGAATCATCTGCTGATAGGCAAAAGTCAGAGCACACCAACCTCATCCTTTATGTGAACTGAGTTGAATTCATCTTCATTTTGCACTTTCTCCATTTCTGTAACCTCATTTTTTATGTGAACTGAGTTGAATTCATCTTCATTTTGCACTTTTTCCATTTCACTAATCTGCAAAATGCAACACAATCATGAAAATTATTATTACTATGGAAAAACTGTACCGAGGATTCAACATTCAATACCAATAATACCAACAAGGATTCAATACTGTACCAAAAATAGCTAGGTAACCTGCGCATAGCTAGATTACCGTACATCATGTACAAGAGACGCAGATCAACCAGCCTACCAAACAGACTAACACTGTCAGTGAGGACCAAGAAAGCAACAAGAAATTCACTTTCAATGTAAGATACGTATCAAATAAAAAAGTCCAAAATAAGCGTAACTTATTACCGTATTTTGATTAAATTGGATCATTATTGAAGCATGCATCATCTTGAGTTACACCCTATTAATGTTAGCCTATGGAGGATTCAATTTTATTCAATATGGTCTGCAGAGGCGTAGTCTTAAAACTTACTTTAGGCTAGCTCTGCTCCTTTTAATCAAATCAACTAGCCCTCCCCTACTCACGAAAATTGAACTTTTAATAACGAAAATATAGCAGAAATATACAGTATTTAAAACTTATATTCAACATTGCGCATGACTGAATATGGGGTTTTCAAAAAAACTCCATTTCATAAGTCAATGATATAGAATAAATGTAAAATTCCTTCCTCTCCCCCACCTCCAACTCACATAACCCAAAATAGCAGTTATAAAATTTGAGAATCCAGTTCAGGCTTAGTGCTAAATACTTATAAAGATCAACAAAATTTGAAAGTGAAAATTAATAATGTAAATTTATTGAATGCACTTTAACAACGCAAATGCAAATCAAATAACATTGAAAAAAAAAACTAGGTAACATACAGAACTCTCAAAAAAATACATAACGTACGAGATATGAACGAAATATTCAAACTGTTTGTTTGTCGAAACTGTGGTGGCCTACCGGTAGCCACCCGACAAGACCGGTTTGCTTTGGATGCAGTCGGCAATAACTTTTACACAATAACTTTCTTAGAATAATACTGGCAGCAATTTTACATAGGCGCTGCCAGTGTCATGAATTATAAGTACATGATTTGAATATTATATAGTTGCTATTTTGAACTTAAGCATAGTATACTGCGGCTATTGCAGGTACAAAGTCATTCATATATACAAAAATGAAAAATAAATCAGAAATACAAATATACAAGTGCAGTGTTACTAAATTTTGCAATATTGAAACAATAATCAAACTAAGTTAATTACATTTGAGCTGAGGAAAAAGTATAAGTAGTAGCACATAAAATTTGGAAATTGACTGAAAAAACTAAAAAACCATTATAGCTGAGGTGCCTATGTGATAAATTCCTAGGATACCTTTATGGGCTGTTGGACTACCGCGCTAGCCTTAGCTTGTTTGATTGAAGAACTTGCATTGTACGGCACTTGAACTTGTCGCGCCGCAGCTCATGCACTGAATTTAATGTAATACTTTATTGCTACTACTTTCTTGAAATATTAAAACCTTTTCTAATATATATCTGAATAAAATTATTTTTTGCAAACTAGTTGGGCCTAGCTAGCTCGGAGAATACGCCACTGTCTGCAAATGACTGTTTTTTGTTCTCGACTCTGCCAGGACAGACTGTAAGAATCGAGCAGCAATGCAATGAATCATTTCAATGCAACCTAGCCTTAAATAGCATTTGCCATCACCTACATAAAATGTGCTATAGCCTATAGCCCACATTCTCAGGAGAGTTTACCTCATATACAGGGTGTTTCAGAAGGAATGTGCAATACTTGCCAGGCTGATTTCTTACACCAAGTGGACAAAAAAGTTCCATGGGACCATCCCCCAAAAACGCTTCGTTACCGAGATAACAATGGCGGAAAATTGAGATTTTTCAAAACATATCAATTTTTTCGAGGCTTTACTCGGGTTCTAAAATAATCAATTCCTATGTAAAATTAGCTGAGAAATTCAATGGAACCAGTTCCAAGTTTGTAACTTCAACGGTTATTGAGATAATTGGGAAAATATTCTAAAAAACGCCATTTTTCAACAATAAGGGTTATAACTAAATAAGGAATCATAAATTTGTATTTTTTATTAATGTAAGTTGAAGAGTATATGATTCTGAAGGAAAAGTTAAATGGCGGCGATTGTGTAAATCTTACCCAAATCTCAGAAATGGTGATCAAAAATCGCAAAATCGCTACTAAACACAAATTTATTAATAGTGCTATGTTTTGTCAATTTTGCGACTTTTGATTGCTATTTCTCAGATTTGGGTAAGAATTACACAATCGCCGCCAGTAAATTTTTCCTTAAGAATCCGATTCTCTTCAACTTCCAATAATAAAAAATACAATTTTATGATTCCTTATCCAGTTATAACCCATATTGTTGGAAAAAATGCGTTTTTGAAGCATATTTTTCCAATTATCTCAATAACCGTTGAAGATACAAACTTGAAACTGGTTTCATTGAGTTCCTCAGCTAATTTTACATAGGAATTGCTTATTTTAGAACCTTACTAAGTTAAAGGCTCTAAGAAACTGGAAAAATTTATGAAAAATCTCAATTTTCCACCAATGTTATCTCGGTAACAAAACGTTTTTGGGGGTTGGTCCCATGGAACATTTTTGTCTACTTGGTGTAAGGAATCAGCCTGAGAAGTATTGCACATTCCTCCTGAAACACTCTGTATATCCAATGGACGTCGACACAACTTGTTCCCTTCCAGCCAAGTAGGAGAAGAATGTCAACAAGACATCGCCGCACAGTCCAAAACTCTCAAGAACGATCCCATGAGGTACACAATCAAACGCCTTACTTAGATCTGCTATGACCAGATGCACATATATGTGCATATCCCTCAATGGCTTCAACAATACAGTCAATCATCCCTGAGACAGCTGTAACTGTTGACCTTCCACGTCTAAAACCGTGTTGAGCATCAGAGAACAAGTGATTCTTTTTCTTCAAAGTGGGACACCAGTTGCTCCTTCATTAGAGTCTCGAGCACTTTACCCATCACAGGAATGATTAATATAGGTCGATAGTTGTTCATAGACTCAGGGTCTCCCTTTTTGTTGACTGGTATTGTGCGTGACAGCTTCAGGGCATCAGGGAAGCAGCCATGACTCAAGCAGACATCAAGCACATGAGACAAGGGCACAGAAATCGCGCCTGCAACTAATTTCATCACACCAACTGTGACTCCATAAACGTCAGGGCTAGGGAAGTTCTTGAAGCTGCGCATAACTTGAACAACATATTAAGAGGGATTCTCTTCCAACTATCAAATTGCAAATGGCTGCTACTACAGGCAAGAGCATTAAGTCACCTCATCCATTGAATCAACAATCCTTTTCACCTCTCCAATAAAAAGATGCATAATGGTCAATGGACCAACCGACCAACTATTTGAAAAGATAATATTCCATGTCATAGAGAACACATTATCATATCTTTGATAATACGGTAATAGATGTATTACATAGAACTATTATCGTGTACGGTACCGGACTTAAACAAGAGGTTAGAGCTTAAATTGCGGTTAGGTTCATTTGTTAAATGAAATAAGATTTTCGATGTTTTAGAACTCATCTAAAACTGTTCGTATATAGATTTTAATTTATTAGCGTCCACCTAAAAAATTATTCAATATTGGAAATAAAGGAAGTTGACTTTCTACTTACATTTTATGTAAGGACATCAATTAAAATAATTGATAATATGAGGACATCAATCAAAAGAATGTGTGCTATTACTGCTGTTGTAATACAGTAATTATTTTAATAGACAATAATAAATTAATGGACTCAATCCACTGCCAGTTCCAGACTCCAATTGCACTGCGGACTGCGATCTGCGGTCAGCGTCAGTGCGTCTGCAACTGTAATCAGCTGTTTGCTTGGAAACAAGATCGGAAGTTTCAGAAACTTGTAAACTTGCGGTTGTGAGTCTACATATCTACTGTCTACGCGAAGCGTAGTAAGTAGTCCAGTACTCCAGTGTCCAGTAGTCTATCTTCAGACTCCCAGCTGATATTCAGATTTCTCATCATAAGCCAGAAGGTGCAGAAAAGTCAAAAGTGAGAAGGGTGTTAGTTATCATGATTGAATCAACTTGTTTTTCATTGTACTCGCGTAAAATCAAAAAATATTATCTCTCACTCCACGACTGATGCGGTATAAGGAAATCAAATAACAGAATGGAACTATGTTTCTGTGATACGAAGGGACAACATTTTATTCTAATTTTCTTCCCCTTGTGAGGTTATGAATACCAATTTTGTTTTTCTAAGTCTCGTTTATGGATTGAATGGCATTTGAACTAGATTTGATACAAATTGACTCTAAAACAATGTATAAAATTCACAAAAACAGTTGATTGTTATAGTCTATCTTCTGAATCAGTACTGATGTTTATTTATGTCAGACCAACAATCTCCACAACCTAACCTATCGTCTGCAATATTTGAGACACATTTTATCAATGAGAACCAAAAGTTATTTGCTGAGTTTTGTTTGTATAGTGGGTACAACTCTATTACTTTTGCTATTCGGCGATCAGAGACCATCTTTTCAAAGCATTGTTACCGAGACCCATAAACAACTAACTAATAATTTGCGTACTTTCAAGGTAAGTTGGAAGAATTCACTACTATCGCTATTACTTAAACTTCATTCCTGGGGAATTTCGTTGCACTTTACAATGTAAAAAAATCAAGAAATAAAAATACTTTACAATGTTATACAGTATAAATATAAATGTAGGGCAGAGTATTCTAACGGTATTGTTTCATTGTAGTATGAAATGTAACGCTCTTGTACAACTGAAACATACACAATGCTCAGCGCATAGCCGCATGTACAAGATGTTCTGTTCCGTCCTTTGTGCATTGGTCTTATTTTAATGCTGACACTGTCCCTTTGGTTGAAAACAAACGTTTTGTTCTTTTTTATTTCCATGCTGTTAAAACACCAATCCATTTACTTACTTCTATATCGGCCATCGACATGACATTATGGTTCCAAACTCTTCATTTTTCTGAAACTCTTTTTCAATTATGAGAGTCTATCCTTCAGTATTTAGTATTATTCTGTCCATAATAGGCCTATGATTAAAAACCACAAAGATATGTCAAAAGATTGTTAATGAAAACAGATAAGCTAGTCACAAAAACAAAAAATTGAAAATACGAACTCACCAGAGTGTTGTCCAACATGAAAAAAACTCACTGAGAATATACGAAGGGTTCTTCACCAGCAATCTCCTCAATGCCTCTAGTTATCTCCTCAATGCTTTGGTTTCAGTTTCATATGGCGAGTCCACCACATTCCAATAAACCATTTTTCTCTCTCAGATTACTTCCGAACTGTCCTGATAAAGCTAGCATCAATACAAGGCATTCATCAACTTGCTACTATGTTATGCTAAATTTTACATAAGAATACGTCGATTTTAGATTGAGTATAGCTGGCGCCAAAAATCTGAGAGGTTTCGTCTGCTCCTTGTGCGCTCTTAACGCTGATTTCGTCAATTCAATTTGTTATTTAGATAGGCTTAGATTATGTTTTTTTCAAATCTAAAGAGACAATAGATTCATTACATCAGCTGTTAGTAGGTTACATCTCGTACAAGAGACAGAAGAAACCGCCAAACTTTTTTCGAATATTGTTTGAAATAATATGCTTATCACTCTCTCTTCTCAATTCATACTACCGCATGTCATCTTTTTTGCTGTTTCTAAATGAATATTTTGGCGTAAGCTATACCTATACCTTAAGGTTAAGTGTAAGAGAGTCCTAACTTCGCCTTTGTAAAAGTTAAAATTAAATAAATATACCCTATTCTCGAACTTGCGTGTGCGCACTCGTGTGTGCGTGTAAAAGTAGGTTTTTCCATCATGGGAAACGGTCGACCGCAGTCGAACAGCTGTAGTCAATCACAGCTCTCGTTGTTTAAACTCAAGGATAAGATAAGAGCTGTGATTGTCTACTAACAGCTGTTCGACTGCGGCCGACCGTCGGATCGTTTCGCATAAAGGAAAACCTACCTTTAGGCTAAACGCACACACACGCCTGAAGTTTGTCTATCTGATCTCAAGTGATCATCTTTAATAGGGTATAGGTGTAACTAACGCCAGAATTTGCATTCAAAACGTCAAAAAAGACATGTGTTAGGGTATGAACATGTCAAAATAAGGTGAGGTTGCGGGTGCTACATAGTACAAGCCTAAACCTCACCTTTTTGACATATTCTCACCCTTAGTATGAATTAAGAAGAGTGAAAGTCTGTTTATTTCGTCTCAAATGATCGTTAATAGGTTATAGATACTCCCTGATTGATTTGGATACGTGTTATAGTTTGGCCAAGAACAGAAGAGCCTTTGGCAACATGGCTGCCATTCACTGCTGCCAGTAGTTGAAATGAAAATTGTACCAACCTAACCAAATTTAGGAAGAGTTAATACAGGCTCAGGCGATTTTTTCTGTCCTAGTTCATAATTATGATATGATTGAGCTATCATAGCCTATGTCAATAATTGAACAAATAAAAATATATTGATATATATATTTTTTAATTCGTGAAATCGATAATGATTATGATATTTTTAAAAACGGTAGGTTGGCTGAATTGATTTCATACTGAAAATATCAGTTCTGCGCATGCGTAGCTACATTCCCGCTTCCCTCCGCCATCTTGCAAGAGGGTCTTCTGTTCTTGGCCCAACTGAAGACTATAATGATAATGTGGCCATTGGTGTGAAGCGCTTCATTACATTTTGTTCGAGATGAATTTGTTTTCCGCCAGCAGCTATATTTTTTCCAATTATGGTGTGGATTACAGGCAAACATGAACTATTTCACTTTTTTCCAACTTTGTTTAATAGAAATATCATAAGAAATTATTATTCTAGCATTTAAAATAGTTTCTTCACTTTCGATTTTGATTTAAAAGCTTTTAAATGTAAAAACAAAAACTGGCAGAGGCAATTCTGGGGAAGAAGTGTGTATCTCAGAGAAACATAATTATGATTTCTATGTAAATCTTATGAGAGTTGGCGCAATTGACCGAGCTGACCAATCAAAAGTTAATGTACACACTATGATTATAAAGTTTCTATACATATGACTTGAAAAAATTACAATAAGTAGTAAAATTATTCGATTTTGTCGCCAGGACAACTTGAAAGTGGTGGAGGAGAAGCGGCTCGAGGCTGATGAAGAGTACCTGAGCTTGTTGGGCTTTGCAGAGCCGACGCGGCTCTATCCGGCCTCAGTATGGACCAACACCTCGCTGCCTGTCGTGGTCACTTATCTGCTGGACGGCCAGGCCGAGCACGGCGTCAGTCTGGTCAGAAACATCGCCCACCATCTGCCCAACCACACTGTCCTCGTCTACAATCTGGGCCTCGGACGCTATCAGTTGCATCTGGTTCGTTCATTCATTCAACTTATCAAACTGTTTCATTTGCATGTAGATGAAACCCGATATTACCTTTCTCTTAGGGTTACTGTAGTTATCAAAGTTTTCAATTAATGTAGATCTCAGTACCCTCTTGGTATAATTTTTATTTTACGACTTTTCTACTTTTTAGTCATTTTTGTTGCTCTCTTGGCTGTTCCAACAGGGAAGAGAAACATCTGAGATGTTATTGAGGTGTGCTTTTCATTTCTAATAGTTTTTTTCTCATTGACACCCTGTTGATACTTTTTTGAATTAGCTTATGAATAAATTATAATGTGTTGAGCGATCTGCCTCACACCTGTACTATTTAAAAAATACTATTCAAACAGTATTCTCCTTTTCCAAGTATTTTATTCATTTTCAAGTACTGTACTCCCAATTCAAGTTAAAATTCTCCAAACAATCTCACCCAGTCAGCGATCATTCGTCATTTCCATCCATATCTTCCAATATTTTTTTCATCTCCTTCAATAATATCATTGTCCTCTACCTTTGTCTTATGCTTGCCATGTGGCTCCCTGATGGATGATCCTGGACTCAAATTATACTTTTTCTTTAGTACTTTATTGATTGCCTTTTTTTAAATTTTTGTATAGTGTAAAAGAGGAAATAAATTATTTGACTTGATTTTTAAATGCAAATAAACAAGTAAACAATGTTAATCAATTCCATTTATGCCCTATTCTAATTAATCACATGTGTTTGATTCTAGCATTAAAAAATTATTTTAAAAGGGTACTCTACTGAGATTTACATGAATTGAAAAGTTAGATAAAAACCGGTATTACAATAATAATTAATATCAAGGCCGTTCAACATGGCGTATTTCTGGTACGCAGTAGTGTTACAAAAGTCCGAAATTGATACAGTCTGCCCAAGTAGAGAAGACATTCTGGCAAGATGGAAAAATTAATGCAGCTCGGTCAATATGGAGCTGGTTCAAAGACTATAAATTTGGTCTCAAATTGTAGAAAACATTCTGATCTACAATTTGAGGCTAAATTAAAAATTTTTGAACCAATATAGACCGAGCTGGAGTGGTTTTCCCATATTGCCAGAATGTCTTCTTTGCTTGAACAGTCTTTATGCAATCGTACAGAAGGAAGTTCATTGACACTAAGTACTTGCAAAGTGAGGTTAGCTCATTTGAAAATTCCGAAAATCGGTGTAGAGGGGGGGGGAGAGGAGAAATAACTATGGACTCTCTAAAACTCTGTTTCTTAAGAATCCGCCATGTTTTTGGAATACCCGAATAATTATTGTAATATTTGTGAAGAAATACAATTTTGTTAAAATGAAACCGATTGTTCATTCTCACCTCACTCGAGCTCTTGTTTCTTAAAACTCTCGTTCTCTCTATTAATTCTCTCTCTCTCGTTCTCTCTATCCAATCAAGCTTTCGGCCTGTTGTACTCTAATGACTGATAATTCAATAGATAAATAAATTCTATGTAGACTGTTTCAATGTTTCAGCTTCAATTGAATTGCAACAACAGTCACTGTATAGTGATCAACTTCGATCTGAATGCATTTCCATCCTTTGTGTCCGACGATAAACTTCATGCATTCCGACCTCTTATCATTCAGGTAAAATGAAAAAAAATATTCATTCAATACTTAAATCATCATCCATCGCGTAAATTGATTGAAAAGAAAATTATCTATTCTATATTTAAATCATCATCCATCGCAATCTAGTTTAATTTGGTAGATAAGATTCCGTGGTTCTCAATTAAACATCAATTGAGTATAGTCTGTCCAAGCAAAGAAGAGCCTCTGGCAAGATGAGAAAATGACTACAGCTTGGTCTAATATTGATTCAAAAATTATTGATTTGGTCTCAATCGTAGGAAACATTCTGATCTACAATTTGAGAACAAATTAATATTTTTGACCGAGCTGGAGTCATTTTCTCATCTTGCAAGAGGCTCTTCTTTGCTTGGACAGACTATAACATTGTAACTTACACAGACACTTGCAGAAACAATCGGGAACTGTATGTTACATCAAATGAATGTCAATTTCTGACATCAAAATAATCATTATTATCTCCAATGAAGCTCATTGTATTCTTGTCTTGATAATCTTAGTTGGGTATCAAGTTATACTCTTTATATTTTTATGTATTATCAACTGTTATAATGAGTACAGCTGAAGCCAACAAGTTTGACGGCTTCGCCTTTTTCTTGTGCGCTCCAACAGCTGATGTTTAGAGTTGTCATTTAGCTAAGCTTAGATGATATTTTTGAAATCAAAAAAGGCTCGACATCAGCTGTTGGTACTTTACATCACTTACAAGTCAAAACCAACTTTTTGGTGACAGCAATAACTGATAAATTCTCAGGAAATTGTCTATTCCTTTAATAGAAGGCTATGGCCTAAAAATTGGCAACTATGTAGAGTAGGAAATTGGGTCCATTTAAAAGCATTGAAATCATTTTCCAATCAGCTGTTCTAATGGATGCGTTTCTTGTGTGCGTTCTCACATTTGACTTGCTACAAATCATAAGCTATTTTAATAAATAACTGTCTATTCTTAATCTTTCTTGCTAATCTCTATCCACAACCTATTACAAAAAACATGAAAGGAATTCTATACGAAGAATTTCATGAACGTTTTTCATGGAAATTATGCTCAAAGAGAGAAAAAACCAAGTCAACATGCATGATTTGTATCTGTACTTAATGCTTTCATATGAAAGGACTGTGTCTACGGTGCGACGTTGCCATATTATTAGGGCAGGGCCTTCTATTAAAGGAAGCTATGATGGTTTTTATCGTGAACCATTTTCTGGATTTAAAATAACTTTTCTGAATACAAATTACTGTGAACATTATAAACTTTCACAATGTTTCCTATTTACGAAACATGGTTATGTCGACACCCTCGGGGTCTCTCCACCAAAAAACCATACGCTAATAATAATAGTTAACAACTATTAATAGTTAACAACTAATAATAATAGTTAACAACTAATAATAATAGTTAACAACATTCGGTAACAACCGAAACCGGTATCTCGATTTTTTAATAAATCAATGGTTTGACAACGTCTTGTCTTTTCATTTAATAATAGCAGCAGTAATGGTTGTGAATCAGCCGGTGTTCTGAATCTGTATCAGATTTTGTTATTCGTTGTAAGGGTGGTAGAGGTAATGTTGCTCTGGAACAACTACTACCGTAGGTTCCTTTAATAGAAAACACTGCTCCAATAAAATGGCAACCTCGCGCCGTAAGTGCAGTCACAAATCATCCATGTTGACTTGGGGTTTCCTCTTTTTTATACATATATTTTTCATGAAATAGGCTCTTGACAATAAAATTAATTTACGAGATAAAAAACTGGGTATGCAATAGAGTTTACTTAGGTCTTGAAATTTTGGATGATGTTTAATAGTAGTTTATGCAACGGTTGTATAATGGGAGCTTTTATAGCATGAGGTGAGATGTAAGTTAGAGCCACGAGCGAAGCAAGTGCTCTAAATATATCACGAATGCTATAAAGGCCTAATACAACCGTTGCATACACTATTTTATCTACGACCACCAGTGTAGTTATCAGTATCAGACCAGTATCAAGCTATCTGTAAGTGTATGCTATTATAAAAATCAACATACCGTCGTTTATCTAACTTCTTTTGTCTTCATCCTACTTGAACTGTTATGATAATTACTTTATTACTTGTTAAATATGTTAAAAATAACATATCAGTCAGAACCACAAAACGCATTTGACAAGCAACAAAATCGTGAGTGTTGTTGTAAAAGTGAAAATTATTAACATATTCACTAACAAAGTTATAAGTATATTAAACTATTTAAACTTTGGACTATTCAAATTAGTTAAATATTCAAATACGTAAATTGAAATATTGACGAGAAAATACTGGTAGGCTACTCAATCCCAATCACAGTTTTGATTTTGAGGTTAGTTGAACACTGTTTATGTTTTATCACCTGATTTCGAAACGAAACAAGGAATGTATCATAAAGTGGAATATGGACTGTATCGTAAAGTTCCTCCTGTATCAAAAAACGTTCATTACGACACGGTTCTAAGATTCCATTTTTAAATGGTAGTCGTTTCGATTTCAACTGTAAAACTGAAATAGGAATTTTTCAATACGCCCGTAGATAAAAGGCTTTATAATATAAATGCCTATAGGGATTAATTATCTTAACTGGTATTGTTACTTCCGTTGTTTCTTTTTGTGATGTATTCTTGCTTTTGGTATCATATTTTATTAAGCCAATTCAGATAATTATTATTATTATTATTAGGTATATTCTGTCCAAACAGAGAAGACCCTCTGGCAAGATGGGAAAATTACTCCAGCTTGGTCAATATTTGTTCAAGAATTATAAATGTGGTCTTAATAGTAGATCAAGCAACTGTTTCCTACAATTTTAGATCAAATTGATAATTTTTGAACCGAAATTGACCGAGCTTGAGTTATTTTCCCATCTTGCCAGAGGGTCTTCTTTGCTTGGACAGACTCCTTCAAAAGGAGAAAACCGTCCAACTTTCTGCTATCAGCTATAAGTTCTCCTTAATCTTACAATAATAGATGATGGATAATAGATTTATAATTTTTTGAAGTGAGAAATTATTGAGTGAAAGTGGACATTGTGGATAGACATATAACCTACATCTTAAACCTTCATCATCACTCATTCATCCTTTGCTTAAAATACTTGGAAATCAAGTCGCAATTGTAAAGAAAGAATAAAGAATTCTATGTACAAAACTGTTTTTTCAGATTTGTAAATTTTGTTTCGGATTCGGCACTAAATCTATGTCTCTTTTGTTTTGCAGGACGCGCTTAACCGCGCCGGCGCTGTACTCTACTTAGCCTGCGACCAACGCTTGGTGACGTCATCCATAAGTCAGCTGATCGACAAAGCTGTCACATCGCCGGGAACAGGTTGGTCCAATTTCTCTGCATTTCTACAATATAATATTATTATGTATTATAAATACAGACATTGGAATTTGAACATAAAGTTTAAGCATAAAGTATCCAGAAACCAAACAATGTCGCGATTATATAATCCCACTATTAGCATCAGTTTACAAAGGCATAATTCATTCTATATTTCCCAATGGCTGTACAGAAATCTTCCTCCATAGATAGTTGAGGCTGGGGCAGGCCGGGTCACCGTTGTGTTAAAGCGCAGTGTGGTTACGGCATGTTGGACGGCATGGTGCAGAAAATTTAATTAAATCACCATATGTTTGAAGTATATGTATTTATACATTGCAATATTTATTATTATTATCATTTTTTTAAATAAATAAAAAAGCGAGGCCGGCTTGTTCTGGAAATCGATAAAAATTTACAAATAAATTGTTTGTTTGTTTGTCAATGGCGCAACAGCCCTATGAAGGGCCTAGGCCTACCAGCTGGTAGCTTATTACTGTATAAATAGTATTAATAGGCTAATCACCTACTTTTTTGACAGATATCTATCTTTTCTTCCTCCTTCTTTTCAAATTATTATAATTATAAATTTGTTATAGAAAATAATTTACTAAACATTTCCTATTGAACCTGTAATATGCTTAATTTATCATTACAACATGTATCCTATTATAGCCCATATATTATGTAACACAAATAACCTTAAGAACTGCTCCCACACACAGACAATTTAGTGTATTTGGGTTCTATATTCATTCAAAATAATTGTATTGTATTGTAATTTGTGTGATAACTTCCTTGAATAAATTGGAAAAAAATAATATTGAGCTACAAAACAAAAATCCACACTGCATCCACCTCCGGTTTTAACTAGGGCTCTATGAAGATAAGGTATAGTCTGTTCAAGCGAAGAAGACGTTCTGGCAAGATGGGAAAATGACACCAGCTCAAATCAAATCAAATAATCTTTATTTCGACCAGCTGGGTCGATATTGGTTGAAAAATTATAAATTTAGCATCAAGTATAAAATTTGAGACCGAATATATAATTTTGAACGAATATTGATCCAGATGGAGTCATATTCCCATCCTGCCAGAATGTCTTCTTTGCTTGGACAGACTAAAGACGCAGAATCTGTCATTCCTATTCGGCAGCTGTTGATCGCCCAACATGGGTCTGTGGATATTTTTCCACTGCATCAGATGTTTGACTGCTCATTTATTCTATTATTAATTCATTATTCGGCCATAGAATAGTGGATACTGCGTATACACCTCTTAAAATAGATCCTGAAAATACTTTTTCCTATACATGACACGACGGTCGCAGTCGGACAGCTAAAGCCAATCACAGCTATTGTATTGTTCTTGAGCTGAACAACAAGAGCTGTGATTGGCTGTAGGGCTGAGGCCGCACTGCCGGTGGGTAGAGCCTGGAGGGTGGAGGGTAGTTGGTGAATCTATAGAACATACACACCATCCACAGTAATACATCGTATGTGTTCAGCCACCATCTTGAAATTCTTAAATATGGACAACATAACCTCAAAAAACAGAATGACGTCATTCTGTTTTTTTGAGGTTATGTTGTCCATATTTAAGAATTTCAAGATGGCGGCTGAAAACATACCACATCTGTTTTTTGAGGTTATGTTGTCCATATTTAAGAATTTCAAGATGGCGGCTGAACACATACCATTCATACGATGTATTACTGTGGATGGTGTGTATGTTCTACAGATTTATCAACCACCCTCCAGGCTCTACCCACCAGCAGTGCGGCCTCAGCCTAGCGGTCAGACTGCGGCCGACCGTCGTGTCGTGTCGAGGAAAACCCCCTTTAGGTTGAACAAAATAAAAAATTTAAAGAAATGTCAATAAAGAACAAACAATAGAGTATAGTCGGTCCAAGCAAAGAAGACCCTCTGGTAAGATGAGAAAATGACTCCAGCTCGGCCAATATTGGTTCAAAAATTATCGATTTGGTCTCTATTTGTAGATCAGAATGTTTCCTACAATTGAGACCAGATCAATAATTTTTGAACCAATACTGACCGAGGAGTCATTTTCTCATCTTGCCATAAGGGTCTTCTTTGCTTGGACAGACTATAGTATAGTGACAGCAAAGTTGGGCAGGTTCGTTCGCCTCTTGTATGTGATGTTACTTACTAACTGAGGTAAAGCATCTATTGTCTCTTTTGATTTCAAAAACATCATCTAGGCATAGTTAAATGAGTAATTGACAACATCAGCTGTTTGAGCACACAAGGAGTAGACAAAACTTAGTAACTTTTTGGCCTCAGCTATAGGGCAGCTGGAGCAGCGTGGGCAGCGCGCTCAATGTTCAAAAAGTGTACTACTCTTTCTATAAGCGTTCTATTCTGTTATATTCTTGTTAGCGAATTTATTCTAACACAAATAAACATTGGAATTTTTGTTATAATTATAAATGAAGTTGAATGTGAAAATGGAATGAAGGTTCAGGGTTAGTTCATAAAACTCACATAGAGAGCGCAGCGGACGAATCTCCACCGTACTAAAGTCAACTCTTATAATATTATTATTATATTTATTTATCGATGTAGATATAGAGCAGCTTCGGCTTCATGTAGCAGACTAGCAGAGCATATAGAGTTGACTTTAGTCATATAATATAATATAATATAATATAATATAATATAAATAAATAAATATAATCTCGTCCATCTTATTGTGTCATGGTTTCTTCATTTTTCCATCTACTATATTATGCCCTATCTGTTCCATCTTATTCTCTGTCATAGTTTCTTTCTTTTTCATTGAAAAACTTTTTGTACAATTTGTGTTTGTTCAGTAGCAAACCCATGTGACACCAAATCCAATTCTATTACAATTTTTGTTCTATGTAATATGAACAGATTATGAATAATGAACATAATTTAATATGAATAGATTATGTTCTATTAATAAAAGTTTTCAGTTTTCTGATTTGTTCAGTTTGGTTTCAATATTTTTATCCGGGTTTCAGGCGTAGTGACGTGGGCGACCAAGCATGCCGTGACGTCACTCACGCATCCGCGCATGTTCGACTACTTCTCGACCAGCGACGACGCGTTCTTCTTTCCTGCCGATGGTCGATGTCGACAGGATGCTCTTGTTCAACACACAGGCGGTGCACACACGCGTCATGCTGCCCTGGGTGCAGTGTGTACTTACCAAAGACTGTATCATACCCATTGGTGAGTGTAAAAGTTGACGACAAAAACTAATTAAACGATAAATACCACAATATCACCTTCACAACTACTCAAAAACCAAAAATTAATAGTTGACGCTTAACAAGGCAGTTGGCAAATGACTTATTAATTCTCAGCTCTGTTAGGACAGTCGGCGAGCTGTCTTCGAAAGCATTTGGTAAGGCTGGGCTCGCTCTCGTTTCGATGTACTCTTGCAGACAGTCCTAACAGAGCTGACAATTAGTAATAGTCATCTTTCAACTGTCTTCATTTTTGGTGTAAGCAATAGTGTTATGAAGAATATTTCTATCCAGTTGAATAACAGAAAACACAGCATTCTAGTCCAGTCGATAAAGCATTATAGAGTGCATGAAATATGCCCCAATTTTTTACCTCAGGGATCAGTTTAGACTAGTTGGGAGGTTAACATACTTAAAGTCCCCGGATCTGGGGGTGAGCATAGGGTGGGAGGGACCCTGTGCTCACCCCCCAGGTCCGGGGACTATTAGTATGTTAACCTCCCAACTAGTCTAAACTTATCCCTGAGGTCAAAAATTGGGGCATATTTCATGCACTCTATAATGCTTTATTGACTGGACTATTCCTCCTATTTCTAGTTCAATTTTTGCAATGCGACATTATCTCTGCTTTACATCTCATGTCAACCTGACAGATTCAACCATGAACGTAGCATGCTCTGTGACATCAGGTTTTTGTCATATTCAAGGATAATTCTACACAATTGAATAAGAAATAACTTGGCATTCCGCCTATTTCCAGTTGAATCCTTTCAATGCTGCATCATGCATCTCATGTCGACCTGACAGTCAAGTCATCTTATTCAAATATGAACATAACATCCTCTGACACCATGCGATGATCATGGATTAGGTCTTTTCAACAATATCTCTACCCAATTGAATGAGAAAACACGCATTAGATCTCCTATTTCCACTTTATTCCTTGCTATGTGGTATTATCATGTGGTTAGAGGCACATGTCAATCGTGTCAGCTCATTCAATTATGAGTATAGCATATTCTGTAACACTACAACGATCACGATTTCGGCAGTTTAAATAATATTCCAACTCAGTTGAATGAGAAAACACGCATTTGATCTCCTATTTCCAGTTTATTCCTAGCTATGTGGCATTATCACTGCTTTGAGAAGCTCTGTGCTCTGTCAGCTCATACAATGATCCTCTGTAACAATGAATTGATAATGTAATTGGCATTTTCAACAATATTCCTGACTACTTGATTGAATGGTACCTCCTGGGGGAGATTGGCTGTCGTTAGTAAAGACAGTCAGTCGGTTCCCGTTTCTGGAGGAATATCAATTGTTGCATTACACTCTAACTGATTAACTGCATGTTATTCAGAGGTGTTCTGCATCTTCACTTGGTTGTGAAGACTGGCTTATGGTTGAGAGTATCGACGTGCTAACCACACGTTACCACTATCCTGGTTGATGATTATTCGCCTGCTGTATTGCCTGTCCGGGCTGGGAGGGCATTCTGGCGGGGTGGGGGTGGCTTCGGCTCGGTCGGTGTTGGTTCGGGGGCTTTGGGTTCTGTTTAAGAATTTATGGCTTTTGGGCCGGTATTGGCCGGGCTGGAGTCATTTTCCCGTCTTTCCGGGGTGTCCTCTTTGCTTGGACGGGTTGTATAGTGAGGTGAATATGAAACTGGCAACCAGCTGGTAGGCCTAGGCCCTTCATAGGGCTGTTGCGCCATTGACAAACAAACAAACAAACTTGATTGAATGAGAAAACACTCATTAGTCTTCCAACAATCTCTATATATAAAAGCGAAATGGCACTGACTGATTCATTCATTCATCACCAGAACTAAAAATCCACTGAACCGAATGCGTTCAAATTTGGCAGGCATGTTCAGTTGGACGTTTAGACGCGCGCTAAGAACGGATTTCAAAAACTTTTCAAGGATACGCCAAATATTTTAGTTTTTCTATAGTTTATCAACGTTTTCTTTATTTTTTCGAGAACCAATCGGTAGAAAATGTTGATATTTGGTTGGCAGGTTCAGATAAGGTCTAGAAATGTTGTGTTAAAATATTTTTGCAATCCGTTCAAGATTACGCCAGTAATCAGGTTTTCAAAATTGTAGATGTGTTGCGGGTTGCATATCTTCCGCCTTGATACGACCAATCCTATCTGTAAATTCAATGGTTCAGCGAGATTTTAGATAAACTAATTTGGAAGATCAAGTTTGAATCATTGAATCAAGTTTCAAACTATATATACTTCCCAAGGTTATTAGTGTTTTACTATTTTTTGGAATTTTCGGAGTTTTTCTTAGATTTTTCTAGAACAAATTGGCAGAAAATGTTGAAATTAGGTGAACAGGTCCAGATCAGGTGTAGAAATGCTGAAATAAATTTCGATTCCCTTCTGAACGGAATTTGCAGGCGAGCGAAGCGAGCCTGCCGGCTAGTAATAATAATAATAAAATTTATTTGTCTAAGAACAATTACATAATTGCATGAGACATTGTCTGTCAACGTATTCAAATAATTTGAAATAACAATTGTTATTGAGTTAACAATTGAGTTAACTCAATTCAATCTCTATAGACTATACATATCAAATACAATGAGCTATCGTACATAGTACTTCCCATGTTATACGTCCAACCTAATTGTTAAACATTCCAAAATCGTTAACACTCACCATTCTTTATATCACAGAGCATGAATTCGTTTAAGATAATTACTTAGAAAGTCAGCTACAGGAAGGTGTTGACTTCATATGAAATATGACATAGATAGAGACATATAAATATGACAGAATAATCAACAAGGCCACTTGAAATTTAAATAGCAAAAAAAATTAGAGTCCAATTTACACAAATCATATAACAAATTCATATAGTTCGACGAAACAAGTGAAAATATTAAAATAGTAGTTTATGCAACGGTTGTATAATGGGAGCCTTTATAGCATGAGGTGAGATGTAAGTTAGAGCCACGAGCAAGCGAGTGCTCTAAATATCTCACAAATGCTATAAAGGCCTAATACAACCGTTGCATACACTATTTTATCTACGACCACCAGTGTAGTTATCAGTATCAGACCAGTATATAGCTATAGACCACCAGTAACAAGCTATCTGTAAGTGTACGCTATTATAAAAATCAACATACCGTCGTTTATTTAACTTCTTTTGTCTTCATCCTACTTGATAATCAACTTATCACTTGTTAAATATGTTAAAAATAACATATCAGTCAGAACCACAAAACGCATTTGACAAGCAACAAAGTGAAAGTTATTAACATATTCACTAACAAACTTATAAGTATATCAAACTATTTAAACTTTGGACTATTCAAATTAGTTAAATATTCAAATACGTAAATTGAATAATATTGACAAAAAAATACTGGTAGGCTTCTTAATCCCAATCGCAGTTTTGATTTTGAGGTTAGTTGAACACTGTTTACTTTTTATCACCTGATTTCGAAACGAAACAAGGAATGTATCATAAAGTGGAATTTGGACTGTATCGTAAAGTTCCTCCTGTATCAAAAAACGTTCATTACGACACGGTTCTAAGATTCCATTTTGAAATGGTAGTCATTTCAATTTCAATTGTAAAACTGAAATAGGAATTTTTCAATACAGCCGTAGATAAATATGGATATGATTTGCAATATTATATTTTACACACACATTTAATAATTATATAACTATTTATTATTTGTATAATATTTATATAATATACAGTTTATTCCTTGCTATGGAGCATCATCACTGCTGTTCTAGGTATAGTCTGATCAAGCAAAGAAGAGCCTCTGGCAAGATGAGAAAATGACTCCAGCTCGGTCAATATTGGTTCAAAAAATATTTATTTGGTTTAAAATTGTAGATCAGAATGTTTCATACGATTGAGACCAAATCAACAATTTTTGAAACAATATCGACCGAGCTGGAGTCATTTTCTCATCTTGCCAGAGGCTCTTCTTTGCTTGGACAGACTTTACATATCAACCTGACAGATGTGGCAGCTTATCTAATAACGAGCATTGCATCCTGTGTAACAATAAATCAATCACTTTTTCGGCAGTTTTAACAATATTCCAATTCAATTCTATGACAAAAAAAAGGAATTTTCGGTCATTGAATTGGCTCCGATTCCAGTTTATTCCTCACTGCTGTGAGAGGTACTTGTCAACCTGAAAGTCAACCTCAAATTATGAGCATATCATCGTCTGTAACAATGAAATGTTCATGGATTTGGCATGTTTTCAACAATATTTACAACCAATTAAATAAGAATACACCCTGAACTCCTTCCATTCTCAGTTGAATCCTTGCTAATGCATCCCAAGTTGTCCCGACTGTTGAGTCATCTCATCCAACTATGAAATAGCATCCTCTGTTATGTTGAAATGATAATGAATTCGACATTTCCTAGAATATTTTCACACAATTGAATGAGAAGGCACTTAGCATCCCTCCTATTTGCAGTTGAATCCTTGCCATACTACATCCTTCATCTCATGCTAACCTGATGGACAAGTTATTACGGGGTTCAGCTCCTCTGCTTGGCCTCGTAAAGATACCAGGTGTCTCTCCTGGACAACCAGCTACAGTCGGGAAGTGGGGTAGGTTCGGACGTGGAGAAAACGATTCAGATTGAGGTCTTCGCCTCTTTTTCGACTTTGTCATCCAAGAAACGCCTTTAAGTCTTGAATGTCGACTTCTTGGTCATAACGTGAAAGATATCCCCTAATAAGGATATTTGATGGAAGGTGAAGGGGCCGTGATTATTTCCACAGCCCAGCAGGAAGATGTTAGGGTTATTTGGAGAGTAGATTGGCCGTGGGATGAGCCACAGCCTATGAAGGTGTGAAAGGAAAGGATAGAATGGCCGTGGGGTTAGCCACAGCCAGTAGGAGGATTTTAGGGTTATTTGGAGGGTAGATTGGCCGTGGGATGAGCCACAGCCTATGAAGGTGTGAAAGGAAAGGATAGAATGGCCGTGGGGTTAGCCACAGCCAGTAGGAGGATTTTAGGGTTATTTGGAGGGTAGATTGGCCGTGGGATGAGCCACAGCCTATGAAGGTGTGAAAGGAAAGGATAGAATGGCCGTGGGGTTAGCCACAGCCAGTAGGAGGATTTTAGGGTTATTTGGAGGGTAGATTGGCCGTGGGATGAGCCACAGCCTATGAAGGTGTGAAAGGAAAGGATAGAATGGCCGTGGGGTTAGCCACAGCCAGTAGGAGGATTTTAGGGTTATTTGGAGGGTAGATTGGCCGTGGGATGAGCCACAGCCTATGAAGGTGTGAAAGGAAAGGATAGAATGGCCGTGGGGTTAGCCACAGCCAGTAGGAGGATTTTAGGGTTATTTGGAGGGTAGATTGGCCGTGGGATGAGCCACAGCCTATGAAGGTGTGAAAGGAAAGGATAGAATGGCCGTGGGGTTAGCCACAGCCAGTAGGAGGATTTTAGGGTTATTTGGAGGGTAGATTGGCCGTGGGATGAGCCACAGCCTATGAAGGTGTGAAAGGAAAGGATAGAATGGCCGTGGGGTTAGCCACAGCCAGTAGGAGGATTTTAGGGTTATTTGGAGGGTAGATTGGCCGTGGGATGAGCCACAGCCTATGAAGGTGTGAAAGGAAAGGATAGAATGGCCGTGGGGTTAGCCACAGCCAGTAGGAGGATTTTAGGGTTATTTGGAGGGTAGATTGGCCGTGGGATGAGCCACAGCCTATGAAGGTGTGAAAGGAAAGGATAGAATGGCCGTGGGTTAGCCACAGCCAGTAGGAGGATTTTAGGGTTATTTGGAGGGTAGATTGGCCGTGGGATGAGCCACAGCCTATGAAGGTGTGAAAGGAAAGGATAGAATGGCCGTGGGGTTAGCCACAGCCAGTAGGAGGATTTTAGGGTTATTTGGAGGGTAGATTGGCCGTGGGATGAGCCACAGCCTATGAAGGTGTGAAAAGAAAGGATAGAATGGCCGTGGGGTTAGCCACAGCCAGTAGGAAGATTTTAGGAGAAGTTAGATTGGCCGTGGGATGAGCCACAGCCAAAAGGTATTAGAAAAATGTAGGAAAGAAATAATTAGGTAAGGCAAGGTAGGGTAAGTTACTCACTAATACACTCGACTTGGTCTAGAGGAGACACAAAGTCTAACAAGTACAAGCAGTACTTAAAAGTCAGCTAAATATGATGTCACTCTCGAGCATGAGCAGTTGACCCGGTCAGAAGATCGACGTAGAGTCCCAACAACACCCAGTACTTATAACTTGCCTATGGTAGACGACACCCTCGAGCAGGAGCAGTTGACTCGGTTAGGAGAAGACGCAGAGTGAGGGTCCTACAACGCCAGCAGGCTGTATTTATGCTTGTCGGAGCTTCCACCCTCAGTCGAGGAGATCTTGCTGACTGACTGCTTAGCAGGGAAGCGGGTGAGAGAGAAAGGTGCGCAGTGGGAAGCGCGTCCAGTGCTTCCGTTTTTAGAAGGGTCGGGGTGGTTTTGATAAGAAAAATCCCAATACCGAGCGTCAATTCCTCGTTACGGAATATACGAAAATATGTTTCGTAACAAAGTCATCTTATTTAACTATGAACAATTGAATGATCCAGCAATATTCCCAGCCAATTGAATAAGAACACATGCATCACTCCTCCTATATCCAGTTCAATCCTTGTTATACTGCATCTTTCATATTGTGTGAACCTGATAGTCTATCATCTTATTCAACTTTTAACGCAGTAGAGTTAGATATATAGATATATTTTCTGATCCATGGGCATATAAATGCATAAGATCACGTCAAAAGTAAAAGGTTTCATCTAACATTCATTCCTATGCTAGATTTCGGCAGCTGCAGGAATTCTTTTAAGTCTACCATGCTTGACATCCGTCCTCATACATGGAACGGGAAAGTGAGATGAATGTTTGTTTGTATTATTTTCAATTTTTCCTTAAAATGAATCTCTTCATTTTATACATAAGAACAGTGGTGCTTTTCTTGAATCACGCTATATGTTGATTGTTCAAGATTTAATTTCGTTTAATTTTTGTTTGTCAGTGGCTCAACGGCCCAAGAAGGGCCTAGGCCGACCATTTTTGGAGGCAATAAATTTGATGTGATTTGTAATTTTGCTTGAACAGGTGCACAGTCGGCCGGCTGCCGATTCAACAAGAAGCCGCAGTACCGCTACTCGGGCTGTCACAGCTACGACAGGTCAGCGCTCAACATCGCCCTGGGTCTCGCCTTCCACTTCAACGACATGCTCTAC
Organism: Sogatella furcifera; assembly: GCA_017141385.1. Lineage (NCBI taxonomy): Eukaryota > Metazoa > Arthropoda > Insecta > Hemiptera > Delphacidae > Sogatella > Sogatella furcifera. The sequence goes on along the minus strand of CM029546.1, from coordinate 219,515 downwards.
ACCTATCAGGACGCCAGCGCCTACTTCAGACAGGTCACACTGGCGGCTGCCAGCGAAGAAGTCGCCAAACTGCTTGAAAACGGCACAGTCGACTCGTCGACAATCGATAGTTGAGAAGATCGAGTATCGATAGTTGTGTACCGATGGTCGAGTATCGCTAGTTGATTATTTTTTGACGAATTATTGAAAGTTGATTATCGATGGTGAGTTATCGATAGTTTGATCTGGTATCGATAGTCAAGTATTGATGATTAAGTATCGATAGTTGAGTATCGTTGGTCGAGTATCGATAGTCTCGTTTTGATAGTTGAGTATCGATAGTCGAGTATCGATAATTTAGTATTGATGGTCGAGTATCGATAGTTGAGTATCATCAGCTAAGTATCATCGCTAGTTGATTATCTATGACAAATTATTAATAGTTGAGTATCGACGATGAATTATCGGTCGTTGAGTATCGATGGTGAATCATTGATAATTGAGTATCGATGATCGAAGCGGATTGATAGTTGAGTGTCGATAATAACACCTAATGATAGATAATTGAAAGTCATATTTCTCAGAGACTAACAAAACTAGCGGTTGGCGAATGTCTGCTCTGTCAGGACAGTTCGAAAGCAATCTGTGAGCGCGAAAAGGTAAGGTAGTAATCACTCATAACTCTATAAGCTCTCGCAGACCGCTTGCCGACTATCCTGCCAGAATAACAGCTATTCGTCAACTGTCTTTCTCGTTGGGGTCTGCTGCTTAATCAATAAATGAGAATCGATGGTTGCTATTTGAATACCAATGATCAAGAATTGATGGTCATTATTTAATGTTCAAATTGCAAAATACCGTATTGCAGTTGTCAATAATAAAGTGACGATTGGCTAATGTCTGTTATTGATGCTCAGCTCTGTCAGGACAGTCTGAAACGGTCTGCAAGAGCGAACAGTTTGGCTGAGTTTGCTTGCAGTTTGATGTGCTCTCGTCGACTGTACTCACAGAACTGAGTGTTCGTTGTCTCATTGTCAGCCACAAGTTTTGATGGTGTCTGCTATAGTCTGACCAAGCAAAGAAGAGCCTCTGGCAAGATGGGAAAATGACTCCAGCTTGGTCAGTATTGTTTCAAAAATTATTTATTTGATTTCAAATTGTAGAAAACAATTTTATCTACTTTCAAGATCACATTTATAATTCTTGAACAAATATTGACCAAGCTAGAGTCATTTTCCCATCTTGCCAGAGGGTCTGCTTGGACAGACTATATATGAATAGTTGAGATTTGATGCATTATAATAATTGTTACTAATAGTACAGTATATATACATATATATACTAATATGTATGTACAGTATACTAAATATATTTATACTAATAGTACATATTAGTATAGTATGTAACTTACAAGCAAAGAAGACATTCTGGCAAGATTGGAAAATTACTCCAGCTCGGTCAATATTCATTCAAGAACTGTGAATCTGGTCTCAAATTGTAGATCAGAATGTTTTCTACAATTTGAGACAAAATTTATTATTTTTGAACCAATATTGACCTAGCTGGATTCATTTTCACATCTTGCCAGAATGTTTTCTATGCTGGGACAGACTGTAATATTGATAATTGAATTGCAATGGTCGATTATTGATACTTAAATTGGGTGTCATTGGTTAATTATCGATCTTTAAGTATTGATGGTCGAATATCGATTTTCAAGTATCGATAGTTGAGACATATAAATTTTTTATTACAAGCAGCCTAACCCGTGTGAATGAAACTAAACAAGAATATTATTCCAAATGGTGCAAATTTGTAAAACTTTTTCTATTCAACAATCACTGTTTTCACCAGCGTCTTCTGTTTAAGCATAAACAACACTTCAAGTCGTTAGTTATAAAATATCAATAAGTCGAATATTGAATCATTGCAGAACCAAATGTTGCAGTCAAACTAAAACATGTAACCGATCAAAAAATAAAGGTGCAAATTTGTATGATATCTTTTATATTTAATCATATTTCACCGGCTAATTCTGTTTTTTTAAACAAAATTTTGGTTAGTTGAAAAATATTGGAGTAGTTAGGTACCGTATTGATGATAACAGAATGCATGATTGTCAAATTTAACCAGCCAGAAACTTATTACAAAAAGCAAATTTGTAAATAATAAATGCTATTGAATCACTTGCTAGCCATATTTTTTTAAAGGAATTAAACAAACTGAATATTGTTCACTAAAAATGACCTCTTGCAACAAGAATGTTTTTACATTGATGAATAATATTAATTCTGCCATTAAGATATTCTCACAGGCTCATTTACTAGTTTATTCAGATCTTGAATGTTTTTGAAAAATGAACACTCTGGCCTAGGTATATTATTCTCTCACAAAATCAGATTTAAACGTTTTTGAATTTTAGTTAGAAAGTGGTAATGAACTAAGCTACATCATAGACCATATTGAATGATTGCTCTATGGTTGAAGTCAGTGAAAGAAATCTTGAAAATTATAATTATTATTAAAAATTACAATTTGAATTATAAAAAAATAATGATGAATTGCTGTGTCATAAAATTGTAGTTTTCAAGACAAATCTCATTGTCTTTTCATTTTTTAAAAGGTTGTTTGTTATTATATTTTTTGCTGAGTTAGCATGATCTCTTGGCTTGTGCGCGGGTATTTAAAGGGGGTTTTCGAAATAGTTGTTTGTTATTGTCTGAAATTTCAATTTAAAATTGAAATCTTGGTGCACTGTATAATATATACCTCGTTAATTTTTGTAAATAGGTACTGTAAATAATTTTTCAAATTTATCGAAGCCCAATTCAAGCTCTGCCTATCGAATATTGATTAAATTTTTTATTGAATTTTTTTCAGGATTAACTGTGCGTGTTCATATTATTAAAAACATTTTTACAATACAAGTTTTTGTACTTATAAACTATAAATTGATTTGCTCTCTACTTTGCTTTTAAATACATTCCAACTCTTGAATTCTATTAATCTATTTTTAAAGTTGATGTGAGCTTATGGCATCTAATGAAAACTTATGTCACGTTATGTTTGAATATTACAGGGTGCTTTTTTAGTCCTGTTACCCAATTTTTGTGTGTAGTAAGCTATTAATCTAATGGCAATAAGGACTGGTTAAAGTTAATCTTTGATTAACATTAGAAATCTACGTTGTTGATTGGAGATTAAATGTAACTGGCCTTTATGCAACTGGAATCAAGAAATCCATAAGTTTTCTACTGGCTGTTCTATTTGGCAGATGATTAGATTGTTGTACACTGTACTTAATTATGGGTTACGATTTTAATATTATGAATAGTATTCAGAATAAAAGTTGAGTTTGAACCACAGGAGCTAGAGTGGAATGGTAATGACATGAAATGAAGAAAATTTCATTCTCTAAATGATGAGGAAAAATTTGGTTCTATATCTTAAATGGTTGATAAGATAAATTCAATTGAAAAATCCTTAAAAATGGAAACTTTGAGGGGGTGCTGGGGAGGGGAAGCAAGAGGGGTAGGGGTGGGGACTTTTGGCAGAACATTTGTCTATATGATAGTAATCGATGGGGAAAAAATTATCCTCATATGTTTTTTTCTCTAAAAAAACACTCTTCGACTGGACTATAAGGTAAAAGCACCAGTAGTGGCCATGTTTAAGGAATTTTATATAGTTTATGCTGAATTGTGAGACCGTATTATCAGCTATCTCATCCAAAACTCAAAAATAATGCAGCCCAGATCCTTCCTAATTGACCTATTCCTTGAAATGGTGAGTAAGTCAATTCACAAATGAATTATTAAATTTTTCGTGAAACTCAATTTTTTTCTAAAGTGGACGGGGCACTGATTCTATAGTGGCCACATGATGTTTTATTCTCATTGACAAGTCAATTTCTTAAACGTCTTGTTGCAATTATTCAAGTAAGCTAATTTTTCATTCCAGACATTGATTATAACGCCAGAAATAATAGTAGGTTATATTAAAATGAGTTGAATTGGTAATGCATTGTTGTTGGTTACAAGCCACTAGAAAAGTGAGGTTAAACCAGAAAATAGATATTGTAAAGTTATTTTTCCTCTGTAACCTATTTGAAACAGTCTAAGGAGAACATAAATTCAAATTACACCAACTTTTACAACAATATCTACAACTTCTACAACAATTTCTTTTGGGTTGCCACTACTAGATCATTCACGGTTTCTTGCTGTAGTAGTGGCCAGTCTGCTTTTACGCCGAAATATTATCTGTATTCAGCTAGAAACCTTCTAAACATCATCTAGACATTCTAAGGAATGATTATAACACCGGAAATAGCGAAATTTATAGACTTTCTAGTCATAATACAAGATTTTGTATACATGCTTTCTTACTGAAACTGCTAAGAAGAAACTGAACTTCTTACTGAAACCACGTTTTCGAGTGATATAGCGACAATGAATCTCTCTCAAAATTCTTCAATGATGCTCTCTCTGCAGGCTCTATTTAGCTGCTTCTTTTAGCTCTATTTAGCTGCCTACTTGAACTATTTAGCTGCTAAATAGTATAAGCTAAGTCTCTAGTAGGTTTAGAACTCATTTGAAGGCATCAAATTCGTGTTTTAAAGAAAAACCCATTCAAGTGGCCACTACTGGTGCTTTTCCCTTAGTTGGTGTAAAAATTTTAATATAGATGGTTCCAAAAACCAGGCGGTCGGCGAATGCCTGTTATCAATGCTCAGCTCTCTCAGGACAGTCTGAAGCTGTTTTCGAGAGCAAAATAGTAAAACCTGGGCTGGCTCTTGTTGTGATGTGCTCTCACAGACAGCTCCCCGACTGCCCTGATAGAGCTGACAATCAATATCAGTCATTCGTCAACCGCCTTAATCTTTGGCTCATATATAGTCTGTCCAAGCAAAGAAGACATTCTGGCAAGATGAAAAAATGACTCTAGCTCAGTCAATATTGGTTTAAAAATCATGAATTTGACCTCAAATTGTAGGAGACAGTTTGATCTACAAATTTAGATCAGATTAATAATTTTTGAACCAATATTGACCGAGCTGGAGTGATTTTCCCCATCTTGCCAGAATGTCTTGTTTGCTTGGACAGACTATGCATGGACAGAATACATTTGTGATTTATGTAATATTTCAATACATTGTACATTACGATACCATTACTATTTCTATTATCAGCATTACATTCAATTCTATGTTAATGTACTGTTCTATCATGTAAATAACGATTATTTATTTGATGGATTCCATAATATCCATAATTCCATAATATCCATAATTCCATAATATCACTCTATATAATGACTTCAATTTATATAATGCTTCGTTAAGTATATTTGCATTGTTTCAATGTAAAAAAATATTTTTCTACTGACTTAACGAAACTTTTGTAATTAAGTTTTTATATATACCAACATTTTTCTATTCCTCCTAATATTTACTGGATGTCATTTTCTATCATTCATACATATATGAATTATACATATTATACTTATTCATTATTATTGAATTATGTATAATTATACCTAATATCAAATACTTGTTTATCGATGTTCCATACCGTTTTATATTGGTGAGATGGAGTCAATGGTAATTTATCCACTTGATAAAGTTTACTTTGATATTAAAATATTAAACTTGAAACTGTGTAGGAAAAGTATGGTATGCCGTATCTAGAGAACGTTCTGTTTCGACAGTTAAGCTGAGGCCGCACTGTCGGTGGGTGGTGGGTGGTATAGATGTCTATAGATATTGTTCACCCCCCCCCCCCCCATCTTGAAATTCTTGAATATGGACAAAATAACCTCAAAAAAATAATATGACGTCATATCATTCATATGATGTATGATCCACCCTACATCCACCGGCAGTGCGGCCTCAGCAATGAGATTGAAATTAGATTGAAAATATTTTTCAAAGAATTTCAAATAGATTGAAATTATCTACAGTATTTCAATTGCATATTTTTATTATTCAAGAAATCTTATTCTAGATTGATTCAATTTCTATGCATTTCGAAACTTTTAAAACTATTGCAACTTATCAATATTAAATGAGACATTGCAAAAAGAAAAGGTCTCTTCAAGCAATCTAGATGTTCTGGCAAGATGGGAAAATGACTCCAGCTCGGCCAATACATATAATATACTACTATTCAAAAACTATAAATTTGTACAAGCTTATCTCATTTTTGTAGGAAACGATTTGAGAGCAAATTTATCATTTTAGAACCAATATTGACCGAGCTGGAGTCATTTTCCCATCTTGCCAGAATGTCTTCTTTGCTTGGATAGACTCTACAGGTGTATTGATAAAATAATCACTGTTTTCAAGACTCTGCAGTTGTAAAATAATCAAAATACATTATTTAAATTTTGTAAAATGACTCAATTGTGATACTTTAATTCAATGATATTCCATACTGCAGATCAATTTTTTTTAATTTTTCGGAATCTCAAGCACCGAACTTTCTCAATTTATAACAGGCTCCAACAAAAACAGGCGTGAATATGGTGTTGTGTATCCATTCTTTTTTCCACTTTGAAATTTAAAACTCAATAAAAAACACTTATAAATGGAAATAAACTTACTTAGTAGTAGTTACTATAGTTTCGGCCTGTTGTGTGGCCATCTTCAGACTGAACAGTCTAAGTGCACTACTAAGTAAGTTTATTTCCATTTATAAGTGTTTTTTATTGAGTTTTAAAAACAGGCGGTTTGCAAATGATTGTTATTAATGCTCAGCTTTATTAGGACAGTCGGTGAGCGTTCTGTGAGAGCATAATGAGAAGAGAGCTACCTCAGATTAACCGCTTTCCTCTCGCAAACTGCTTTAGACTGTCCTGACAGAGTTGAGCTAGTTTACTGTGATTTGCTAACCGCGTCTACTGTAGAATTTGCAACCCCTTTGTATTTTTCATAACGTATTCTACTACTGTATAATAGCGGCCTAGTTTTTTACAATGTTCTGTTGGATGTTCGATAATTTTTCTTGAAAAATATTGAAAACTCCACTCTGAAATACATAGGCTAGGTGCGGCTTGGATTCAATAGGCAACCTTAATTAAATACTGTATTGAAAAAGGGATCAAGACATGAGAGTGAGCATAAAACTAAATCTTATCAACTTTAATTAAATGCAAAATCAAAAGATTTTCTTACTCGTAAAAATTTTCATTAAGACGATAATGTTGGTGACTATCAAAAATTTAATGAAATTTACTGGAATTTAATTTGAATGCATTATTCTAGAAACTAATGATTAATTTTATTAACTTATGTAGTTTTAACAATAATTTTATATACATAGGCCTAGATAATATTTTCAATAACAAGGAGAAGTAGCCTACTAAAACTTATAATAGGCCTATTGTTGAAATCAGTTTAAATTTAATTTTATATTATAAGCAGTTACCACTTATTGTTAATTTATTTTGTAGTCTACATTTGACTCAATACTGACAAGTATCAGAACTGTATTTCATAATCCAAATTAAAGTTACTTTTCAATCTACTATAAAATCGATAAGTACACTGAGCTATGTTGTAATTTAATAATTCCATTTAATAATTAAAGACTGTTGTTTAAATGAGAGGCTTCTAAAATTAAATTAATTGAAATAATCAATTTAGCCAATGAATTTGAACACAGGTTTCTTTAATAAAATGCTACGTTCTTATGTTGGTTAAAGTCAATATCACTTATTCTATTGAGAAATTTGATGAGATTTTTTTGAAAATACATTTAGAAACGCATGCTTTGTTTCAAAACTAGCAATTTAATATCAAAATTAGATTGTGTGGTTTCAATTGAACTTATAAAGACTGAGTTGTATATCTTGGAGGGAGTCCAAAACATAATTTGTAATCAGTGATTAAGTGTGAATGAAGATTATGATTTTTCTAATCTTCACTTTTTACAATATTACTATACCCGATTCACGATCAACTGGGACAAAATAAATGAACTTTTTGCGTGTGTTTGCATGTGTGTCGTTAATTTTTAGTCGGGACTGTGTCTAAAGCCGCGTATCGACAGTGCAAGGCATGTGCCGCGAATGCCTCAAGGTACAGTCTGTTCACGCAAAGAAAAGTCTTACTCCAGTCTCCAGCTCGGTCAATATTGGTTCAAAAATTATTGATTTGGTCTTAAATTGAAGATCGAAATGTTTCCTATAATTGAGACCAGATCAATAATGTTTGAACCAATATTGACCGAGCTGGAGACTGGAGTAAGACTCTTCATTGCGTGAATAGACTGTACCTTGAGGCATTCGCGGCACATGCCTCGCACTGTCCATACGCGGCTTTATTGATGCTATGCTATACTGACATCGCAACAGGTGGCAGCACTGTTTGTTCAAGTTGTGGGCTTGTTTACTTCGTCTCAAAATATATCTCGAATGTGGTATAAAGCTTTGATCACACCTGGCGAATTTATAATCTAACGAGATTGTTTGTAACCTATCTATACTATTTTTTAAACTTTAAATTGTACCTACAACAAAGTTTTATGGCAATTTATTTTCTCGTGTAAATAGGAGCGCACTGTTGCCGTTTATCAGCTGTAATTGCGCAGTAATCACATCAAATTGACCTTCGCTCTCTCTCACACTCATCTGGCAGCATTGTAGACTGTATTACCGTAGTGTTATTTGAAAGTTTAAAACTAGTACTGCTTAGCTAAAAAGATTGAGTTGACATCACTTGTTTTGCTAGAACATATTGGTATAGCCTGTCCAAGCACAGAAGACCCTCTGGCAAGATGAGAAAATGACTCCATCTTGGTCAATATCAGTTCAAAGTTTATTGATTTGGCCTCAAATTGTAGATAAGAATGTTTTCTACAGTTTTAGACCAAATTTTTATTTTTTGCACCAATATTGACCAAGCTGGAGTCATTATGTCCTCTTGCCGACGGTCTTCTTTGCTTGGACAGACTATAACAGACTACCTCGATATCAGAACTAGTTTGTAAATTCGCCAAATGTGATTGAAGCTTGAAATTATATTTATAAATTTTTCCAGAATGAAGTCAAACCAAGAAAGCGACTAGCTTTTTTTTGTATAAGTGAGATGATCTTGTGTTCATGGAATTTGAGCAACCAGCATAAATTAAGATCTTATAATTTTTTTTTATATCTTCTAGTTTCACATTTGCTTGAAATTGTGACACATTTCATGAGAATATTGATAAAATGTTAGTCAAACTCCACAGCCGCAGCTTTTCAACGATTTTCTCAAACCGAAATAAATAACAATACAGATGAATATCTCGTACAAATTGTTTTATTTGTAACACCTGGCAAAACCCACATATTTAGCTAGAAAATCTCCAATCAAAATTAATCTCTGATAAACACTCATAAAAATTGATTTCCGATCAAATTCAAATCAAATGTTGTCTCCGATCAAACTCCAATCAAAGTTGATCGTGAGTCAGTTCATGGTCGAATATCATACATCCAGTCATATAGTCTGTGTCCAAGCAAAGAAGACATTCTGGCAAGATAGGAAAATGACTCCTGTTCGGTCAATATTGGTTTAAAAGTTATAAATTTGGTTCAAAGTTGTAGATAAGAATGTTTTCTACAATTTTAGACCAAATTTATAATTCTTGAACTAAAATTAACCGAGCTGGAATCATTTCCCCATCTTGCCAGGATGCCTTCTTTGCTTGGACGACTAGTACGAGGGTAATGATACCAAATATTCCTTGAATATTATTTACAATTTCAATAAAAATAATTTATTGGTTGCAAAAGTCTATCCTGGGCATTATGTAGGTTGGAAGGTTGTATAACTTCATATTGACATGAAGGGCCAATCAATAATTATTTTTACACGTAGAAGTCTTTAGGCCTATATTTCATGTGAAAATCAAAATTAATAGTACGGTACAGTATACCGTAGTATAAAATAGTCTATATTTTTATTGAAAATATTTATTCGAGGTATGGTGACTGTTCAAATAATATATAACTTATTCGAAATTTCATCGTACATATAACATATAGAATATTAAAAACATATGACAATAAAATGAAATAAAAAAAATATCATCTAAAGGCGGCGGAGGTAGAACTATAGAATGGCATGTTATAGAATATTGGTATAGAGCTGATGTCTAAAAGTTGGGCAGTTTCGTCTGTCTCTTGTACGTGATGTAACCTACTATAATAGCTGATGTGAAATATTTGTACTGTTTCTTCTGATTTCAAAAACATCATTAAGGCATAGATATGAATGACAACAACTCCAGTTGACAACATCAGCTGTTGAAGCGCACAAGGAGCAGACGAAACCGCGCCCAACTTTTTGGCGTCAGCTATATTTTTCATCATCCATTAATATTAAAAATCCATCCCAATCAATGAATGGATATCTGGTATCAGAGTATTTAAATTTAAAACAGATGAAGCGATACATTGTTATACCAATCAATTGCTCCTGATTCTTGCATTTCTTGTATATAGAACATTTCCCACCGAGAATATGAATTTCATCAACTGAAAAATACAAAAACCAGCCAATCAAGTTCATGATGACTTCTATATTTTCATATTCAAACATAGCTTCCTTTAATAGAAGGCCGTGCCCTAATAATATGGCAACGTCGCACTGTAGGAACAGCCTTTTCATATGAAAGCATTAAGTACAGATAGGTACCTAACTTGGTTTTTCTCTCTTTGAGAATAATTTCCATGAAAAATGTTCTTGAAACTCTTCGTATAGAATTCTTTTTTTGTTTTTTGTGATAGGTTGTGATAGAGATTAGCAAGAAAGATTAAGAATAGACAGTTATTTATTTAAATAGCTTATGATTTGTAGCAAGTTAAATGTGAGAGCGCACCGCACACAAGAAACGCATCCATTAGAACAGCTGATTGGAAAATGATTTCAATGCTTTTAAATGAACCCATAGTGCATTCAAGCATTCATGTACTCTACATAATTGTCAATTTTTAGGCCATGGCCTTCTATTAAAGGAAGCTATGATACAAATCAAGTTTCTAACATTCGAAACAAAATTGTATTAAACGGCATAAACCAAACATTCTGTTTATTTTAAATAAATTTTATTCTTGACATTATTCCTGTCATGATTTATTGTCATCATTCATTGGGTAATAATTACTCCTGTTTTTTGTGTAAATTTAATAATACTTTCACATTCAATTCTTAATAACCAGCAGGTGTTTGAAAAAAGCAAAGTCAATATAACATTCAGACCCAAGTTCTAGCGTAACATGTGGCGAATTTCATTATTATAATTTGTTAAGAAGACAGTGACAAAAGTTTGTACAAGCAAAGAAGGCATTTTGTCAAAATGGAAAAATGACTCCTGCTCGGTCAATATTGGTTAAAAATAAAAAGTTTAGTCTCAAATTTTAGGAAACATTGTGATCCTCATTGATTTTTTTTTAATCAATATTGATCGAGCTGGAGTCATTTTTCCATCTTGCCAGAATGTCTTCTTTGCTTGGACAGGCTACCAGCAGGGGCTTTTTTATTAAAAAACTAATATTAAGGTTTTCTGGCCTGGTTTTACGGACATCTCGTTATAATAATAATATTCGTGTAACCTGGCTGGCTCAAGTCTGGTGTCAGAGTTTTAGCTCAGGTCGCTCCTGATTAATTTCAGGGCCTCTGACATGACTTAACGAATGTTTTTAGGACATCTCGTTATAGCAGAGTCTAATAATAATACAACTAGACATTGAATTAAAACTAATTTAAAGACATCTTACATCTTTGAATGACATGTAGTTCAAGACATAAATTCCAAAAGGTTTCATTTCTATGTCGACGTTCGACTTGGTCATCATAATGTGAACATTCTGACGCAACCAACGAGGCTTGTCAATCCACGGCAGTGCGGCCAGAGATTTTCTCACAAGTTCATTCTGAAATGGCAAAACAGGACGACAAAAGGATGAATTGTAAAGAGAGGGGGTAAGCAATATCACGCATATTCATTCAAACATTATACCTACCTATTTACATATAAGTTACATGTACTTATTCTTATTATACTACCAGGGCTTGATTTCAGGGTGAACAGGGGGGAAGGGTATTTATAGGTAGGCCTACAACTGGAAGATTGAATAAATTTCAGAACCCTCAGTGAACGCAGCAGAGCATATTATAGATGTAGTAGGTAACAAAAATGGTAAAAGTATATTAACTATTTTTTCTCTCTAAAAGGAACCTATATATATATATAGAAGGCTAATAAAATGTAACTGATGATTCTATAGATAAATATGTCCAGACGGGTGTTTTGTGATAAAGCGGTGCGAAAGTTTTTTCTGGACGGTTTCATATGTATTTTAGGACGCTGAACTCGAATATAATATTCGCATACTCCTCAACGGCTTCACCCCAAAATTCCAGAATGACCCTTAAATTTTGTGACTTTTTTGAGTTTTTCTTTTTTTTGTGAAAACTAGTCGGTTTATCAAAAAATGTGTTCCAGTACAAATTGAAGAAAACAAATTTAGCTACAAAATGAGTGGTAACATTTGAAGTTTGGATCAATGACTGCCAAGCAATGAACCGTCAAAAAAGCGGTTAAAAATTTTGTCTCAAGTTACAGATCACAATAATTCATCATATTCATAATTCTTGAACCAATATTGACCGAGCTGCATAGACTTGCGTCGAAGTATATCAGGTATCAGACTAGCGTCAAAGTTTGCATGCCCCTCCTAGAGAGATGAGTTTTATTGATGGCAGACTGTGGCACGAAACAGCCAGTTGCCTGACCTGGCCTGCCGAGCTGCAACAGCCAAAACATAATTTCCCTATTTCTCAAAAAACACGCAGTTGTCCAAACAGCGAGTCACCTCCCGAGCGACAGTTCGGTGTTTTTGGATAAACAGCGAGTTGTCGAAACAGGTGAGTTGCCCCGTCCCCTTGATTTCAGGGTGAACAGGAGGGAAGGGTATTTATAGAGTAGGCCTACAACTGGATAGATTGAATAAATTTCAGAACCCTCAGTGAACGCAGCAGAGCATATTATAAATGTTAGTATATCTCAATTAAAATCTATATTTTTTCTCTCTTAATATATATAAGGCTAATAAAATGTAACTGATGATTCTATAGATAAATATATCTCTGACATGTAAAGTATTCCACTGTAAAAGTATCAAATTCAGTGATACATATTATTGTATAAAAGATCAAAACTTTCAATTAATTATATTACTTACAAAAACTTTCATATTACTTATCAAAATTCAGGAAAGAAATAGTACAGGTTCTGCCTGGTTATAAAAATATTAATGATATGATTTGTGTAATGATATAAATGAATTAATGAAGATCTTAGTACCATTAGGGTAGGACTAAGATCTTCATTAATTGAAAGTTTTGATAGGTACAGTAGCCCTAAGAAAAATGAAATATTGAATAAAAGATACCCCCATTATATTTAAAGTATTGTATTTCATTATTGAATAAAGATACTACACGCATTATATTTATATGGGAAATTCAGACAAGTCCATAAAGCCACGTTTACATAGAGGGCGAACTTGAGTGAATGAATGGTAACGAATGCAAAACTTGCATGCAATTTCAAATGAAGAATTCGCATTCGTCACTGCTCGATCGCTCGCTTAACCTAACCTAACCTAAGCCTAACCATGGCTTAACTTGATAGTGAGAAACGTTCTTTTTACCTGATTAGAAATTCGTTGGCCATTTCTATAAACGAGAAACAAAAACATATTGATCATCAGAAATGTGATTCCGAATATTGCCGCTTTCCTGACTTCCGTTGACTGTGGACCAGAATAAAAAGTTTCCGTTAATATTGTTTGTTTAATTACTTCTAAGATAAGAAACTATATTAATTTGGACATTAGCTAGAATATAGAAATAAATAGTACCTAGTAAATCTATTTAAAATCCAATAATAGTAAATCCTATATAATTATCATAAATCTACATCTATTTATAAGATAGTTTAATCAAACTACCCTTTTCAAGTGAAATTCACTTATTTATTGATTTTTTAAGCATTAGTAGCCCTAATAACAAATGATTGAATAATTATAATAAAGTTATGTGAATAGAGTTATGATGGTATAGAGCAGCGCAGCTAGAGCCGGGCAGCTCGAGCTGCCGCTTGGGAATGCTACCTTTACAATAAAAAATAATAACAAATTTGATAGAATACCCCAACTAAATCTGTGTGCAGGGGTAAGTACCGGACAGCCAGTAGAGGCCTTCTTCTCTCTCACTAAAAAAATGTAAGGAACAGAGACAAGCATGAAATATTATTGCCTTTACTGATAGCCTTAGTTTCTTATCTTAAGCCTAAATTATAATTTGAATGAAAAATCAACTGCCTAACATTTCTCTACTTTTTAATTTTATTTTTCTTGTAAAGATTTCCATGTATAATTATCATGTAATCCAATTCTTAGAGCGTTTTAACTTTCCTATAAGTAACTGTGATGAACATGTATCTATTATATTTTTATCTTTATCTTTTAGCTATATTTTGGAAAGTTTTCTTCATTTCATCTATTCTGCTAGAACTCAATTTTTACTATTCTGCTAGAACTCTTTTGTACTGCAATTATGCTCATAGCTATTGTGATTTGCAAGTAACTTAGACAACATTATTCATTTTCATTTAGTACTGCTGTTTCAATAAGTATGGATAACCTAAACAATCACAACAAACTATGTTATAGAATCTATATAAAGGAGGAAAACTCTAGCTATAATACATTAAGTCTGGTGCTAATATTCCGGTTGATTGAAAAATAACAAAAAATAATTTAATGTAATACAAATTACAAAGGCTACTTTGAATAAAGTCATCAATATAAGTTTCATGCGTGCATTATTATTCCACTGCATATTATTACCTTCAGCATGAAATAAGCACTCATGGATGAGTCAGTAATTATAGCGAAAATGGCCGTCGATAACAAATATCCCGAGTTATCAGAGAATGTTCTGTGGTTCCTAAAATTGGTGAAAAATGGTTGATTAGAAAACATTGAAACAATGAGTTGTCTCTCAAAATCAAATGTATTGGAATCTCAAGATTTCCTGGAGAAAAACTTTAGCTGTTCGATTAGAATTGGAGTTGGATATATAAAAATATTATTTTTTACTGGTCAAATTTTTGATTTGCGTTTGTTCCACTATACATCTTTCTTCTCTGATGCACACCATATGGGCTGTAAGGCCGCCTGTGATTGGGTGATTAGAGGGATGATGTCGAGAGATGACGACGACGACTACTACTTTCCAGGTACTCGGGACCAACGGCTCATCGTCACCTACGAAGGATGGGGTGGAGGTATTTATGTTATTGTGATCAAAAACTGTTCCCTGATGAAGAATCGAACCTCAGAACCTCTGGTTATCAGACTCACTCCAACAAGCAACCTGCTATTCGTGGGTACGTGTTTCTATTGCTACTTGTCGTAGTGGAGACCCACCTTCATGGAAAAGTTCCAGATCTTTTATTGATTGATTGAATTTTTATTGAGTACTATATAGCCTATATAGCCTATAGGTCTGGAAACCCCATTGCATAACACAATAATATAGACAACACAAAAATAATAAAACTTTAATGTGAATACGGTTTATAAAAATAAAACTAAATGCCTACAAAAATTACGTTAATTTATTATTTATTAAAGCTTGTTCTACTATTAATTCTATTGCTGATAACTGTAATAAGGAAGCAATATAGACAGATAAAGACAATAGTAGCAGAAGAATTAAATCAATCAATCAAGGAGAGGTAAGCTATTTCAAATTTGAGAATAGATTGAAAAAGCCCTTCATAGTGTTGAGGAGTTTTACAAATAAGGTCTATGTTCTCTTTTTCGAATTGCTCATCGATCCTGAATACGGTATTTATTTAAATAAATTTAGTTTTAAATACGGTACCTAGGTTACCTTTTACTATTACTTTTACCTACCTATTTACCTTTTATTTATTTTACCTATTACCTTTCGTTATTAACGAAAGTTAATAACGTAGTAGCTACTAAGTTATTAACTTTCAATAATCTTCAGTTTTACTAAGTGTACAGTATGATATTATCTGTAAGTTATTTGACACTATTCAATGTAGATATCGAATGTATATTATTATATTACTTTTATAAAGATATTTGAATTGAATTAAAAAAGGAAAAACGCACCTGGTTATACGTTGATGGAGCTGCACTATCCTTGTCAAATCTGATTTCATTTGATGAAACTGGTTTGGTTCGCCTGCTTGTTTCTCCACACACAATTCAGCTGAATAATCTTGACAGAACAGCTCCACCAGCTGATAGAATATTTCAAAATCGCCCAACATCCGCTCGGTTGACAGGCATATCACCAAACCGAGAAAGTATCCCTCCACACAAACCAAGATCATGATTAAACTTTGCAATGTGAAAACGTAGGTGAAAAAAGTCAGCGGCTCAAATTCGCTCGGCCTATGCACTAGAAACGGAGTCAGCCAAGGATCCGAACGTTCGTCCATTACGAACAAGGGCATATTCAGGAGATAAGGGACAAGGTTTTTACTCAGGAAACCCGTAGTACCAATAGATGTTACCAGTCGAAGGTAGTGGTGTACAAACTCCATATTCTCCACAGTGCCCCTGTGCAGCTGATGGACTTTCTCCCAATGTGTCCCCAATCGTTCTGAAAAGTCACTTCTAGTCACAAAACAGTCCTCCTCGATCAACCTCATCAGCTCCTCAAACTGTTTTGGGCTCACACAGTGTCGGATCTTGCTTGAAATCATTATTGTCAGTACCATAATTGTGGAAACTGTGGCAGACATTTTGTCGCCGTCGCTTTCCTGTAGAAAGCCTTCGAACACGCCGGCAAGTGTTACGGCAAGCAAAGCGAGAAATAGGAGGAATGGTGATGAGTTGTTGAGTGACCTCTTGTCCAGACGCATTAGAGTGAAATAGGTCTTCAGAAAGCCGGTACCGGTGCTATTCATTATTCGCACTTTGATAATATCATCCATGGCAGCAGCTAATTTCAAATTATGCATTAAAATACCGTAATTATATTTTAAATTGAATAATTATTGTCTATTTTTTAAAGGTTGCATTCATAAGTGGGTTAAGGGTAAACGCGCACTGTTACGACTCAGACCAGACCCAGACCATGATGGAAAACATATGATTTAAATCATTACATATACCATTGGAAGCATAGTACAGCTGTTGTCTTTCACTGGTCTGGCTATGGTTTCACGTTTGTCTGGTCTTGGTCTGACTAGTGCGCATTACTCCCTATGATCTCCATTTGCTCACGTGTAATTCCGAGTTTCTCTGGCTGCAAGTTGGTCTGGTCTGAGTCGTAACTCGTAACAGTGCGCGTTTACCCTGAAAGATGAAGATAGAAATGAAGATGTCACTAAAGTTGATATTCATGAATCAGCTGTAGTAATCAAATACAAGGAAATAAATGGAAGTGAGCATATATGATTTAATGATGAACGACATTTATTGATCTTCATCTTTTAGCCCAATATGAACGCAGACTGAATGTAAGTATCCAGTAGAGCAACAATATGCACTGGGGTGGTACTATTTGTATTATAATTATACTACTATGGTGTAGGCCTACTATGTATTATGTAGCCTATAGCTGACGCCAAAACTTTGGGCGTGGTTTTGCTGCTCCTTGTGCACACCAACATGTTGCTGATGTTGTAATTCAACTAGGCTAAATTGTGTGATGTTTTTTAAAACAAAAGAGTCTAAGCTAGGAGATTCGAAGATGATTACCAGTACTCGAAATGTCTCAAATAGAGAGTAAGTGAACTCTATAGCAAAGTAAAATTAGTATAGGCCTACCGTATTATGTATTATTATTATTATGTAATACGTAGGCCCTACTGGTACTTAATAATAAAAGAGACAATACATAATTAACTACACCGCAGCTGTTTGTCGGTTACATCAAGGTAAGTAAATCTACCAGGTAGGCCAGCGTCCATATATCGTCCACTTTTTTCTGCCGGATGACGTCACTAATTTTATTTTTTACATTATGCTTTATACCTATATTTATGATTCGACATGTAGACTATCTAGGATTCCAATTTTCCAGCTGTTCCACAGAGAATTGAAAAATGAAAAATACCATGTAAAAAGCTCAATATCAATGAGAATAATTGTAAAAATATGTAAAAATGATGAATTAAATTATCGAGTATTATTACAGTTGAATAATGATGAATAATGTTATGATATTAGAACAATATAATGCTATTGTTGTCATAAATTGTGGCCAAAGATTCGAGAAGCTGGGGCTCTTGTTGAGGAAAAAGTAAGCTTTGGTGGGTTCAAACTATGCGATTACGATTATAAAAATGAAAATAATCATATTTCACTACAAAACAACTAGGACAATTAAAAAATATTGTTTCCTTGTTAATTGTGATGTTATCAACTCATCAGAATTAATTACAACAATAATATTCTTCAACACTATCGAAAATAGATTATGTTTACATTTTCATCAGCTGTGTTTTTCATTTTGGGCGCTAGAGTGCGACACTGTAGAAAATTAGTGACGTCAGATTTGTGAACCATAATTTCCAGACAAATATCCCACCTGGTAAGATTTACTAGCCTTGGGTTACATCACGGACAAGAGACGGACGAAAAGAGACGCAACATTCATTACACCAGCTCTGTCAGGACAGTTGGCGAGTGGTCTGCAAGAATAGCATATCGAATCAAAACAGGCTCGAACTGCATGGCTCTTTTAGACCGCTTTCAGACGATCCCGACAGAGCTGAGCATCAATTAAAAAAATTGCCCACCACCAGCAACTTAGTATCTGCTATAGTAATACATTCACTTAAGAAATACAGTAATACAAAAATAGTATAACTGATCACTTAACTTAATAACTTAGTATAACTTAGTATAACTGATGACGCCTGCAAGTTAGGTGGTGTCGTCTGTATCTTATACGTGATGTAACCTACTAACAGCTGATGTGATCATCTATTGTCTCGTTTGACTCCAAAAGTACTACCTAAATGACACCTCTAATTGACAACATCAGCTGTTGGAACGCACAAGGAGCAGACAAAACCGCATATTTTTGGCTCAGCTACAATAGTTCTATACCTAACATATGAAAAGAGATGGAAATAAGATTTTATATATATATATATTTATTTTGTAAAGAAAGAGTCTAACTCTTTTGTGTTTGCTTTATTAGTTCATTGATATATGACAATAGATGAAAATATGATTTCGTATTTTCATCTTATTTCATGATACCACATGATATCACGTACCACTGTACGTGTACAGAGACTTTATAATCTGTAGTGATGGAAGATGGAAGGTAAACCTCCTTGTAAAATTTATCACTCAAAATTGAGTTATTTCAATTCAGAAAATTAGTCGATAATGGCAACTATCTCGTTAGCAGATAATAAAATCCGCCAAATTCAACCAGACCTCGAATGAACCTATTCACTCATTGACTGTAGGGGAGAGTGGTGTAACTTACCTTTGACCAGTTTTGCTTCTAAGATTTTTTAAAACGTTATTTTGGCTTAAAAGTAACATGTGTTTGCATAAACACATGTTTATGCAAATGTTAATGTTCATGTTAATGTTTGTGTTTGTGGATTCAAGTGATACAGCATAAGATAGTTCAAATAGTAAGGATTAGTGTAGATTCACACAAATTCAATAAATTTGACTCTGTAAAAATACAAAAAAATATACAAGTGGGAAAATTACTTACTTTTTACTGGTGATTTTAGTTCCAGATTTTTTTCGCTCAAACGAATCAAACAGCGGTCTCGAAGCTAGGATGGTAGGATTCCCTAGTGAAAACTCTATGAACTATGACTATTAGATTTATGAAAGGGCCACTAGATGCCTCGGTAAGCTCAGTGGTTAAAGGTACATTATAGTCAAAGGTACACCACTCTCCCCTACCGTCGGCTATATACCTAGAAATATAATCTTATTAACTCAAATTCACTATAAAGTTAAAGTAAGATGTTTTGTTGTAACGTTATAGACTTTTGAAGGAAGTTGAATTGTTTCTGGCCACAGTAGAAGCCAATAGCAGCTAGTAGAATACTACTGGATCCTTCCTCCTCTGCAAAAAGTCCACTGTGTGAGGACATATTCTGAAAAAGGCTAAAATTATAGCTTATTCAGAAAATAATCGTTTTTACCTACAATAATAATTATTATAGGGAACAACTTTCATTTTCTGAATCTCTAAGTTATTATTGTTATCACCCGCAGTACGTAGGAGGCTAAACTATAACGGTAATAGATGGAGAGGAAATTATATAACTTTTCTCACCAGGCAAAGGATAAAGCACATATTATTTCCTCACCAAAAATGTTAAAAACAGAAGTTGAATATTATTTAGTCCCAATGAGTATTATTCAAAAAATAATTACAGTCTCTTACAATGATAACACAGTTTGAAATCACACCTTCTAGAGAGTAGACACGCTATGCTTCATTTGATGTAACTTACGAATTGGCGTAATACGTATAAGATAGGAAATTAGGATGAGTACGAGGTTGGAAGTTATATCATGGTAGTAGTAGTATTTCACTTGTCAATATTGTTCAGCACTAAACCCCGCCCAATAATTTCGGGGAAAACTCTGGTGATGATTATTGCCGGCTATAATAATAATTGTCCACAACATTCTTTAAAATAGTCTTCTCAAAAATCAGAGCGTGCCGCATATTAGCCTAGCTTATGCTGTCTAGTAGAGAAAACTTGAAAAAGTCAGTCAGTTCAGTAACTGATCTGCGATCGAATAGCAGAATAAATTGTCTGTCCAAGCAAGAAAGACAATCTGGCAAGATGGGGAAATGACTGCAGCTCGGTCAATATTGGTTCAAAAATTATAAATCTGGTATCAGATTGTAGATCGGAATGTTTGCTACATTTTGAGACCAAATTTTTAATTTTTGACTGAGTTGGAGTCATTTCCCCATCTTGCCAGAATTTTTTATCTTGCTTGAAGGGATTATACAAATAATGGATCGGGCTGATTCTTTTCGTTCTTCAGGTATCGACCTCATAAAGTTCTTTTTTAGTCAAGTAGGCTTGACTCTAAATAAATTAGGCTACTTCATGGTGTAAGCTACTGAGTCAAGTCGACCTGCGTTTCAGATTTCTAATCGAAAACGGAAAATATCAACTACACGAGGTATAGTATGTTTGGCAATGTTGGTTGAGTTTGAAATTGCAATTAAATTTCCATTCAATAAACATTCAATTGTAGAGATTCAAGATAACATTTTAATGATCCAATGTTATGTACAAATAAAAACTATTTACAGGCAGTTATAATTTAAAATACCTTCAGTAATAAACAAAATGTGATAAATGAGTAATTGTCAACTAAATTTAGTTTTAGGCTAAAATTATTATTATTATTACACAATTTCAATCATTTATGAGTTCAATTATTACGGTACTCGTGTTTCATTCATTCTTAGTGGGAATGTTTCTCCAGCTATTCCATAAAGCCTAGTTAATTCATTTAATAGAATTAAATTTTTCTTAATACTAAAACATGTCACATTCAATTGGCACTAAAACAACAAGTACGAAATCAAGATGTTTTTCAACTTTCAAACAAATAGGCTAATTAATACAATATCCACATAGATGATACGTCTTCGAATTTAGTTAATTTATTAAATTTAATGACAAAAACACTTATTGAAAGAAAAACTCACTCTGAAATAATTGTTATCAATATAGCAGACTTTAACGAAAGTAGCGGTTGACCAATGGCTGGTTGTTGCTGATGCTCGGCTCTATCAAGACAGTCGGTGAGCGCTCTACGAGGAGTTAAGCGAGCAACCTCGGCTAAACCGGTTCGCTTTCACAGACCGCTTCACACTGTCCTGACAGAGCTGAGCATTGATTATTGACATTCGCCAACCGTCAACTTCGTTAGAATCTGCTAAAGTCTGTCCAAGCAAAGAAGACCTTCTGGCAAGATGAGAAAATGACTCCAGCTCGGTCAATATTGGTCCAAAACATATTGATTTGGTCTAAAATTGTAGATCAGAATGTTTCCCACGATTGAGACCGAATCAATGATTTTTGAACAAATATTGACCAAGCTGGAGTCATTTTCCCATCCAGCTAGAGGGTCTTCTTTGCTTGGACAAACTAAAATAGGAGACAATATTGAATAACCATTGAATTTCAGTAACATAAATATAGACTAATTATTGTCATAAAAACGTCATGGAAACATTTCATTCGTTGAAAATTAATAGTTGATATTACTAGAATATTTCTGTTAACAGCAGACGTCACTCATCATAGATAGTTTTTAAAAACAATATAGAACCATAGAGTAAGAATATAAGTCTATATCTTACTCTCAAAGTCACATCTTAATCTATAATAAAACTATGATATTTCAACTTGATCTTAGTCAGGCTAACTAATGTTTTTAGGATGTGCTTTTTAAAATTTACTTCAAACTCCATAATAACAGTTTTCATCTATTTGAGCTATTTTTTGTACATACTTAGTAATTGGGTCATGTTCTGTGCACTCATTACCTGAATGTATACAGGGTGTTTCAGGTGCAATACTTCTCAGGCTGATTCCTTACACCAAGTAGACAAAAAAGTTCCAAGGGACCAACCCCCAGAAACGCTTTGTTACCGAGATAACAATGGCGGAAAATTGAAATTTTTCAAAACATATTAATTTTTCTAATTTTTTAGAGGCGCTTTAGTGTGATTCTAAAATAATCAATTCCTTTGTAAAACTAGCTGAGAAATTCAATGAAACCTATTCCAAGTTTGTAACTTCAACGGTTATTGAGATAATTGAAAAAAATATGCTAGAAAAAGCCATTTTTCAACAATAAGGGTTATAATTGGATAAGGAATCATAAAATTGTATTTTTTATTGATGGAAGTTGAAGAGAGTCGGATTCTGAAGAAAAAGTAAAATGGCGGCGATTGTGTAAATCTTACCCAAATCTCAGAAAAGGCGATCAAAAATATATTGCGATTGGCAAAACATAGCACAAGTGATGAACTCGTGTTTAGTAGCGATTTTGCGATTTTTGATTGTTATTTCTGTGATTTGGGTGAGATTTACACAATCGCCGTCCTTCAACTTTTTATTCAGAATCCGACTCTCTTCAAATTCCATTAATAAAAAAGACAATTTTATGATTTCCTTATCCAGTTATAACCCTTATTGTTGAAAAATGGCGTTTTCTAGCATATTTTTTCCAATTATCTCAATAACCATTGAAGTTACAAACTTGGAACTGGTTTCATTGAATCCCTTAGCTAATTTTACATAGGAATTGATTATTTTAGAATCTCACTAAGGCCTTTAAAAATTAATATTTTTGAAAATTCTCAAAATCCAAAATCTCAAATTTATCTCAGTAACAAAGCGTTTTCGGGGTTGGTCCCATGGAAATATTTTATCTACCCGATGAAAGGAATGCGCCTGAAAAGTATTGCACATTCCTCCTGGAACACCCTGTATTTATTTATTTATCCATTAACATGAAATAATAAACTTATTGGCTGAAAACACAGACTAACGTCCAAAACGGCTTTATACCAAATTTTGATACATAAGTTTGAAAGCACTTTCAAAAGAATTTATAGTCGAGGAGAAACACCGTATTATAGAACACCGATTTTTACTTAGGATACTTCAATTTTCTACTCATCTAATGAGCCATATTATCGAATGATTTCGTTGAGATTTTAAGTCATCAACGTTGATTCAAAAATTCCTATTTAAAAAAAAACTAGATGTTGAGTTGTTTCTTAAAAAAATTAGTTGATATACTATACATTAAGTATTTATAAACAGCTATTTTTAATATTAAGCAATAATATTGGAGTTAATTATCAAGATTGGATTACACATTCTATTTCATCAAAACTATAAGTCTTGTAATACAGGTCTTGTAATCGTCACACTGTGATTATACAGTCTTTATGAACTCAATAAACAATCCATTCTTCTAAAGAACTACAAGTCATGTGAAATGCTGTTTTTTTGTTTCATTTTGATTGGATTCAAAGGCCTAAATCAGCCTTCAATATGTCCTCAGACTTCAGTTTTAGTTACTGAATCTTTCAACTAGTGGAGAGAACTTCAACTGACGCCAAAATATTGGGCGGTTTCGTCTGTCTCTTGTACTTATCTCTTGTGCCATACTATAAATTGTATTATTGTTATATGACAATGCCTATTGTAAACTTTGTTTTTATTTTATGGCAAATAAAATCTTGAATCTACTTGTACGATAACCTACAAAAAGCTGATGTTAACCATCTATTGTCTCTTTTCATTCCGAAAACATCATTGAGGCACAACTAAATTACACTTTAATTGACAAAATCAGCTGTTGAAACGCACAAGGAGCAGACGAAACCGCCCAAATTTTTGGCGTCTAAAGCCACGTTTACATCGGAATGTTAATAATATTTGTTAATAACTTTTATATGAGAAGTTATATAATATATAAGTCTATATAATACGTTATTCAAAAAAAGTTATCAACAAATGTTATTAACATTCCGGTGTAAACGTGGCATAACAACTGCTTTGAATCAATATATATTAGGTTACATACAAGAGCTGTACAAAACCGTTCAACTTATTGGCGTCAGTCATAAATATAATAAAAAATAGTTCAGTTATAGTCTGTCAAAGCAAAGAAGATATTTCGATAAGATGGAGAAAAGACTCCAGCTCGGTCAATGTTGGGTCAAATTTTATGAATATGGTCGCAAGTTGTAGATCAGAATGTTTCTTTTCAATTTTTATAATTGTTGAACCAAAATTGACCGAGCTGGAGTCATTTTCTCATCTTGCCAGAGGGTCTTCCTTGCTTGGACAGTACCAAAATAGTCCATTTATAGTCCGTCCAAGCAAAGAAGAAATTTCGGTAAGATGGCAAAATGACTTCATCTAGGTCAAATTTTATGAATATGGTCGCAGGTTATAGATCAGAATGTTTACTTCAATTTTAAACCAAATTGGTGAACCAAAATTGACCGAGCTGGAGTTGTTTTCCCATCATGCCGTTATGTCTTCTTTGCTTGGACAGACTATATACATACAGTATCTATTGCAATAGTCTGTCCAAGCAAAGAAGACCCTCCGGCAAGATGGGAAAATGACTCCATCTCGGTTAATATTGATTCAAAAATGATAAATTTGGTCTCAAGTTGTAGATGATAACGTTTACTACACTTTCAAACTAAACATGTATATATGTTTTGTAGGCTATGACTGTGTTTTTCTGTTTAAACTTTGACCCATCCTTGTCCACTATATGTGGATGTTCAGGACAAGATTAAAACAAACAAACAAACTTTCAATTGTTGAACCAAATCAAAAATCGAATCAAATTTATTTCCAATTTACAAAATAATTCATACATTTTATGCAATATCTTATAACTATACAATATACAGGAAAAAACCTGCAGAGACCAATATTGACCGAGCTGGAGTCATTTTCCCATCTTGCCATAATGTCTGCTTTGCTTAGATACGTAATCTATTCAATGATATTCATCGACTATCACAGTTGAAAGTTGTGAATGCTGGGGCCGTACTCGGGCCGGAAGTGAGGCGGTGCGGGTGCAGCTCCCGTTGACTTGTGCGAGCGATGCGTGCGATTGGAGAACTCCGAGTAGCGGTCCATATCCGCGGCCGGCTGCGGCATTAGCAGGACAGGATGCAGATTCAGCGATTTTCGTGAGCCGGCCATTGACTGCGTGTCGCCCAGGAAGCCGTTGTTTACTTCGCCTAAAAAAAAATTGAAATTAGATTTTTTATAAACATAATAACACAAATCATAACATAATTATGAATTAGGATAGAAAACTAGGCTGAGCCTGTTTAGTCAGTCCAAGCAAAGAAGACATTTTGATTCTGGCAAGATGAAAAATGACTCCAGCCCGGCCAATATTGGTCAAAAAATTATAAATTTGGTCTTAAATTTTATGAGACATTCTGATCTACAATTTGAGACCAAATTTATAATTTTTGAACCAATATTGATTGAGCTGGAGTCATTTTCCCATCTTGGAAGAATGTCTTCTCTGCTTGTACCTAGTTAATTGAAGTCCCCAAAAATATAGAATTATAAACAATTTGAAAAATGAACAATCTTCCGACATTTTTTGTTTCGGTAACAGAACATCCTGGGTACTTATATAAATCCTGTAGTACTGTACGCACCTAATATTCTACATACTTAACAGTAAATGAAAAACAAAACTATCGAATCTTGAATGTTGACTCAAACTCTAAATTTACGTTTTCAAACGAATTATGTAAACCGAATTAAAAAATATTTCATTGAATGACTCATAATCATAAACCTTTTCATCAATCCCAAAAAGCAGGACCAACCATTGTCGATTTGTCTACCTCCTGAAAGTTTGTGAATGTAGACTCTAGTTATAAGTATATTTACCAGACAAATTCTGTGATTTACTTTTGTATTAAATTGAATTGAAAAAATCTTTATTCATGATTATGTACAGATGCATTAAGAACAGTGTCAATATAAACAAATAAATACAACATAGAAAGCAATAGAGAACAGTCATGGAGAACCTATAACAAAAAAGCGTGATAAATGTTGTCAATTCTAAAATATATAAACATATTTATATAAAAAAACATCCTACAGAGATCCTACAAACATCCTACATCCTAATAACAGTCATTTTAAAATTATTATCACTTTAAGATCATTTCTTTGAGTGAGAAAACTTCGGCTGAAGAAGAAATTTGGACTTGTAACCTCAAGGTTGGACTATATTTCAATGAAAATTGTGTTTTGAAATACCAAGGGCTATGCCTGTTCTTTCAACCGATGTGTGTTTTTCCAATAGATTAATAAATAAATGAATAAATAAATAAATAAACCTCGATTTTGATCAGTGAATTCCTGCAGAGAGTACAGGGACAATGAGACCAGGTATTCCTTGAGTTTTGTTCGGAATTTCCATGTACTCTCTATTAACTGTAGCTCTAGTGAGAGAATTGTGAAGTATTTTCTTTCCATGTAGTGCGTCCTTTCCTTAGAAAATTCCAATCTGTGTCTTTGTGTTATTCTCCAAAATCTAGTATTATAGTCATGTGTCTCATTCCGCAGTTCTTCCACAGGGTAATTCCTAATATTAGCCCAGGCAAATTAGACTAAAAAAGGACCTAAAAAATTATGGATGGCTTGAAATGATCTTAAACCACTGTGGGCATCCCAAATGAGTTTAATATGAGTTTGCGACGCTTTCTGAGTGGCGCGTAATACAGGGTGCCCAAAAAACCACGGAAAATTTGTTCATTTTCTAGTTTTTTTGCAACTCACGTCAAAACCAAGCGTCGGACAGAAAAATTTGTAACTACAATGTTCTAGTAAATAAAATTCTTGAGCGATTGATATCAAATCCAAACCTTTGGATAAGCGACAACCGAGTTATGAATTATTTAAATATGCTGTATTTTTTGAGAGAAATTGAAATTTGACAATTTTCAATTTTTGATTGTTTATATCTTCTGTACGTTTCATTAGAAATGTGCAATTCAAAATCCCTCTAGGGATAATTTTATCCTGTACAATTCAAGACCAAGTAGAACTTTCTATCTTGTATATTTTTTGTGCTAGAGCTCTCAACATATTTCCTTGTACAACAAAAAATACAACATTTTCAACAATAATTACCAAAATAGATCTCTATATCCTTGTATTGGAGTTTTCTACCAGAATATTTTTTGTTAGATCATATTTCAATATAATACCCACCATCCCATCCTCAATTCAGGCTATTTCCAGTTAGAAGGACTCTTTAAGGATAATAAATTAAGGACACCCGTAACATTCGTAAAATTATATGGATCTTAACAAACTATAGCTCATTGTTTTCAGCTCATCAAGGCGGTTCAAATGAATATACTATTTGTTAAATTCGATCAAAATTGTAGAATTTACGACCTTGAGTACTTTGAGTTCATTCACATATTCCGGGAAAAGGCGACTATTTGTGTTAAAATGTGTCTATCTTGGAAGCCATTAATAGTAAAATTTTGTATTCGGGCTTAAATTGTAGAGCAGAAGCTCCTCTATCATTTGATATGTATAAATCATGAATTCAAGTTGAGAAGGTTAGATTTATTCACAATTGAAAAACATAAAAAAATCACTTTTTCAATTTTCTCTACTATCACTATATTCGATTCTAAAGTGGGACTTTCTGGAGTTATTAATGCATTTCTGTTCTCAAATTGTGCAGAATTAAATTATCTATTATTCAATTTAAGAAAACGCCATCCATCATTTTTTAGGTGCTAGAAGTCTAATTTGCCTGGGCTATATACATAATTACATCAAATACATACTGCCCGTAAATTGTGAGGATGCCCAGTTGAGAGAAAAGTAATTTAACAGTGTCCATTCTTTTTAGATTCAACATAATTCTAATAGATTTTTTTGTTGAATAAGAGAATTTTATCAAGATTTCTCTTTGTCTTGCTACCGTAAATCCATAGACCATAGGCTGAATGGGAGTGTATTAATGAATATTATAGTTTCATATTGTATAATACTCCATTTCCTTACTTTTTGAATGTCGGTGAATGTAGTCTCTAGCTATATGAATATTTTTTTCCAAAGAAATTGTGTAATTCCATTTCATCTCACTTCTATCAGATCCTAGAAATAGCCCAAGTGTCCCATAAATCTTCACTCGTTTCCCAATAATATTACTTTTTCCAATGCCTAACGTGAGTTATGGAAAGTGAAAGGAATAAGGATTTAGAATGGAATACCAGAAGGCCTCCCAACTGATTTATAGCTAAACTGGGTTGACGGCCTTTCTCTTTTCATTTCAATTTTTCATTACTGATGTTACAATTGTTATATAAACCATAATTGTAATAGTAGGTGTTGGATCAGTCGTAGTGTAAGCCGTAGTGTAGTCTGTCGAAGCAGAGAAGACATTCTGGCAAGATGAGAAAATGACTCCAGCTCGGTTAATATTACGTCGAAAATTATAAATGTAGTCTCAAATCATAGATCAGAGTGTTTCATACAATTTGAGACATAATTTATAACCTTTTAATCAATATTGACTGAGCGGGAGTCATTTTCCCATCTTGACAGAATGTCTCCTTTGTAAGGACATACTATATGAAATTGGATTGGTTTCCTTCTTCAATACATTCACTACCGGTATACAGCAGTAAAGAAAGTAAATATTTAAAGTCACATTTTAGTCACTACTCTACTCAGTAAAGCAATTACAAGTCATTTGAGAACTGTAACTACACACACACCAACTATTTTGAAGAAAGGAACTTATAAAAGTTTTCAACATCCTACCAAAGCTTGTCGAAGAGAGTACCTGATATGAATATTTTCCTGAGATTCCTGATTAAAGGCCAAGTGTTAATGGAAAGGACATTTTTGTTGTCCTTTCCCAAGAATGGACATCTTTATGTCCAAACTTCGCCTTTTCATCTAGACAATTATTCAATCGTAATTTAAAAGATTTCCAATTAAATATATTTCAATAAAATTTCTATAATTTTGCGTTCATGTGTATCCGTGTTTGTTGAATAATGTTACTATGTTTTCAGCTCGTGTCGTTTATATAAAAGTAATAGCTACTGTATATTCATTTCTGTATAATAGAAGTACACTTACTCCTCTATGTTATTACGTACTATATTTAAGCAATCTAGAATTGAAGCGTGAATGTATTGTTATTGTCTGTATGAATAAAGAAATCTAATCTAATCTAAAATCTAATTCCTGGTATAAATATACCTTCTATTTTCGAAATTATAAAATGATAAAGAGTGGAAAGTACAAGTAAATTTAATTCTTTTTCCAATTATATAATATAAAACATAAATTTCTGTTCATGAATAACGGAGCTCCAAGAGATCGATAAGAATTACATTAATGCTAATAGATAAAAAAATCAAATCACAGTACCTACCCTTTTTTATTACTACTTTTAACATACTAAGAAGTTACTATGGTTTTTATTTTGTATCTATTATCATACATTGATAGCAGCCCTAGACATGAAGGAATCATTCAATTACATTGATGATATGGGGCATAATTCTGCTATTCTATAAATGGCTCAATGCTTTCCGAAAGGCATCAGCGAACAAATAGTCAAATACCTACTATGCTATGATATAGGCGTCAGCTGACAGTGTGGTAGTACTGCTATCCAGTGGCGCTACCACGTTGTCAGCTGCCGCCTAAATTATAGCATAGTACAGGGTGATTCAGAAAGAGAGCCGGTTTTAATACATCAAATTGATGGGTTTATTTAAACCAAAAACAGAAACTAGATACTTGACATTTTCATCTGATTTTCCGATTTCAAATCGTAGAAAACATTCTGCTCTACAAATTTAGACAATATTTATAATCTTCGAATAAATATTGACCGAGCTGGAGTCATTTTCCCACCTTGCCACAATGTATTCTTTGCTCGACCAGACTATAATAGTAAATGGACAGAGTTCAAGAATCAAGATAATCTATAATCTTTGAATAGATATTGACCGAGCTGGAGTCATTTTCCCACCTTGCCATAATGTATTCTTTGCTTGACCAGACTATAATAGTAAATGGACAGAGCAGATGAGTGTCAGCGCAGTAGAGGAGGCCACATACATGACATCATTTTTCATAAATTAAATCGGAAAATTATATGATTATTTTGACATTTTTGTTTTCAATTTTTCGTTTAAATTAACCTCTTAATTTGATAACGATTTCTTTCTCGGTTATTATAGTGGACTCGCTCACCTTTCTTTTTGCTTGCTCTTCCTTCTGTATTCTTCCTTACAATTTTTCTCCATGTCTCACCCCTTCTAATAATTCCTTCCTCTCTCTCACCCGCATGCCTCAACTTCGCCCACAAAAGTATAATATAGGCATTAAATATAGCCACTAAATAGGCATTTATCTATCTATCTATCTATCTATATCTATATCTATCTATCTATCCATCTATCTACCTGCCTATTACATGGGAAACCATAGTTGGTAAGGTATTATTTCTTCTCTCTTTTCTTTCCAGCCAGGACCGTATTTCTAAATAGGCTAAGTAGGCTGCAGCCTAGAGCGGCAAATTTTTAAGGCGGCAAATTAGGAAAAAAATCAAAATTTATAAAATAATTTCAAAAAATAAATTACATTTTCTCTACAATTTCTAAATTTACTTTGAAAAACATGACCTACCAGTAATTCTTAGAACGTAGTTGCCTATTATTTTAATGCATTACAAAATCGGTTTGATCTCTGAATACACTAAAAGTACGGTGCAATTAGACTTAAACTCAACATTCAAAGAGAAAGGACGATTCCTATGCCAACTTATTCTATACAGCCCCTTTTGTATGATAAAATGTGATTTTAGGGGTTTTTGAAGTTGTAAGGGTTTTTTTTTAAATCGCTACATGAACCACTGAACATAGAAGTGTGAATTTGTTCTCAAATTAAAGAAAAATGAATTTCTGTAAGAGGGATTTTGAAATAAGGATGCAAGTGTTTCTAATTCAAAGTCACTAGCTTTCAAAATATCGGAATAATTCCTGTGAAAAAATATGGAGTTTTCAAAAAAATGTAACTTGGAAACAGTTGATGATACAGAGTAGTAATTAGTCTCAATTTCTTCCAAACTTTGTTCTCTAGAAAAAGCATGCATGGAATTTGTTCGTCCGACGCTTGGTTCGGCTACAATTCACGAAAAACTGAAATTTTTCACCTTTTACCCCTCTCCCCCAAAAACCCGACGCTTGAATGGGTGTAACCTTTTACCAAACAATAAAGGGGTACAAGGGGGTAAAGGGGTACAAGTTGGCATCCTTCCTCTTTGGATGTTGAGTTTTGGTATTTTTTTGAACTAATTGCACCGTACTATGAAGTCCACAAGATATTTCTTACTACATGCCCATCTATATAAATATATCTCACTATCTTACTACTGATATGGCCCTGACTGCCGCTTACCCACGTATCCCCCATAACGACTCGGAAATAAGCAAAGTATAAGTCTCAAGAGGCGGTAAATTTACATTTAGCCTATAGGCGGCATACTCTTTCCGGCCCTGTTTCCAGCACACCCTCATGAAACCTGTGTTTTTATTTAATATGCCATTCTTATTGTAAATTTGTTTTTTAAATCAAATCTATTTTTGTCCTTTGTGTGTGTTTTAATAAATAATAAATTATTTTCTTAAAACCGGCGCTCTATTTTGAAACATCCTATATATTTCGGTAAGCACCCCTTTAATATACTAAAAAATAAACGATTATGTTGACAATTGAACTTGAAAGTCTTCACCTTTGTACATAGATCCGCCGGTGGTGGTGCCATAAACCGGTTCCGGCTGCAGTTTGACATGCCGCGTGGCCAGTATGAAGGCGAGCGTAGCCAAGATGGCGGCGTCCAGACAGCCGATCACAGCCAGCAGGTAGGCCCAGCGCAGCGAGCAGTCTCCCAGACGGTAGGCACCCGCCGACGGGCCGCAAGTGCGCTGCACCTCCGCAACATCCCAGCCGGCCGGGTAGACGGCCACCGCTGTTATCATGCAGCCAGCTGTAGAAAAAGTTACACAAACATTAATAATTGCCAGTGGAAAAAAATTAATTTACAAAATTCCAACCTGACAGACAACACCCAAAGCAAGTTGAATAAAACGTTGTCAAATAGGAAGCAAGGCGCACAACTTCCAACTCATTTCATTGAATTTGCTGTCAATTTTTCATGAGAAATGTTTATTTTGGTATAGTCTGTCCAAGCAAAGAAGATATTCTGGCTAAATGAAAAAATGACACTAGCTTGCTTCAAAAATTATGAATTTGGTATAGAATTGTAGAGAAATATGTTCCCTACAATACTGGTTCAATAAATAAACATTGGTCTCAAATTTTAGAGCAGAATGTTTTCTACAATTTGAGACCAAATTTATATTTTTTGAACTAATATTGTCTGAGCTGGAGCCATTTTCCCATCTTGCCAGAATGCCTTCTTCGCTTGGACAGACTATATGACCAAATGAATTAGTTATACAGGGATCAAACTGAAAAGTATGAGGATTATAAATTGCCACACTGTATTCTAAAAGAATGGATGGACATTTCAGAATTGTTATACTTTGAGGAAAATTATAGAAATAAAAATCAATCTTGATCAATCCTAATGATAATCATTTTACAAAAATTTCAAGAAATTTGAATTTATATATTTATAAAACATGTCGTGAATTGGTGAATATAATACATTATTGAATTATTCAAATTCATCATTGTTAGGTTTTATAGTATAGTTTCAAAAAATGAAAAGTGGGACCAAATCAACGTTTTCCAGGACAATTTGTTTGTTTGTTAAGAGGGTGAAGCCCACATGAGCTCATAGGCTTGTGCGTGGGTAATGATATGGATGATAGATGACGACTACTTAATGACAATCATCCTCTTACGAATAAATATCAAATAAAATTCACGAAACCTTTCAAATTCTCCAAGTTCCTTAAACTAATATGTCTGCTTAGCCTTCTATCAAGAAAAGGGCAAAATATCACATTTATTACCGTATTCTTCCTGTGAAATGATTATTTCAAACAATTTTTACAATATCAATGAATTTGAACAGATTATCAGGCCAAAACCAGAACAATGATTCTAGTTAATTAGTGACTGATTCAAATCCTTTCTCGATGGGAATCAGCCGTTTCATAATGACATAATCTAGGTACTTACCATGAGAATCAGGGCATGAACTTTTACAGGCCTACCAGCTAATTGAACCTACATTGAACTAAAGTCTACTTTATTTCCAATTTCTCAATCTTGTCGTAAACTTTCAATATTCCTTCTACCACAGGAAGAACATACTTTACTCAATGTAACATAATAATATAACAATGAAAGCTATTGGTTTATTTTATATAGACAACATTTTGTGTTCTTCATATACTGTAGCAACATCAGTTAGAGTTGCATCCATCAAAAGGAGTTTCAAGGACTTTCAATATGATATTACACGCCAAAAATAGCGTTGGTTGAAACAGCCGTGAAAGTGAAAGGTTCAATATTGATGAAAGAATGTATTTGACATTTTAAAATGTGAGTGAAGGTCATTTCAAAATATAGTGCTTTACCGTCACTGCTATTGTTGAAATGGTTTCTTGTACAGTTATTCCTTAATAGTCGATTTTAACAAGAAGACCTTTAAAATGTTTAGTAGAAGATGTTTGTTTGAATTTCAAAAAGTTGCTAATTTCAAAAATTTCATTTGCACAAAAGTTTGTTTTGAAAATTTGAATTCACTATATGAAAACGAGCCTTCGCTTGGAATTCAGATGAATCATTTATAATAAATTTCTGTTTCAAAGGATTAGGTACTAATTAATTTGTAATTACCAAACGTTCAGAAATATAATAATATAAATCTTCATATTGAAATTACAATAAAATATCGTTGTTGATACAATTATTTTTGAAAATGACAACGGAATTGCAAAACAAACAAACAAAAGTAGGCTGCATACATAACGTACGTTGATTTCATGGTATTCTCGAATAATTTTAAATCCACTTATCAAGTTTCCACATGATCCCTTTAATTAATTACCTCTAGGCCTAATAAATAAATTACAAAAACTGCACTCTATAGTGAACTGTTAAGAACACTGTTGTAAAATACAGTATCAAATTTTGAACCTTATCTTAATAACTTCCGATTTTACTTAATACAATAACACACAAGTGAATTTCATGTATTCCCAGACGAAAGTTAAATCTAAGTTTAGAGTGTAACGTGTAACTTATAGCCAAAGCCAACTGGGCGATTCTAAGTTTAAATTATTGAAAAGAAATTTTATGATGGTATTTCTTAAACCTTCATCATCATTCATCACTACTCATTCATCCTTTGCTTAAAATACTTGGAAAACAAGTCGTAATTGTAAAGAATAAATAAAATAAATGATGAATGGAATTTTAAATGGGTTTTTACTAATTAATGTTGATAAATAAGTCTGTATATACTGTAAATACTGTATATTCCTAACGAGTATGGACGGGTATGAGTATTGTCCAGATATTCTGTACAATACTATCCGCCAGACAACCTCAAGTCGCATAATATTTATTACGTCTTAAATTAATGAGTAACTTCTAACATACCGTACCGGTTTTGCAGTAAATTAGGTACCTATATTAATAACAATGAATGTAAAGGTATAGCACGTCCAAGCGAAGAAGACACTATGGCAAGATGGGAGAATGACTCCAGCTCAGTCAATATTGGTTCAAAAATTATCAATTTGGTCTCAAGTTGTGGGAAAAATTCTGATGTACAATCAGAGACTAAATTTATGATTTTCGAACCAATATTGACCGAGCTGAAGTCATTTTCCCATCTTGCCAGAATGTCTTCTTTGCTTGGACAGACTAGTCAGTGTGAGAAAGGGGTTACAAGGATTCTCATAGAGCAGCAATATGATACACTTCCATTGTTCAAACTCGGTTATGCACTGAGAAGGAAGACAAGTTTTGTAATCAAGGTGCCTTCTTCACCTACCGTAGTTGGTGGAGTGATTTTTTGCTACAACCGGAAGAATGGTGGGTAGAAAACCTTTGTTGTACCTACAAAGAGAATTCAAATTCTCTATTTCCATCAACAAAATAAAGAAATAACAATACAGTATGATTATTAATTAAATTACAGGAAATATATATTTCCTCACATTGGACTATTGGTCCGCGCGTGAGGAGAGAACCCTCATCTTATTTTTAATTAATTTATTTTTTATTTATTTATTTATTTTAATTTATTTATCTATTGGAAAAAAACATCGGTTGAAAGAACAGGCATAGGCATAGCCCTTGGTATTTCAAAACACAATTTTCATTAAAATATGGTCTAAAATTTGAGGTTACAAGTCCAAATTTCTTCTTCAGCCGAAGTTTTCTCACAGAAATGATCTGAAAGTGATAATAATTTTAAAATTTTGAATTTTGAAGGGTTTATAATAAAAAATTGGAACAAAAGT
This sequence comes from Sogatella furcifera, assembly GCA_017141385.1. Taxonomy (NCBI): domain Eukaryota; kingdom Metazoa; phylum Arthropoda; class Insecta; order Hemiptera; family Delphacidae; genus Sogatella; species Sogatella furcifera. The sequence goes on along the minus strand of CM029546.1, from coordinate 183,397 downwards.
AAAAATAGCTCTACAAATCTCTAGAATAAATCTATTATTCTATGGTTGCACGTTGCCAGATGCTGTCTAGTACACAGTCAACCAATGATTGATCACAAAAATTTTAGATTTCATATTAACGAATAGGCCTATTCAAAATTATGAAGTTATTATACTCATTTAAAAAAGCTGTATAATAATCAGTAGTTTCTATATTTATTATGTAGTATATTTCTATATTTATATCAGTAGTTTCTACTACTTATTATGGCTACTTAACAATAAATTATGGCTGCTTAATCAAAAGTAATTAAACTTGTAAATTTCTGTTTTTGAAATGTTCGAAAAAACCATCAGCTATTCAGAATTCCTTATTTAGACTTCAGTACGGTAGTCTTCAGTAGCTATAATCTGTCCAAACAAAGAAGACATTCTGACAAGATGAGAAAATGACTCCAGCTCGATCAATATTGATTCAAAAATTATAAATTTGGTCTAAAATTGTAGATTGAAATGTTTCCTACAGTTTAAGATCAAATGTATAGTTTTTGAATGAATATTGATCGAGCTAGAGTCATTTTCTCATCTTGCCAGAATATCTTCTTTGCTTGGACTGACTGTAGTAGTCTGTTTCTTATGTAGGTGATGCAACCTACTAACAGTTTTTATGTAAAGCATCTATTGTCGCTATTGATATGAGAAACATAATCTATTCATAGCTGAATGACAACTCCATTTGACAACATCAGCTGTTGGAGCGCATAAGGAGCAGACGGGAACACCAAATATTTTACCAGCTATATCCGTGGAATTATCCATTGCAGTACAAGCTGTTTCATGTATTTTCTCTCACTCACTCTCTCTTTCTCCCTTCATTCTCTTCTTCTTTCCCACGATATTCCGTCTAGAAAGTGGAGAGAAACGCAGGCAGAGCGATAATGCATGTCTCTTTTGTTTCGTTGAATAAAAGGCGACATCCTAGATATTTGATTTCTATTTCTATTATGCTGAATAGTTTGAGAATACTATGGGGAACTCAGCGTGGCGAATTTCAATGTTAGTGGAAAATGAAAAGTCTGACAAACAGTTTTCATTCAGAAGTCACGTCACGTTTTTCGCTCCTCTTTTCGTGTAAACAGTTTTTGTTGGTACGAGATTTTTCACAACTGAATTTTTGCTTACATTGAAAATAAATTATCTTCTTCTTCTTCTTTTTCTTTTCCCCTTCTGCCGCTACAGCGTAGGGGTTCCAGCCTCGGCCCATCTCTTCCACGCCTCGCGGTCCACAGCCATTCTTCTCATTTCCCTCATGGTACTTCCTCTCTCCCGACTCCAGAAGTAAATTATCCCCCGATTGAATTCACACGATATAATCCATTTGAAAATATTCATTCAGAACCTAACTTGTTTGAGTTAGGACAGGTTGAGAGCATGGGAGTGATTGAAAAAGTTGATAGTGTTTGACTGAAATTGAAATGGAAAAATAGAGAGTTATTAGAAATGTAAAAATGATTTGGCAATAACAAGAGTAACAAAAGATGATTCCCAGATCAGTTTAAACGAACAGATTCATTCTACCCATTATTTGAAAATTAAACTTTATACTTGGGGCTATTTAAAATAATTTATAAATAAAATGTAAAATCAAATACCCTTTAAAAAAAACTGTAGAAGTATTATTTTACAGACATGTTTCGGGACTCAGCCCATTATCAATGTGAATCACATGAATCAATGAGTCCCGAAACATGTCTGTAAAATAATACTTCTAAAGTTTTTCAAAAAGGTATTTGATTTTTCATTTTATTTATCATTCTACCAGTACACCACCACCAATTTAGGTACCGAATTCTTTTATAGAAGATCTTTTCAACATAACCTCTATTTTAAATATTTGTATCAAAATCTGGGAAAAGACGTTTTGAATTATGAAGTCTGTGTTTTTACCCATTATTGTATAATTTCTCGAATACAGTAAATAAATAAATATCAATAATTTCTTGACCATTTTTTACGGTATTCCATTGTTTTCCCATCCTTCCTCAACATTTTTCAATTCATTTATGACTTTTATGTTATTGTAACTATTCACTATTCATTAATATTATTTTCATTATAGTGTTTTCTGCTTGAATCTTAATTTTAAAATGTTTTTATGAACCGCTCGGGGAGAGGCCCATCTAGTACATTCACTGTGATTATATTATAGCATTACATTATGACACTATAGTTTAAGTAACTATAGTCTGTCCAAGCAGAGAAGACCCTCTGGCAAGATGGGAGAATGACTCAAGCTCGATCAATATTGGTTCAAAAGTTATCAATTTGGTCTCAAGTCGTAGGAAAAATTCTGATCTACAATTTGAGACCAAATTCATGATTTTTGAACCAATACTGACCAAGCTGGAGTCATTTCCCCATCTTGCCAGAGGGCCTTCTTTGCTTGGACAGACTATACCAATAGATGTGCTTGACAGTCAGCATAGATACGGTTGCTCTTTAGTTCAATTTTTAGTTACCAGAGATTGATAATGGTGCAGTAACTGAAACCGGTATCTATTGTCACTTTTGATATAAAAAACATCACCTAGAAATAGCTGAATGACAAATCTATTTGACAACATAAGCTGTTGGAGCGCACAAGGAGCAGACAAAACCTTTCAACATTTTGGCGTGACGTAATTAATTAAGAATTTTTAATTCTTAGATTTTCAATTAAGAATCTAGAAATAAGAAAATTTGAAGTTGAGAAATAAAAAATAACAAAAACAATTAAATTATTACAATAAATCGAAAGTAGATTATTATTTTTGATGAAAAAGTTTTTAATTTTTTAAAGAAAAACAATATTATTGTGCTTTTATGGAAGTTTGGAAAACTTCCCTATCACCATTACCGGTAACCGGTATCTCGATGTTTAATAAATTTTTGGTTCAACTATTATATTACTACTGGGTATCATAAATCCACCGTATTGAGAGGCCGTAAGTATAGATAAGAGATAGTAGACTGCGGAAGAAAGAGCTCCTCTTCCAACTGAAACTATTTCATTGGCTGTGATAGTTAGCTTGCTCAAGAGCCATAACCTCCTCTAGGTCGAGCAAAGAAGGCATTCTGGCGAGATGGAAAAATGACTCCAGCTCGGTCAATATCGGTTAAAAAGTCATGAATTTAGTCTTAAATTGTACATCAGAATTTTGTCTACAATTTGAGACCACACTTACAGTTTTCGAACCAATATTGACCGAGCTGAAGTCAATTTTCCACCTTGCCAGAATGTCTTCTTCGCTCGACCAGACGATAGCAGTCAGTCCACGTGTGAACTCCGCTTTCGGGGTTATTCACATTTCCGGGGAAAACCTTATTCAACGCCAAACTGTTCTGTTATTTTCTGGAGCTATAGCTGTTCAGACCAGAGATACTGTTTTATAGAAGCTATAATAAGCTATAAGTTATCAGTAGAGATGATCTCACAAAGGACAAAGATATCTGAGAACCCGTAGAAGAAGAAGAAGAAGAAGAAGAAGAAGAAGAAGAAGAAGAAGAAGAAGAAGAAGAAGAGAAGAAGGAAGGAAGAAGGAGAAGAAGAAGGAGGAAGGAGAGAAGGAAGAAGGAGAAGAAGAGAAGAAGAAGAAGAGGAGGAGAGAAAGAAGGAGGAGAAGGAGAGGAGGAGAAGAGGAGAAGGAGGAAGAAGAAGGAGAAGAGGAGAAGAAGAAGAAGGAGAAGAGAAAGAAGGAGGAAGGAGAAGAAGAAGGAGAAGGAAGGAGAGAAGGAGAAGAAGGAAAGAAGGAGAAGGAGAAGGAAAGAAGAGAAGAAGAAGAAGAAGGAGAAGAAGGAAGAAGGAGAAGAAGAAGAAGAAGGAGAAGGAGAAGAAGAAGAAGGAAAGAAGAAGAAGAAGAAGAAGAAGAAGGAAGAAGAAGAAGAAAGAAGAAGAGAAGAAGAAGAAGAAGAGAAGAGAAGAAGAAGAAGCACAAATTGAAGTAAGGAAGATAATGATATGATGATGATGATGAGGGATGATGATGATCATGATCATGAAGAAGAACGAGAGGAAGAAGGAGGAGGAAGAAGAAGAAGAAGGAGGAGGAGAAGGAGATGGAGGAGAATAAGAAGGAGAAGGAGAAGAAGGAGAAGGAGAAGAAGAAGAAGAAGAAGAGAAAAAGAAGGAGGAAAAGAAGAGGAAGAAGAAGTTGTAGAAGGAAGAGGAGAAGGAGAAGAAGGCAAAGAAGGAGAAGAAGGAGAAGAAGAGAAGAAGAAGAAGAAGAAGAAGAAGAAGAAGAAGAAGAAGAAGAAGAGAAGAAGAAGAAGAAGAAGAAGAAGAGAAGAAGAAGAAGAAGAAAGAGGAGGAGAAGAAAAGAAGGAGAAGAAGAAGACCAAGCACAAATTTGTGAAAGAAGAAGGAGAAGGAGAAGAAGAAGAAGAAAGAAGAAGGAAGAGAAGAAGAAGAAGAAGAAGAAGAAGAAGAAGAAGAAGAAGAAGAAGAAGAAGAAGAAGAAGAAGAAGAAGAAGAAGAAGAAGAAGAAGAAGAAGAAGAAGAAGAAGAAGAAGAAGAAGAAGAAGAAGAAGAAGAAGAAGAAGAAGAAGAAGAAGAAGAAGACGAAGAAGAAGAAGAAGAAGAAGAAGAAGAAGAAGAAGAAGAAAAGGAGGAAGAAGAAGAAGACTCAAGCACAAATTTGTGAAGTGTAAAGGAAAGATGCTTTCCTTTATGCTTTGCAAAACAAATTTAAATGAGATTTTAAATTTAATGATATTTTTTAACCTGTGTTTTCGTCCTATAATTTTATTAAATTATTTTCTCATCAAATGGAATTGAAATAAAATAAATTATTTCAATCAAATGGAACTAGAGAAGTAGGGTTTAAAATTGTATTTTAATAATAGAAATCTGTTCAACAACGTTGCTACATTTGAAGAATTTATTTACTTACAAAGAATTCAGTGTACCAGAAACGTGAAACTACCAAATAAAGTATGACCAAGCAAAGAAGAGCCTCTTGCATGATGGGAAAATGACTCCAGCTTGGTCAATATTGATTTTAAAATTATCAATTTGATCTCAAATTGTAGGGAACAATTTGATCTACTATTAAGACCACATTTATTATTCTTCAACAAATATTGACCAAGATGAAGTCATTTTTCCATCTTGCCAGAGGTTCTTCTTTGCTTGGTCGGACTATAATCGCGCGTGAATAAGTAGGCACAACACTCCACCCTATCTATGTACCACACCCAAACATTGCAAGTAACATATTACAGTACTATTCACGGAGGTGAGGTCAAACTATTGGACTCACCCACATCTGAGAGAACGATGTTATCATTAAATTCAGCTTATCACTAATTTCAGATTAGATACTAATCAGTGTCTATGTTATATCAAAGACAATAATAATTAGAGTATAAACTTAGAGAATAAACTTATTATTATTAGTAGATAGTCAATGGTTATAGAATATTAAACAGTTTTTGATCAGTAGGACAGTAGCCTATAGGTTTTAAATTTGTCTAGGGATAGAGTTCTACATAGAAAATTTCTCCAGATTAATAAAGTCTGTTCAAGCAAAGAAGACATTCTCGCAAGATGGAAATTTAACTCCAGGCTGGTCATTATTGGTTTTAAAATTATAAATCTGGTTTAAAGTTGTAGATCGGAATGTTTCCTACAATTTGAGACCAAATTTATAATTTTTGAACCAATATTGACCGAGCTGTAGTCATTTTCTCATCTTGCCAGAATGTCTTCTTTGCTTGAACAGACTACATCAATGTACTGTTATAGTCTGCCCAAGCAAAGAAGACCCTCTGGCAAGGTGAGAAAATGACTCCAGTTTGGTCAATATTTGTTCAAGAATTATAAATTTGGTCTCAAATCGTACTTTAGAATGTTATCTACAGTTTAAGATCAAATTGATAATCTTTGAACCAAAATTGACCGAGTTTGAGTCATATTCCTATCTTGCCAGAGGGTCATCTTTGCTTGGACAGACTATGAGGGAAGTACACTGTTCTATAGACATTCAAGAAAATACATGTACTAAATATAAATATACAAATGGAATAATCAAATTGAAAAGTCTTGAATTACTAATATTGTAATAATTTTTATCAACGATACAATTTCAATCCAATTTCAAAAATGATACAATTCACCTTTCAATCGAATCGATTATTTCATTTGATAAAAGTAAGTATTATCTGGAATAGTACTTTTAGAATGCAGTGCCGTATTTAGCAGTTCAGCGCCCTTAGGCCTACAGACCAAAAAGTGCCCCTCCCCTTCAACTGAACTCCACCCCTTCACCACGGACTATGACGACAACCCCATCTCCATACATTATTTTTCTCATAACTGTTTTTGATCAAAGAAATTTTGTTTTTCTTGATGCTTTTTCACAGAGGAATTAAATTCATTTATTCAAATATATAATAGGCAAATAACTTGGTAAAATATATTAATTATTCTTGATGATATTGTACTGTCAAAAGTTATAAGGATAGAGTGTAGAATAACTTAGAAAATGAGAGTTTTCTAGTATTTTTTTATTTTGACCCTAAAATAATAATACAACTTACGGTTCTGATGGACAACATTCACAAAGTAAGAAAATAAGAAATAATTTCAATACGTTAAGATTTATAATGTAAATCTATTCTACTTAATAATCATATTTAAAAGCTTCATTAGAAAGCTCGGTCTAACAAAGTCCAACTTTTCTGCAAAAAAAAGAACATTCAAGGTCAAAAAAACTTACAGTGATAAGTAGTTCGTATAAAATTCCTATTTTATAGAAATTTTCTCCTTTGCTTGGATTCTAAAAAAGTTCTCGTTATTTCTCCCAAGTCAATGCTTCCAGTAAGTTCAGACTCAATAGCCATTGAATCGCGTCAGCATAGCCGTAGGCCTACACGTGTGATAACAATGAATCATATTTCATAGCACTGTGAATGTCGGTCGCTATATTGTTATCTATATCTATAAAAGCGAAATGGCACTGACTGACTGATTCATCACCAGAACTAAAAATCCACTGAACCGAATGCGTTCAAATTTGGCAGACATGTTCAGTTGGACGTTTAGACGCGCGCTAAGAAAGGATTTTAAAAAATTTTCAAGAATACGCAAAATATTTAAGTTTTTCTATAGTTTTTCGGCGTTTTCTCAATTTTTTCGAGAACCAATCGGTAGAAAATGTTGATATTTGGTAGGTAGGTTCAGATAAGGGCTAGAAATGTTGTGTTAAAATATTTTTGAATTCCGTTCAAGATTACGCCAGTAATCAGGTTTTTCAAAATTGTAGATGTATTGCGGGTTGCATATCTTCCGCCTTGATACGACCAATCCTTACTAATCCTTGAATTGTAAATTCAATTGTTCAGCAAAATTATAAATGAACTAATTTGGAAGATATTGAATCAAGTTTCAAACTATGTCCGATATACTTCCCAAGGTTACACTCAATATTAGCGTTTACTATTTTTCGGAATTTTCTGAGTTTATCTTGGATTTTTTGAGAATAAATTGGTAGAGAATGTTGAAATTTGGTAAACTGGTCCAGATTAGGTTTTGAAGATAAATAAATATTTGCTGCTAGCTGCACAAAATTTTTCGATCGCTTGTCCGATCATATCTTCTCCACGTTCGTGTGTGCGCTTCTCAAAATTTTGCGCCCTCCCCACCAAAATTTTGCGTCCTAGCCCTGGGCAAAGATATGTAGAGTAAAGAATATACTTTATATTCACTGCCCTGGGCTTAGTGGGAAATGCGGTACTGTTAGAATGTATCTCCGAAATAATTAAAACTTGTATTTAAGACACTGCTCAAAATGTGTTTTATAATTGAAATGAAAGAAATTTGCAATGTGAATTGAATTTCTGCCTTTATTCCTTCCCAATGCTGGGCATGGGATATAACCGATTGCTCACAATATAGAGTAGGCTATAGGAACTGCAGTATAGTTAAGTAATGTACAAGTTAACGGAACTGTTCTTTGTTCTTACTAATGTCATATAACCCCAACTTACAATCGACTATCGAATTCAAATCGACACTCGACTCAGATCCTAATGTGGCCATACATGCCGCAAAGCACACTTTCGACTATCAACTATCGACTAAATAGTCGACCAGAGCAATCAAATGGAAGCTTACACAATAGTATAGTCTGTCCAAGCAAAGAAGAACCTCTGGCAAGTTGAGAAAATGACTCCAGTTCGGTCAAAATTTGTTCAAAAAATATTGATTTGGTCTCAAATTGAAGATCAGAACGTTTTCTACGATTGAGACCAAATCAATAATTTTTGAACCAATATTGACCGAGCTGGAGTCATTTTCTCATCTTGCCAGAAGGTCTTCTTTGCTTGGACAGAATATACAATGTGGCCTTGCTCTTAGCGACTGAATAATCCTTGATCTCTAACATCTCACTAACAGAAGGAATAGATTGCAGACAGGAATGCTCGAATAAAATGTTATGAAAATCATTTCATGGAGTATTATTATTAGTCTTATTATTATCAGTATTATTATTATTAGTATTACTATAGTCTGTCCAAGCAAAGAACACCCTTTACTTTGACAAGATGGGAGAATGACTCCAGCTTGGTCAATATTTAATCAAGGATTATAAATGTGGTCTTGAGAGTAGATCAAATTTTTTCCTACAATTCGAGATCAAATTGATAATTTTTGAACCAATATTGATCGTGCTTGAGTCATTTTCCTATTTTGGCAGAGGGTCTTCTTTGCTTGGACAGACTATATGTGGTCGTTTAATTAAGTACAGCCGACGCCAAAAAGTGCGTGTACTGTAACAGTAGGTCTTCTATACGAAACGGTCTAACGGTCAGCGGCAGTCGAACAGCTGTAGTCAATCACAGCTCAAAACTGCGGCCGACCATCGGACCGTTTCGCATAGAAGAAGACCTACCATTAGAAGACCTACCGCGTTCAAATTTGGCAGGCATGTTCAGTTGGACGTTTAGACGCGCGCTAAGAAAGGATTTTTTAAAACTTTTCAAGGATACGCCCAATACCTGCATTTTTCTACAGTTTTTCTGCGTTTTCTCAGATTTTTCAAGAACCAATCGGCAGAAAATGTTGAAAATTTGTGGAGTGGTTCGACTAAGGTCTAGAAATGTTGTGTTGAAATATTTTTCAAATCCGCGCCCGTCAATACTATTATATACCTAGACGACAAAAATCAGTTGTACATTATTCAATAGCCTGCCTATAAAATAAAGAATCCATCACCACCCACAAAACAAACGAAATCCGTCTACAACTGGTAACCAGCAGACTGCCTTGAAATAGGTCTAATGATACTTTCACCGCAACTCAAATCATTCTACTTTTTGTAACAGAAAAATATCTAATTGAAAATGTAGTTGTCACAACCACATTAACCGAGCCGAGATACCTACTGTCCTTGTAATGCTTGAATTTTCAATTTCTGATGAACGTTTCAAATGAAAACTGGCAAATAATATAATAATAGCAGGAAGTCTGGTGCAGTTTCAGATTTTGATTCTAGTTATTAAAAAAAATGGAACAGAAAATAAAAGAAGAGTTGAATTACAAATGTTTGAATTGTTAAATTAAGAATGAAAGAAATGGTTCAATACGTGAAGCTTCAACAAAAGGAAATAGTTATTTGTGTAACTAGTGCCTAAAGTGGTAGATTGCTGCATCGAGTGAAACAGTTTTTTTCACGAGCCGAAGGCGAGTGAAAAAAGTTTTTCGAGTGCAGCAAGTACACTTTAAGCTCGAGTTACACATTACATTTTTCCTACAGTTACCATCAAATGTGAAAAAATTAGAAGGATGTTGATTTAGAGACCTATACATATAAATTGGGGGTTGTAGGATCACCAAGAAGGGTAATTATATTATATGATCTCACTCAACTGATTATAATACACTATGTACAAATGGACTAATAAAATGGACTGATAAAATAAACTGATAGAATGGACTGATGAGATGAACTGGAAAAATGAACTAATAAGATGGACTGTAAAAATAAACTGATGGAATGGACTGACCGAATAGACTGATGAAATGAGCTGAGAGAAAGGAATGATGAAATAAACTGACACAATGGAATGATGGAATTAACTAACAGGATAGACTGATGAAATGGACTGACAGAATGGACTGATTAGATGAAATGAAAAAAAATCATGAAATGGACTGATGGATTGGTCTTACTGAATGAACTAAAAAAATGAACTGATGGAATGGACTGACAGAATCGACTGATGAGATGGACTGAAAGAAATGAACTGACAGAATGGAATGATGAAACTAACTGATAGGATAGACTGATGAAATGGACTGATGAGATGAAATGAAAAAATTAATTTATGAAATGGACTGATGGATTGGTCTCACAAAATAGACTGAAAAAATGGACTGGTAGAGTTAACTGACAGAATAGACTGAAGAAATGGACTGATGAAATGAACTGATAGAATGGACTGATGAAATGGACTGATGGAATAGACTGGCAGAATAGACGGATGAAATGGAGTTACGAGATGAATGGACTAATAAAATAAACTGACGGAATGGACTGATGAAATAGACTGACAAAATGGACTGGTAGAGTTGACTGACAGAATGGACTGACAAAATGGAAAGATGAAATGGACTGGAAAAATGGTACAATAAAATGGTTTAAAAAATGGACTGATGAAATGGACTGACAGAATGGAATGATAAATTGAAGAGAAAGAATGGACTTATATTATAACATGGACTGAGAAATTCACTGAAAAAATTGACTGATTGAATGGACTGATGACAATGAACTGACAGAATGGACTGAAACAATGGAATGATGAGTTTCGAATTTGGAATGGATTTTCGAAGAGAGCAAAATGACTCTTCAGATATTTTCTTTTCACTACGCTTACGAAGAAAATGTATAGAAAGCTGGAAAAATATTCTTTCAAGAGGGAGGGAATAACGTTCAAACAATAACTACAAGAAAGATAATTAATAATAATTAAACAGCAACATTTTTATCGTGGATGAGTAGATAAATACTTGTGAGTTTCTTTTAGAACTAAATAACAAGAGAGAAAGCAAGTACAGTACTGGCCTTTTTCTTGTAACTTCTCTTGACCAAGTATGTAATAATTTACAAAAAAAGCTCTACAACTACCGGTAATGCATTTGATGTTGATAAAAACTAAAAAAACTGTAGCCTCTACACAAAAAACTACAAACTAACAAAAACTAAAAACTACTTACAGTAGTTATTAACCTAACCTAACTAACTTAACCTACTAACACATAGTTATTCAACACAAAGTTAACTTCTTTAGACCTCATGAACTATCTCATTTTACACTTTTTCAACTCATTTTATTAGTGAGTTCACATTTCACATGTACTCTGCCACAATAATTCTCTTTTATAGTTTTTATTCCTCTCACACTTTCTTCTTCTTCTTCTTCTTCTTCTTCTTTATCTTGAAATTCATCATCTTTTTCTTCTTCGTCTTCAACTTCTTCCAACATCTTCTTCTCCATCTTCAACTTCATCATCACCTTCTTCTTCATCTTCAACTTATCATCTTCTTCTTCATCTTCAACTTCATCATCATCATCTTCTTCATCTTCAACTTCATCACCTTCTTCTTCTTCTTCTTCATCTTCATCATAATCTTCAACTTTATCATCTTCTTCTCCATCTTCAACTTCATCATCACCTTCTTCTTCATCTTCAACTTCATCATAATCTTCAACTTCATCATCTTCTTCTTCATTTTCAACTTCTTCATCATAATCTTCAACTTTATCATCTTCTTCTTCATCTTCAACTTCATTATCACCTTCTTCTTCATCATAATCTTCAACTTCATCATCTTCTTCTTCATCTTCAACTTCTTCATCTTCTTCATCTTCTTCCTTTTCTTTCTTATTCTTCTTCTTCTCCTCTTCTCCTTTTCTCTTTTCTTCCTTCTTCTTCTTTTCTTTTCTTCTTCTACAGGCATAAACTATGTTTCAACTTCTCTGAACTTAAGTTTTTATTTTTGTTCTACAGTGAGTGCACATTTCACTGTAGGCCTACAGTACTTCTTGTTCTCCCTTCAACTATATTTTCTTCATTCTCTTCTTCTTATTTGTCATCTTCTATGTCTTCTCCTTCTTCATCATTCTCTTCACCCTCTTTCTCTTCTTATTTTCATCTCCTTTCTTTCCTTCTTTCCAATCGTTTTCCAGACATAAACCTATTGCACTTTGTTTTTTGTTCTCAAGTCATTGCACATTAACATGTCACTCTTATTCTTCTTATTCTCCTCTTCTTCTTTCTCTTTTCTTCTTCTTCTTGTTCTTGACACTTAAGATCGAACAAGAAGTTGAGAAAGTGTGCCAGCATCCTGGTCTCTCTAGGTCTAGGCTACAACAACTGGTACAACCGCAGGACAAGTACCTACATACTTACTATACGGTACCTGGTATAGTCAGGTCGAGCAGAGAAGACATTCTGGCAAGGTGTGAAAATGACTGCAGCTCGGACAATATTGTTTCGAAAATTATCAATTTGGTCTCAAACTGAAGAGCAGAGTGTTTTCTACAATTTGAGACCGAATTTATAATTTTTGGACCAATATTGATCGAACTGGAGTCATTTTTAAACTTTGCCGGAGTGTCTTCTTCGCTTGAACAGACTATATCTGGTAAGCCTACTTTTATCCGATCAGGTTCTGTCTGCTTTCTTTTTGTCCTCCTCCTCCTCCCCCTCCTTCATGATGATCTTTCTCTAGTCTTACTACTTCTCCTTCTTCTTCTTCTTCTTCTTCTTCTTCTTCTTCTTCTTCATCTCCTTCACCCATAGCTTCTTCTCCTCCTCGTTCCAAATTTTCCTCTTTATTGTACCATCTTTTTGTTCTCATTCCAGTGCTTTCGTCTAATTATAATATTATTTTTCTCAGATTTATGTTTTCTAAATCCAATCACCCTTATCACCATCCTATTCTTCTTTTTATTTTCTCTTCCTCTTCTTCTTCTACTTATCTACTATTCTTCTCTTTCTTCTTCTTCAACCAGAAATCCTGTTGAACTCTCCATTTTATTGAATGGATAATTATGATTATATTCATTCCTTTAAACTTCTTGTATTTGTTCAAGTCTTCATTATATAATTTTTATTTTCCTTATATCCTTTATTTTATTCTTCTATCACAGCTTTTTCTCCTCCTTCCCAATCTTTTCCATTTCTTTCTTCATCTCCTCAATTTCTTCCTTCCTCGCTTATCTATTCTCTTCCTTCTTATTTTCAATCTCTTCTCCTTCCAATTCTAAATCTCTTTCTCCCCTTCCAATTCTCAATCTCTTCCTTCCAATTCTAAATCTCTTCTCCTTCCAATTCTCAATCTCTTTCCTTCCAATTCTCAATCTCTTTCCTTCCAATTCTAAATCTCTTCTCCTTCCAATTCTAAATCTCTTTCTTCCAATTCTAAATCTCTTTCCTTCCAATTCTAAATCTCTTCTTCTTCCAATTCTCAATCTGTTTCCCTTCCAATTTTAAATCTCTTTCCCTTCCAATTCTAAATCTCTTCCTCTTCCAATTCTCAATCTCTTTCCCTTCTAATTCTCAATCTCTTTTCCTTTCAATTCTCAATCTCTTCTTGATTCTCCTTGATTCTGTCCTCTCCTCCCTCCATCTTTCAATTCTCATTCTCTTTCACCTTTTTATCATCTCCTTTATCTCTCTTTACAATCTTCTTTCAATTTTTCTTCAACAACTTTTCCACCTATTACACCTTTTTTCTCCTTCCCAACCTTTTCCTATTCTTTCTCCTCCTCCTCCTTAATCTCTTCCTTCTTCATTTTATCACCTTCCTCTCCTCATAATTTCTTTTTTTTTATTCTCTCCTTTATTTCTCTTTTCCATCCTTCTTCGACTGTGAACGACTTTCTCCCCACTCTGTTCTCTCCAGTTTCCTGAATAGAAGGATCCGATTACGGTGCAAGGCCGTTCTCAATATTATTACTCAGCAGATGGCAAGAAAGTTGACAGTTTATAAATGCCTTCTATCAGCGCTCAGCTCTATTGGGACAGTCTGAAGCTGTCCGCAATAGCAGATTATTATAGCTACAATCACTCTCAACTTGATGTACGCTCACAGAACGCTCACCAACTGTCCTGACAGAGCTGAGACTTGATAACAGTCGTTTGACATCCGCCAATCCCGTTGGCGTCTGCAGCAGAGGCGGAGGTCCAATCTGCGAGCACAACTTGGCAACACTGTAGAGAGCCGGCCAAGATCTACAGTCTGTCCAAGCAAAGAAGACACTCTGGCATGATGGGAAAATGGCTTCAGCTCGGTCAATATTGGTTCGAAAATTTTGAATCTGGTATCAAATTGTAGGAAACATTCCGATCTACAATTTTAGACTAAGTTTATAACTTTTGAAACAATATAGATCGAGCTGGAGTAATTTTCCCATCTTGCCAGAAAGTCTTCTCAGCTTGGACATACTTACGGCTACACAGCTACCTCACCTATTTGAATTACAGTTAAAAATCACACACCAAGGATTGTACAGGCACCGCTTCAGAGACTGTCTATAGTCCATTCACGATGGCTTGAGACGAGATAAACAAAAGCTCTGCATGTGTGTGTGTGTGTGTGTGTGTGTGAGCGACTGGAGTGGCTTCGTTTTAGCCACGACATAAACAAGACACAGCAATGCAGAAATCCCGAATTTTGTTGTAGGCAATCCAGAATAAGTATCTTTAAGTAATCTTTAATATAGATACACATTGGGAAATTGCTTGTTTCGGTTGTCTCTCGACTGCATGAACCTAAAATTAACAAACAAGTTATAGTGAAAGTTTTTGTGTCAATGCTTTGGTTACAGTCCCGACAACAAAATTCGGGATTTCGGCATTGCTGTGACTTGTTTATGTCGAGGCTAAAACAAAGCCACTCCACTCGCACACATACACATGCAGAGCTTTTGTTTATCTCGTCTCAATCCATCGTGAATGGACTATAGTTACAGTGCAGTCATTAAATAAGACCAAAGAAAATTAAATCTATACACAATCTAACAGTAGATTGCAACACAGAGAATGTAAATCATTCTCTGTGATTGCAGGTGGCAATCTAAGATCGGATTATCTTTGGTGTCACTCTTTCGATTGGTCAGTCCTCAGTCGAATCTACCATCTACCTGTTTGCTCATCCACTTACAGTTTTAACTGTCACATTCCAATTAGATTCATGGATTCGAGCATGATTTTAATTTTTATCAATACATGGATTCACATGGAATGGACTGATACAGTTTTGTCTCCTTGGCATAGAAATTCTCTGACAAGACAGCAATCAGAAGTTGATAAATTGTGGGTGGCAGGAATTATTGTACTAAAACATCTGTGATGTAACACAATGACAATTGAATACCTCCAACTTTCCCGCAAATTAACGGTTTAGTCACATCTATTATCAAACGTTGAGTAATCCTTTAAAGTAATATCTCATCACAAAATTGAATAGTGCAGTAATCAAAGTGATATTACTATGGAATATGTTAGTTATAGTGTTCACGAGAGCCTCAATCTAATCAAATAGCTGAGCCAACTATTGATGTCCTGTGACATCATTAGGAAATAAGAGTTCGGTTTTTCCTATACAGAGTGTTTCAAGAGGAATGTGCAATACTTCTCAGGCTGATTCCTTACACCAAGTAGACAAAAAAGTTCCATGGGACCAACCCCAAAAACGCTTTGTTACCGAGATAACAATGGCGGAAAATTGAGATTTTTCAAAATATATTAATTTTTCTATTTTTCTAGAGGCTTTAGTGAGGTTCTAAAATAATCAATTCCTATGTAAAATTAGCTGAGAAATTCAATGAAACCAGTTCCAAGTTTGTAACTTCGACGGTTATTGAGATAATTGGAAAAAATATGCTAGAAAACGCCATTTTTAAACAATAAGGGTTATAACTGGGTAAGGAATAATAAAATTTTATTGTTTATAATTGGAAGTTGAAGAGAGTCGGATACTAAAGAAAAAGTTAAATGGCGGTGATTGTGTAAATCTTACCCAAATCTCATAAATAGCGATCAAAAATCGCAAAATTGACAAACAATAGCACAAGTGATGAATTTGTGTTTAGTAGCGATTTTGCGATTTTTGATCGCTATTTCTGAGATTTGGGTGAGATTTACACAATCGCCGTCATTCAACTTTTTCTTTAGAATCCGACTCTCTTCAACTTCCATTAATAAAACATACAGATGTATGATTCTTTATTTAGTTATAGCCCTTATTGTTGAAAAATGGCGGTTTTCAGCATATTTTTCCAATTATCTCAATAACCGTTGAAGTTATAAACTTGAAACTGGTTCCATTGAACTCCTCAGCTAATTTTACATAGGAATTGATTATTTTAGAACCTGAGTGAAGCCTCTGAAAAATTGATGTTTCGAAAAATCTCAATTTTCCGCCATTGTTATCTTGATAACAAAGCGTTTTTGGGGGTTGGTCCCATGGAACATTTTTGTCTTCTTGGTGTAAGGAATCATCCTGAGAAGTATTGCACATTATTCCTCCTGAAACACCCTGTATAGCCAACGCCTCTCCTATACAATCATAGTTCATAGTTCCTAAAGTTTATTTGTGGTTTCAATCTTTATCAAAGGTTTAGTCATGGTTGCAATATAGATATAGCTGATGTCAAAAAGTTTGGCAATTTTGTCTGTCTCTTGTGTGTGATGTAACTTACTATAAGAGCTGATGTAAAGAATAAATTCTCTTTTTTGATTTCGATCAAAATTTCTAACTCTGGGCCGATTTCTGTTTTCTTTTTTTCTTTTTTCAATCGACGCAGATTTTACTCCTCTCTAATTTTGCTCTGGGATCAACCGGTTTTGGATTTTATGCGAAAAACTGATAATTTGTACATTCTATAACCCCCACCCCTCCCAATATATGCTCACCCATCAGGCTCGGGGACTTTTAGAATGTTAACCTCCTTACCAGTCTAAATAAATTCCCGAGGTCAAAATTTGAGGTATATTACATGCACTCTATATTGCTTTATTTACTGGACTAGCAGCTCACGTATGAGACCCTTTTTGAGTCGCAGGGAGATTTTTCAAGGAGCGCTGAGGATGAACATCAGTGTTCGAGACGCGTCCGCGACTCGAAAAATCGTAAGTGAGCTGCAGAGCAAGCAGAAGTAGACCTACATTATTCATTGATTTTTATTACGGTACTGCAATTCCAAGAAATATGGATAACCTCAAAAATCTTAATCTTCATCTTTTAACCCACTTTGAATGCAAAAAATAAAATGAAATTACTCACCTGAAATAACTTGCATCCATCCACACAGATGAAAAACAGTTGTCGATGCGAAGAAAAAGAATAGCAGCATGACAACTATTGTCAATAGAGCTATAAGCACTGACAGTCCAGCAAAAACAGTGGCCACTTTGGACGGTACACTGGGAATCGTTCCCAGATCGTTCAGTCGTCCCTGACAGTCTTCAACAACGCCAATGCTGCTGCCGAAAAAGCAACTGCTCCACAGCCCAAACCTGGCCGGATTCTCGGACACTTGGGTATCACCCATCCATTCCGGGGTAACAAACGCGACAACACCAATAATGGCATAGCAGATGGTGAATATGCCCCACAAAACGCCAATCGCCTTCGAGTTGCGAACATAGTTTGTGGCGTACATGTGCGATGAGTCCACATACTCCACTTTCGAACCCATTTTTGAAACTAGATTCACGTCAAACTGTAAACACTTACTACTGATGACCCAAACACTCACTGAACTTCATAATAGTTGTCAGCCTGAAATCATAACCCTGAAAGACATTCTAACCCACACACTGATTATCCTGACACAAAGTTTACACGCAGGAAGTAGGACACAAACAAATTACAACTCGAAACACAATCAACACAACTTGATAAAATGCAGTACGTACAATTGGAAAACAAAAACCTCAACTTCACCAGCTGAACATTTCACAGTTCAGTAGGTTACAAAAATGCCAACACTAAACTAAATCTGAAGAATGTGTGTGCGTAGTGCTGGATCTGAGACTGGAATTTCAGTGACAGGATTGTTGTTGGGAGGGGAAACGTTGGTTCCAATTCTATGCGCTAGAGCACACCACCGACTGGAGCTCTGCTGTGCTACAGGTTGTCGTTCGTACAGAGCTCCAAGTGGGCAATTTGTCAACTAGTACTGTTGAACGCCAAAATTCAAATGAACGCATTTTCGCGTATATTGATGTAAAACACCAAACATAATAAATATAGAGAGGTTGATAATACCACGTACCTTTTCAACATAACCATAGAAAGCATGTTTGAGGAAAGCAAATGTTTGAGTTTGTTTTACTCCAAGTTCAAACTTAATTTTTCTACTCCTACTCCAAGGAACAATAAAATAGAGATATAATTGCATGATACAATTCCTCAGATCTTGCAATATTCATGTATCCTTTGAAATTAGAAATTGAACTTTCGACAAACAGCTTTGTACTGATCAGTATCATTTTCCGAGATCAGCTGAGCTAAACTTACAGTAGTAGCATGCTCTAGTTTCAAACAACACACGGGTTTTGGAAATTCTAACCCAAAGTTAATTTTTTGTGTACCTATGATAATCGTTATTCTAACCAAGTGCAATAAGTAAGTTTAAACACTAAATTCCTATAATTTCATATCAATTCGTGTGTTTTTGGTGATTCAATCGTTTTGTCTCAATACTTGACGTATCGTACCAATTTTCCAATGACCTAGTCTCTTTGTTTTGATCGATTGTTACTCTAAAACAATATTTTAGCATGAGTATAGAACGGTGTCACTTTATTACACGGGTAAAATCAAAACAAAACAGCATTCAAAATCTTTTCGAAACTGTGAAATCGATTGAATCGCGTGTTCAAAATGGATTGTACGAGTTCCCGTGGCTTTTCAAAGTCCGCTCCTCTGTTATTTACTTGGAGGAGACAGATCCTGAAGAAAGACTTCGAGATGCTTTCTGCTCGATGATTCGTGAACAAGACAAAATGATTCCTGAACACTTTATCGAGAATTATCATTCGTGCGTGATAAATGATAAGATGATTGGCGACCCTTATCATCCGGACCTGGCTGAATTCAAGTATTTCAAAGAAAAACCACTGAACTTTCTTGTGATAGGTAAGCCCGGACTGAACACTGACACTGTAGCCTATTGTGTTGCGGAAATTTGGAGAAGCTTACTCATATCACCCTCAATAGCTGTAAAAACTGTACTTCCTTATATACTTGACAACAAATCTAAAACTAAAACAAAAGAAGGCGAACACAAATTGACTTTGGAACAAATTCTAGAAGCTGTAAGTTTCATGCAAACAAGCGCAGAGTCTAAACGACAGGGATACGTTCTAACAGGATTTCCATTGTCTTCATTCTCGAAAAATGCATTCGATATTGAAAAACAAATGGATCTCATATTCAAAACAATTACCCGACCAAACATTATCATCTACTTAACTTGTCCCAACACTGATGTTATTCTTTTGAACGAAAAAGGATACTTCAGAAACATTCACAACAATAATTTGTATTTCAAACGACATATCGAGGATGGAGAACTAGTTTACCTACAAGATTTAGACACTCGATCTGTAGATTTTGAAAATAATAAGTATTTGTTAAAAGAGTATCACAAATTCATGCAGGAAGAGAAATTGAAATTTTTTGTGTTGGAATCCAACACAAACTTGAACAACAATATCTTAGATGATTATGTGAATAAAATATTTCCCATACTCGACAGATATCTGCTGCAGTATGATTCTCAATGTGTTTTCAAGGTAGATGGAAGGCATACCACAGTTGAAATAATTGAAACAATTCAGGACAAACTCAATATATTGTGTTTGTCGCCGTTATGTAGTCCTAGCCCCGTGTTCGATATGACAATTGATGATGGTGTAGCTACCAAACCAGATTCACTGTCTTTCAAATCGATTTTGAGTGTTGAGGATATAAAATTTGACGCACTACGCAAAACGATTGAGGAGGGAAGTGAAGGAGTAAGCTCAAAAGAGGATGATGATAAAAGTGAGGAAGAGGCGGATAGTGAGAAAAGAACATCAAGTAAAATAGATTTGTTGGTTTTGGATAGATATAAGAATATTGAAAAACAAGAAGCTTTTGATTTGTTGAAAAAAGATTGTTCCCCCCAAAAAGGATTCAACCTGCTTGTAAGTGACTACAATAACCTCTGCCCCGTAGAAATGCATAGGGGTTACATATGTGAGGGTGAAATAGATTACGCTTGCAAGTATGCCGGAAAATTGTTTTTGCTGTCATCATTGGACGCGGTTAGAAAATTTTTGAAAGATCCAGCTAGATACGCTCTATCCCCACCCCTAACTACTAGAAAAGTCACGGTCATTGGTCCACCTATGACTGGGAAATCCACTGTAGCCTATTATCTGAGCGGATTTTTCGGGATTAGAGTTATCTCGTTGAGACGTTTGATTGAGAAGGTTTACGGCGTGAGTATGAGACAGATGGAGGGGAATTTGTTTGAAATGTTTTTGGAAATAGTGGGAAGATTGCAGAGAGTTGAAGATGAGAAACACAGGGCATCTGAGGAATTACGGGCGTTGGAGATTGAAAAATGGATCAGAGAACAAATTCCGTTTATCATAGACAGACTCAAGTATTCTTCGTTCACATCCACGACTGACGAGAACCGTGCGGAGGAAAATTTGTCAGAAATATCGAAACAACCTCTAATTCTACCAGATTTTCCATTTGACGATTTCATAGATAATTTGAAAAAAGAAATAAAAATGAAGACACGTTTCGAGGTGAACTTTGGTGGGAAGTTTACTCAACTCTACAAAAATCCTCGATCAGATTACAAGGAACAAGTCGTCTCACTTACTGAAGCTGATAGCTCCATGTTGAGACTGAGAGATTACTTCTCCTCAAAAGGTTTTGATTTTTTCGACGATGTCATCAGATGTAAAGAGTTTCTCACAGATCCTCTAAAACTAGCCGTTTATCTACCTTCAAATCTGAGACTGCCCGAAAAAGTTCGAAAAATAGATTATGAAGATGTTTTGAAATCAGTTTTGTACAAAAACGGAATACACACCGCGTTTGGGTTCTTAAGGATGAATGTTGAAAACCTGGCCGATGCCTTAGAAGACGAAATTCTCGACATTGAAGCTGAAAATAACATTGATTGCGGACGTGAATGTGATTTAAAAATGGGTGGATGGATTCTGGATGGTTTGCCAGTAGATGAGGGACTTTGGAGTGAAATGATTACACGATTTCTGCTGCCAGACGACTTGATTTGTAAAATTGTTGATGAGAATTGTTTGGATTCAGTGAAGGAACAGTTTTTGAAAGTTGAGCCGTTTACAAAACTGAAATACTGTTATGATGAGTTGGTCAAGAGTTCAAGAAGAGCTCACAGTTTTGATTTGAATGAAACAAGTCTAGGGAATGGAAGTTTTGGTGAACAATCTATTGAAATTGAAAACATATCATCTGAAACGAGAGAGGATGAGAAATTTCTTATGCCCAATAGTTCTCTCACATCATTTATCACAGTTTCAAAACAATCTAAAAATCCTTTCAACAGTGAAGATCAGGAAATAAATTTTTTGAGAGCAAACTTCTGGTGTGATAGTACTTTTCTCACAGATTACTTTGAGCAATCCGTCACCAAGTACTTGAAGTCAGCGAAGTTGGAAAAAGTGTCAGCTCTCGGAAATCTGCATCGTGTGCAAAACAAAGAATCGCTGGAATCTATAAAATCTATAACTATAAGACTATCATTTGCGGATGATGCGATACTTTCACGATCAATAACCAGTGACCAATCGAGCTCGCTCGTGATGGTTGAAGACTTGACCAAGGCTAATCGTCAAAACTCAATTGATGATAAAGTATTGATGGAGGAGTATTCAAATCGAAAAAGTATGAACAAAAGCATCACTTTTTCTGAAATTGTTGAAAATGATCAACACAAAAAATCGTCAGTTGGTAGCGAGGGTCTGCGAATTATGCAAGGATATATTTTGAAATTACTAGAAAAACACTTGGAAAACATCAAATCCGAAGATTATCTACATTGGAATAATGAGAGAGAAATCAGTTTTACCGAAGAAATTACTTGGACTGCCGAAGAGCATTGTAACAAATCAAACTCGGATCTTTCAAGCTCGGTTTTTTCAGAGGATCAGGGCGACGACCCTCAACAAAATGAGTCGGAGAGCATCGAGGGAAAAGAAGTTAGCACAAATTTCACTTTCTCCAATAGTTGTCAGCAGTTATTTCGTGGTCCAAATAATTACATTAATACTGACATGTCAATGATGGCACTGCACTCATTGATAATTAGTGAATTGAACCTTTTCAAGAGCAGCCTTGACACCTGGTTGGTTGAGCCGTTTGATGTTTCTTCAGAATTCCTATCGAAATTCAAAACAATGCATCCGAAACAATTCAGAAACGAAATTGATGTGCCCGAAATGCCATGTAGATCCAAGAGTGAACTGGAATTTTATCGGAAAGTTGTTACAGATGAATTGAATTTGATCAATGCGGTTGAAGCGCTCATGAAACAAGACGATCAGTTTGATAAAGTTGTCGATTATTTGCATAATTATTCGCACTACCAACATGATGATGATAATTTATCTAATGAAAAGTGTTATTCCGCAACTGTAAGCTCTATGATACCGAAACGCGAGAAAGAAACGACCAACCTACCCAATGCAACAGATAGTAGCCATCAAATTAGATCTCTAGACGGAAGTCTACTATCTGATTCCGACGAAATAAATTTATCCGCCGACAGTCTAAGTGTTTTCGAATGGTATGTTGTGTCCGATGATGTTCTATTTTTTTCCAGACACAGTTCTGACTACTTGAACATGGTTGACAGTAACGAACAACCGTCTGAAATCCATTTGCAAAGAACTTCCAAAGACATGCAACTGCCACATTGCAATAAGCCAACACTGAAAGACGATCTGTCTTCTTTGAAGAGTTTTCCGTTGAGACGGGAGGAAAGGCCTTGCATATGGAGAGATTGTGTCGAGACCAAAGTGTGTCACAAAAAATCTGTTGAACGATGTGAGAGCGTAAACACAATTTGCAAAAATGTCGTCAAAGATGTGATTAATTCTGTTACATGCAGGAAAAAAGATAAAGATGATGTGTTCATCAGTTCCAAAGATGATTCAAAATATAGAAGAACTAGTGAACAAAAATCTAATAAAGCATGGAAATCGTCTGAGAATTATGAAAAGTTTTCAACAACTGAAAAAGCTGAAGAACTGATTAAATGTGATACTTTAGGTTCCGAACAAGATCTAAAATGTGTTGAAACTGGCGAAGAAAGTGTTCAACAAATATTGAACCCAATAGAAGTTATTCCGAATGATAATGACTCAACCCAAGAAGACGCTTTGAAAACAGTAGAATCTACCGATGTTTCAAAACCTGGTGAGAACATTAGGACTTCTAATCAATTTTTGACAGATAAATCAAAAGCTAGTTCTCATTCATATCAAGAACCTCGATCTGAAAACTCAAGTTATAAGAGCAAGACGTCTAGCACAAAAATTGTCAGTATCAAAGGAGACTATCAATCTGAGAGCTCAAAACATGAACCTCATTGTTCCCAAAATGACTGTTTAATAACGGAATGTCCTTACATGCGATTAACTCCTTTTGAAACACCGAGAAACGATTGCCTACTTCCCAATGTTTCAGCCGATAATTGGATGAAATTTCTGAGTTTCATCAGCTATATTTACAGCAATATTGGAGAATTTGAGGATAGATCGTCTGGAGTTAATGACGATGGAATATCAATATCAAAGTCTGATGAATTCCGTAGTGAGAGTAATGGAGAAAGTATACGGGATGAAAGTATTTTGAATTCAAAAGATTCTGATGTTGGTAATAGTGATAGTAAGAGGATAATACTTAAAAATGCTGGTAGAAACAGTTCGGTGGATTCTAAAGAAATCAAAGTAGAGGACGATTTGAATAGTGATAAAAACACTTTGGGAAATTCAAATGTAGAAGATAATTTCAAAACTAATTTAAGAATTCTTTCAAAATTGAAAATAAACTTGCCAATACCCCAAGACCAGTTCGACACATGTCTGGATATAGCCCTACGCTGTCTCACCGCGGGAAAAACCATTGAAGAAATGTTCTCTTGTCATCCCCTGTTATGTTCGGATGCCACCCATTTCACTGCCGACAGCTTGGAGAAACTGTTCGGCGAGGATAACGTCTGCAGATCCCTACACAAGTGTCTTTCGCGTCTGTCGGGTAACGTGTCTGTAAAGTATCGAGACCTGCCCGATGTCCAAAGTGAAGAAACCAAGTCGAGTAGTATTGAAACTGTTGAAGTTTTTCTGAAACCGTCCTTGATTTACTCCGTGGACACCATCAGGTCGAAAGAGTCCGCTGTAAAAATCAACGAAAACAATTATTATTTCGAAACCAACTTTTCTCAATACAGCCCCGAATTTTTGCAATCCGTTCCACGAGCCATACTCCATTTAATCGAAATGTCAAACGATAGTGACAAGAAAGTTGTTGAATCCGAACATGTTGCAAGATACTGTTACTTGGTGAAAAACTACAAACATTTGAGAAAATTCGATAAAAATGGTGAATTTCACACCAAATTAAAACAGTTGTCGAAGTTACAGGATGAGAATTCGAACGTTTTCACAATGGAAAACTATATTTCTGCACAGATTAACCATCCCGATGTAAACTGTTTGAGATACGATGTATGTTCGTTTCTTTCCGACCGGTCTTTGTCGATTTTGAGTGAGACGCTATCGAGTCTCGAATCAATCTCGGGAATTGATTTGGAAAATTTGATGGAATCGACTATTTTACCAACAAAACTAGCTATATTCGTCAACTCTGTCACTTCAAGCATTCAGGCATGGCTGAAAGATTGGCACATATTCAAAAAAGGTTTTTTAGCGAAGTTGAATCGATGCAATTTGATTGAACAGCGTTTCATTCCTGATTGCAAAGACTTTCCCGATACAATAGTTTGCAAACTGCTATCAAGTTACGGGTCGAAAACGGTGCAGAAAATTTATCAAACCAATGAAAAGTTGATAAAAGTTTTATCTCGCGATCAAAGCGAGGACAAAATGAACGATTTCATCGAAAATATAACTCCGGTTGATGGGTCTGAGTCGACATTGGAAGGTAACAACGAAAATTCGGAAAATTTATCAAATTCAGATGTGTTTCCCTACTGTCCTGTCACTTATAAAGAGGAAGGAAAACTATTCATTGCCGGTGGTCAATTTTCGGCCATATTTAAAGACGAGGTTTACAACTTTGCAACAAAATCTGATATGGAGAAATTTGTTGACAATCCTGAAAACTATGCTGTGCAGCCTACTTCGGATTATCGAGTTCCACCTCTACGCATTTGTGTGCTATCGAATTTGTTGTTCAATGACGAGAAACGTTTGACAAGACAGATGGCCGATTATTTCAATCTACAGTCGGTGTCATTCATTAGAGAAGTGAAGAGAATGCTACTGCAAAACGCTTCAGCACATTTGGGCTTGATCAACGAGGATACAACGAATATGGAGATGTTCGACTTGGGCGAAACAATGTTCGATCAAGACGATAACTTTGTGAAAAAACTGAATTATGTACGTGATTATTTAAATCTAAAAAGGGGTCTATCCCAGAGCGATTTGAAAATTTTAGTTGATCAACTATTCGGTTCATCAACTGGTAAAGTGATCTACGGGTTTCCGCACATTGATGAAGATTTATCTTTCATCTTAAAGGAAAAGATCACGCCAAATGTAGTGGTTTACATTGATATAGGCGATGATGATAAGAAGAAGAAGATTGAATCTTTGGAGAGAAAAGTTAGAGCCCAACAGTTGTTGAACTACGGTTCAAGACTACGCAAACTTATGAAGCTAGATCGTTTGAAATACATTTTGTGGAACAGTGCGCGCTCGAAATTGTTCAATATTGTTTTGAGACAGTTATTGAAACAGCGCAGAGACGATAAGCTACCAACAAAACGCTTGAATCAGCTGTTCTCTCGCAAACGAGTGACTACTGAAACAAATGGTGAAAATTCAAAACAAGACGTGGAAAACGATTTGAATGCTGTAAAAGTAGATTCTGAAGAAGGGTTTCAACTCAAAAAATCACCGAAAGCTGGGAATATTTTGTATTCTCGTAAAATTGGTGCTAAAAATCGGGATGAGTTCAGAGCCTACTTATTGGAGAAGAGGAGAGAGCGTACGAATGAGATTGAAATTTACAACTGTAAGTCACAAACTGGTGATTTGAAATTGAATGAAACGGAAAATATTTATTCTCAAAGTTTAAAATTTCTGAAAAGTTCCATTGTAAACAGTCATCCCCATCAGTCATCATCATTTGAATCACAAGAAATGTCGAATTATTCAAAAGAAAGTTTGGGAGAGGTTGAACTTGACGACAGAAGGCAAGTAGCTTCAATGGATTTACGAAATGTTTCAAAAGAACAGAATCGATATTTGCCGAAATTCGAAAGCGTTCATTACTTACCAGCTGATTACGACGCGAAAAGAGAGTACTATTTGGAAAGATCCTCGAAAGGATCATCAGAAAACATGGGTATGAACCCTACCGATTCTATTTGCAGTCGAGAAATTCCCTCATCTATAAATATTCATCCTAATCTACCATCCAGCAAGAAATCGCGCAAAATCGCTTTACAATATGGTGTGCACAAAATATCCGAAGAATTTTTGATCAATGCGTATGATATCTTTCGACAAAAGTATCCTCCCCCTAAATCCAACGCTAGAAATTTGAAACCGATCAACTTTCAAGAGAACACCGAATCTTTGAACACTTATTACTCCAACGAAACTAAAAATATCAACGCCATGGAAGATTTGTGTTCCAAGTACAATGTTCCTTTCATAAAACATTCACCTAAAACTCGTCGAGTAAATTACTTGAATCAATAAAATCTATAACAAGATGGCCCGATGTTTTTGAAAAATGCCGCATCATCTCCCACAAAACCGCCAGTGAACTACTGAACAATGGTCATTACTTTTTCAGTAAATTTGGACGATGGTGTCCGGTAGCTATTCTCGAAAAACGTTTACCCATCTTGCAAAACTATCCCGAAGGAAGAATGGAGAAACTGGTACACCCTGTTATACATAAAAAGTATATCTATTTTATTCATACAAGAGCCTCACTCGATAGATTTGTATCTTCGCCGTTGAAATACATTGAACAAGACCCGTATCTAACCGTGTTTCCAATCAAAATAGCAGTTGTAGGTTGTCCGAAATCGGCGAAAACGAAAATTATCGAATACCTCAGAAATCTCTACGGTCTTGAAATCGTTCGAGTAGATACTGCTGTGCAGTACGTTTGTACACAACTACATTGGACAGAACTATCGCAAAAAATACACGTCTGTTTGAAACAGGGAGAACTACTTACCCCACAACTCACGGTTGAAGCCCTCAACACGTATATTCTCTCTTCTAAATTTGTCAATCATGGATGGATTTTAGACGGATTTCCCATCACTAAAGACGATGTACAGTTCATGAAAAAATTCGACATCATTCCTCAAGTTACCGTCTGTGTTGAAACTGACGCGGCTTGGGAAAATTGTGTATTGAATAAACTGAATGAAGAGAGAGTTTACTTGGAAAATTTGAATGATGGTTTATTGTCCAATGTAAAATCCTTGAAAAATGATGATGAAGATGGAATTATGCTTGAGAAAAATAACGAATTGGACAAGGATGATGATGATTGTGAATCATTATTTTATAGATATCTACCACCCAGAAACTTTTTCAAATATCGAATACTAAAATGGAGACAAAATAGAGTTGTGCATGATGAGTTGAAAACAACAATGCATGATAGTTGGGGTAATTTACTGGAAATATCTTGGAAACGCAATCATCTGAAAATGGTGGCTCGTGTGTTGGAGTTTGTGAAAACTTGTCTGCTAGCGTTCCAAAACTACGCCACAAATATGCAGCAAAGCCTACCAGCCGCCATGTTCTGTTTGAATCTGACGAAAAGTGAATTCGAAATGCACATGAGCGTTTTCAAAGAGGTTTGTCCCTGTTGCTGGTATTACTCCAAAATCTATCACAGATGTCCCACTCAAAATTTCAGAGATATGACCACGGGACTGTTCCAGTACGGGAATTACATCTACTGGATTTGTACCGAGCACACTGATATATTTCTACATAGTCCAACAATTTTTCTCAGTTGTAATGAAAACGTTTTCAAAAAAACATATCCGGAAAGATTGTCGTTGATTGGAGAGAAAACTATTGAGCAGTATTTCGATTTACAATTCCAAGGGAACTGTGTCACATGCTACGTGAAGAACCTGCCGAGTATTGTGTTGAAAAAAGGATTGAAAACTTTTGCCCTCGCTTTGAAAAATAAACACATCTATTTATTCTGTCAAGAATCGTGTTTGTTGAGCATGCTGATCAAACCACAAGATTTCTGTTCGATAAAATTGCCTCGTAAACTATTGAAAAATCCAAAATTGTCACCAAAAGTTTCATCTACTTCGTCAACAGTTTGCACAAGCCAACCCATAATTGTTACGGATTATTTTGAAAAATCGAACATCTACGATGTGCTTTGTAAGGCACTGATGCGTGTAGCGAAAGTGAGACCACGTATTTTCGAAATCAATAATGAAATCAGTAGCGGAATTTATTTGGCGCTAATTTTGAAAGCGCATGCTAACAGATCGAAAGTTGTCGTCCTCAATAATATTCTGGCCTGCTTTGAAACCTATTCTCAAATGATACACGTTACATGCTCGTTTATTGACAAGTTGGCCTGTGCACTCAACGTTTCCAATCTGGATGAAAATGAAGACACGCAAATTCACACTCAATATTTTTTCGATAGACTGATACCGCTGTTGGCTTCAAATAAAAACGGTAAATCAATCAGAAATAAATGAAATTTGTTCGAAAATTGAAGACGAAGTCAACTAAATGAATTGAAACGAATAAATTTATTCAATTCACTACTACTGCATATTTTGCAGTCTCAGGAATCGAAAATCATTTTCTTGAAGATTTCTCTGGTTGCACTACTCTGAAAGAATCGAAGAATCATTAAACATGAATTGCTTTAACTGGCTTCTTGTTGGCAATTATTCGAGTCAGAACTTTGTTACTATCGAAATCCAATAAAAAAAGAAACGAACAAAACTTCTTGATTTTTTTCATAAATTTGATTTATGAAGGTTTATAATTAACTAACAGTATTAGAGTTTTACCGGTGAACCTTTTGGAATATATTACAGGAGGTTTTAGAAAGATCATGAAATATTATAACTGTACTGGATAAAATAAATATTGGAAAGATTTTATTTGTTATTTGTTTTTGTATTATAATAAAATCAATAGAAAACTCAACCATAATAGACACAAAAGTTTTGAAAATTTGCAAATTTTCTTACATCCAATGAAGTTTATCCTGTAATCCTATTCACATACTGGTCTACAATAATTGATGAATGAAATTCAAGAATATTGAGGCTACTTTTCTCTGAAAAATCACCTTTTCATCTCATGTTATCTTTAATTTTGATAAATGATAATAACTGGTAAATGAGACCTTCTAGTTATTCTAAACTTTCATTTTATCTGAAATTAGTCTCCGCGAGACTGAGAAATAGCGAGATACTCCAACTGCTTATTATTTTTCTCTTTAATAATTATTTCAACAGGGCCCTCGCGTGGTTTTTCGGCGCCCTGTGCGAGATTTTGGCAGGCGCCCCTCCCCCCATTAACAGACGAATGCAATCCAATTTATAATAATATATTCAAAGCCAAACATGATTCTAGCTGCCTTGTATGTTCATATTTTCTCATAAGCAATCCCAATGTAGCATGTCGTGTGGCAAAAGGATTATAGGAACTTGCTTATTTCAATCTCAACGTATTGCTTCGTATTTTTATGTATTGGATACGTGATAAGCCTACAGGAGTTAATGAAAAATAACTAAAGGCTATCTACATTGGCTGTCAAGCTGTCACATTGTACCGTACTTTATCATTAAAATGTTAAATTTTCAATTATTGATTAATTCATTTTTTAGTTTGCTTGAAAGCACATATAAGAAAGGAAATAATTAATTTTTCACAGGAAAATATTGGGTATCATCATAAATATTTCATTTCACTGGAAATAAGAATGTTTTAACAAAAAATCGGTAACTCAATAACAAGCAAATTGAAGATCTCAGCCATTTTCACTGCTCTAACCAAATTTCTTGAATAACATTTGAAGTAGTTCCGAATTCAGCCAGCAAATGTCAGTATCGATAGGATGCCTTACTTCGACTTCCATTGGACACGCCTCTAAGCTCCGCCTACGATCAAAATGGCCGAAAACATCGATTCAAAAAGTTTCCAAATTCAACCAGTAGATGGCAGCAGTTGACGGGTGATGTTTCATATTTGGCTTGGACACGCCTTCATGCCCCGTCTGCTCTTTTCTTATTGGTTGACAGTGTTTCGTGAGTTCTGCCTTAGAAAATGGCTGCTAGCGAGAAAATGGTGGATTGTGTAACACAAGAAATAACGCTGATCTTCTATTGACGATCTTGTGCTAATATAATATTTATATTTATGTATTCAGGCTGGTAAGATCTAATTCTATCAAGTTAGTATTTGAAGAATTTATTCATAGAATTTAGACTCAGTTTTACTTTTATTGTGTAAATCAGGCCAGTAGCCTTATAGACTTCAATAGTTTTATTTCATAGTTGTTTTTTAAATAAGATGGAAATATGATTTCGCACTCCCATCGATCTTATACTCATTAATTTTATTTTTTATACAATGAATACATAATGAAATAGAACTCAAACTATTCATGATCCTAATACCGACCTATGGCCAGAAAAAAGTTTCAGAAACTACAACAATTCGGTAAAGATATTAGGGAGAAGTTTTTATCGGGAACTGGCTTGTGATTGGTCGACAGAGTGTAAGGTGGTTGTCAGCCAACAATAGAATCAAATTTAAGAGGAGCGTTTTTTAGCTTGCTTCATACATTGATCGTGGTTTTTCAATTGATCAATTCATTATGATAGATGAGTTTATGCAGATAAAAAATTTCTTGTGGATTCAAGTTGTTGGTAAAATAAGTTTTTTTTATCAAATAATACAAAAAAATATTCTAATTGCTTAAGTGAAATTTTTAAAATTCCCGTTTTGCATCAGCTGCCGCGGCGCCCCCTTGGCCGTGGCGCCCTGTGCAGTCGCACACTCCGCACACCCTACGTGAGGGCCCTGAATTTCATTTACATTAATCAGATTTGTCAATTAATCCATGACTTCAACTTTAAATCGAGTTCATCAGCTAAGCATTTATTAACACTAGTAAACTTTCAAATAATTCGGTAACAGGAAAAGTATTAAAGTAGCCAATGATTTGTATCACTGAAAATAGTGTTATGATCAAGTGAGTGAGTGTGTATGTGAGATCTCTCTAGAACGTTGTTTACATAGTAGGCGGGTGGGTGCTGATGCTTGAGTGTGTTCTAAATTTAACAAACTTGTATATAATTAGAAGAGATTGCAGTTGGCGTTCAGTCCGACAACAACTTCTAAACAGTTCTCACGTTCAACTGCTTCGAATTTTCGACAAAAGGTAAGGGACAACTTGCATTTGTCTGTATGTCTCTAGCTCTGAATCTTCAACTATTCTATTTTATTAATCTTTCTATAGAAAATAATAAAGTTTCAAATTTTCCAAAGTGTATTTTGCTAATTCAATCTATATTACCGCTGACGCCAAAACAAAAAGTTGAACGGTTTCGTCTGTCTCTTGTACGTGATGTAACCTACCAACAGCTGGTGTAGAGCATCTATTGTTTTGTCTCTTTTGATTTCAAAAACATCATCTAGGCTCTACAGCTCTAACTTGAAACATAAGCTGTTGGAGCGCACAATGAGCAGACGAAAACGCCTTATTTTTTGGTGTCAGCTAAATCATCATTATTTATTGTCACCCTCTTGGATCGCGTTCTCCAAAGTTTTCTCATAGAAAACTGTGGAAAATTTATTTTGAAAAAAAAAACGCAATCCTAGCAGAATACATAGAATTATGAAGGCAAACATAAGAAACAAATTAATTGCTCCAAACACTCGATCGGTGAATAGAAAATATATAGATTGTAATGATTTATATTTTTCTTCAAAATAAATTAATTTTCATAGCACTGTTTATATAGTTTTCTCTATAGTATAGCCCAAGGTTATTAGAGACAAGGTTTTTTAATAACCTTGGTATAGGCCTACTGTATGTTGTCTACAGTCAATATTGTATTATAATTTTCACTATATCAATATACTGTGTATTTATGAGAACGGTTTAATAGGTATAAAAATACGGTTTAAGACTATAAAAATAATTCAAATGTTTAATCTGATTATACAGTATAGTATATATGTTATATATAGTATATAGTATATATATACAGTCTCAGATACAGTATATATTTATATATTATATATAGTATATATATATACAGTCTCTAATAGGCCTACTATATGTTCTCTACAGTTTGTTATATTATCATTGATACTATATCAATACTGGTTTATATAATATATTATACAAATACGCCTACTATACGTGTTGAGTAGTTTTGAATTTATATTGTTGTCATCCATATTAAATGAAAAGGTAATAAATTGTCAAACCCCTAACTTACTAAAAATCAAGTTACCGGTTTTCGTTGCTACGCCATCATCAATTTCCGGTGAACTAAAACGAGAAGTTTCAGCAGCAGTATTTATTTTTACGGCCAAGCATCGCTATTGGCAGTTGCTCGAGCCAATCACAGTGAACGTCTGCCATTGGCCTAAACAAGCCCCTCTATGCCCCTACTAAGCCAATGGTAGACGTTCAATGTGATTGGTTCAAGCAACCAACAATAGCGGTGCTGCCATTGGTCTAGACGGGCTTGTCTAGGCCAATGGCAGACGTTCACTGTGATTGGTTCAAGAAAACTACTTGACTGCTAGCATTAATACTGCTGGCTGCTGCACTTGACTTTTATTTTTAGTTTCACCAGAGAATAACAATAATAGTGTAGGAACTGGTATCTCGATTTTATATAAATCAGTGGTTTGTTCATAATTATTATGAATCAAGTAAATCAATATCTTGTATTTTCATTTAATATACATTATAAAATATGCATTTGGAAATATTGTTATTGGCTCATAATTGAAAGTATTCTCTTGAAAAATATTCAATAATATCAAGCGAAGTCTTCCACCAGGTATTATGTTCTACCTTTAATAGAATTGCTCTAAATAACCTCTAAATAATACTATACTTTTTATAGAGACAAAATAATTATAATAGATCACAACAAAAATATTTTCCATATTTCACCTGATTCACTTTTAGTCTTCTTAATAGCATTTTCGGTAATTAATTTAAAATTTTATTGCTCAACAGTTCATTAAATAGGTACGAATAGGTACCAAAAGAAACAATCTTTGAAAAAAGGGTCAAACAATAAACTTTATAAGTATTGATATGCTCCATAATAATTATATAATATTATTATGACGGTTACTCTGCTTTGAATCGGTTAATGCTAGAATCGTTTTTTTAAGTTTTCTGCTGGAAATGAATCAGAATGAAGTCAATGCCAAGTTGGCTTCCAACATCATAGGCATATCAGCTATCTCGTTTGTCACCTAATTTTGGCATGAGGCCATTGCACGTAGCCCTCCCTACGAGTAATCTGTCCAAGCAAAGTAGACACTTTGGCAAGATGGGAAAATGACTTCGGCTCGGTCAATATTGATTACAAAATAATCGGTTTGGTCTTAAATTATAGATCAGAATGTTTTCTACAATTTGCAGCCAAATTTATAATATTTCAACCAATATTGACTGTGCTGGAGTCGTTTTTCCATCTTGCCAGAATGTCTTCTTTGTTTGGACGGACTATACTACCGCTTAGAATGAGAGTAGGAAGATTTGAAAGTGTAAAAAAGTTTATAGAAATGAAAAAAAATATTATGAAATAACAGAAATAGTTGAAGGAATGTTATACAGTCTGTCCAAACAAAGAAGACCCACTGGCAAGTTGAGAAATGACTCCAGCTCGGTCAATATTGGTTCAAAAATTATTGATCTGGTCTCAATCGTAGGAGACATTCTGATCTACAATTTGAAACCGAATCAATATTTTTTGAACCAATATTGACCGAGATGGAGTCATTTTCTCATCTTGCCAGAGGGTCTTCTTTACGTGGACAGACTATACAGTGGTACATTAGCATTGAAACTATCAAATGCAAATATTGATTGAATGTACTGTACAATAAATATTAATATGATTGTATTACTGATTAATGAATGAAGTTCATAAGTTTGTAATTGTACTAATACAGAGTGTTTCAGGAGGAATGTGCAATACTTCTCAGGCTGATTCCTTACACCAAGTAGACAGAAAAGTTCCATGGGACCAAACCCCAAAAACGCTTTGTTACTGAGATAACAATGGCGGAAAATTGAGATTTTTCAAGATATATTAATTTTTCTAATTTTTTAGAGGCTTTAGTAAGGTTCTAAAATGATCAATTCCTATGTAAAATTAGCTGAGGAATTCAATGAAACCAGTTCCAAGTTTGTAACTTCAACGGTTATTGAGATAATTGGAAAAATATGCTGAAAAACGCAATTTTTTAACAATAAGGGTTATAACTGGATAAGGAATCATAAAATTGTATTTATTATTGATGGAAGTTGAAGAGAGTCGGATTCTAAAGAAAAAGTTAAATGGCGGCGATTGTGTAAATCTTACCCAAATCTCAGAAATGGCGATCAAAAATCGCAAAATTGACAAAACATAGCACAAGTGATGAATTTGTTTTTAGTAGCGATTTTGCGATTTTTGATCGCCATTACTGAGATTTGGGTAAGATTTACACAATCGCCGCCATTTAACTTTTTCTTTAAAATCCGACTCTCTTCAATTTCCATCAATAAAAAATACAATTTTATGATTCCTTATTCAGTTATAACCCTTATTGTTGAAAAAATTGCGTTTTCTAGCATATTTTTCCAATTATCTCAATAACCGTTAAAGTTACAAACTTGGAACTGGTTTCATTGAATTCCTCAGCTAATTTTACATAGGAATTGATCATTTTAGAACCTTACTAAAGCCTCTAAAAAATTAGAAAAATTTATATATTTTGAAAAATTTCAATTTTCCGCCATTGTTATCTCGGTAACAAAGCGTTTTTGGGGGTTGGTCCCATGGAACTTTTTTGTCTACTTGGTGTAAGGAATCAGCCTGAGAAGTATTGCACATTCCTCCTGAAACACCCTGTATAAGTACAGTGTATAATAATAAAGCATAAGAGTACCATCAAGCACAAAGGAGCGGAAGATAATTATTCACTCTGTTGACTCTGTTCTAAAGTCTGCATTAACTTATAAATGACAAGAAATGAAAATTGAAAATTAGAATAAATTTATCATAATATGTCACAGTAATTGAATTAATATATATAAATTGAATAATAGTGTAGTCAGTATATAGTATATAATATCATTGAATAAAGAAAGGTAATTTTGAATGTGATCCTTCTCTATGATAACATTGAATTATTGAAAGCTCTCTCTCTTATTCTATCTTCACCACCTACAAAATTACAGTACTTCAATTTATGTAATTTAATAATCAAGTAATAATTACATTAGTTGAAGAATGTAAATTTTTGAAAGAGCAGAATATTGTCTACAACTGGAAATCACATTTATAATTTTTAAATCAATATTGACCGAGCTGAAGTCATGTCATTTATAATTTTTTTCATTCAACCAATCAAAGAAATACAATGGTTAGTACAACATGCATAATGCCCAAAACTGTTCCTAAACCAATTTATAATAAAAGTCCAAATTAAGGTTATGTCATGTAGGCCTAGTGAATCTTCAAATTTCCCATCTTGCTAGAATGTCTACTTTGCTTGGATTGACCATATCATTCTGAAATTTGTTACAGATGTCGCTAGTGCCCCTGCTGTTCCGCGATTGGTGGGACGACTTCGATGCCGCCCCCAGCCACGCCGCCCCTCGCGCCAGCCGCCTCCTCGACCAGCACTTCGGCCTGGGTCTCAACCGGGACGAGCTTGTCTCCAATCTGGCTCATCTGCGGCCTTCAGTTCTGCGTACTGGATACATTCGGCCCTGGAACTCACTGGTCAGACAGAACAGCGGCGTATCCAATCTCACTGCCGATCACGAGAAAGTTCAGGTAAAACAGTTATCAAAATTATAATCACTATTGTTGTTATAATTTTTCTCCACCTTCAACGCCATTCTGATAAATATTAATGATTATAGTCGGCGCAATCTATATTGACTATTTCCCACTCCACCCGAGAAATAGCTACGTTGTCTGATTGTGAGAAATTGAAACTCCTTCAAATCCTCGATTAGACCCCATATCTGTATGTAGAATTTCATCCTCGACATGTTGTATTGCCAGTAGTATTAAAACGATTCCTGGGTAAAAGGGTTCAAAGGAAATTAGATTTTTTTTATAAAATTGAAAATATTATTTTCTCCCGTTCATCACTTCTCTCACAATCATTGGTTGTAGTAAAAATAATGTTTTTATATTAAAATGACAAGGAGAATTCGTGCTTTCTAATGGTTTTTGAATTTTCTATATCCGACCAACAATTCAGTTTCAATTCACGAATAAGTTTGTCAATGTCGAGTCTACTCGAACAGAAAACATGAAATTTTCGACATTGTATTTTCTCAAATAAATGAATGAATGAATATACATAATACATACGAAGTGTCTCAGGAGGAATGTGCAATAATTCTCTGGCTAATTCCTTGTACCAAGTAGAGTAAAAAGTTCAATGGGACTTTCTCTTAAACACACTTTGTTACCAAGATAACAATGTCGCAAGATTGGCATTTTAAAAACAATTTTTTTTTAATTTTAGAGGCTGTATAGTGTATACAGATTATCAAATGATCAAATCCTATGTAAAATCAGATGAGAAACTCAACGAAACCAGCTAGACGTTTGTAACTTTAAAGGGTGTTAGTATAATAGGGAAATATGCTAAAAAAAACATTTTTCAACAATTTGTCTTTCTTCCAATTTGCCTTTTTTCATCTCAAATATGGAACGAATTGAGCTCTATAGAAAAAGGCTAATAGACTTACTCCATTCAATAAGTATCGAGACTGGTTCTCTGTAGCCTCAACAGAGAACTGAAGGGGGTTTTGACCGATTGGGTTCAATAGAGGGTTTCATTACCATTAAGGAGCACTGTGGTTTAACTTCCCAAGTCCATTGGTTGCGACAGGAGGTCGATTTTCGCGCCGAGTGTTTTAAGAGCATGAGCGCCACCATGAAGCATACAGTTCAATAATGCTACTTTGTTGTGTTTGAATTTCAATCAGTGTCGAGGACCTATATGCCCTCATTGAATAGGCTCAGAGAAATGATTAGCAGATGAAATGACGTCAAATTAACTAGAGTGATTCATTTCAACGTTTGCTGTTCCACTTTGTCGCCAGGTGAGCCTCGACGTGCAACAGTTTGCGCCGTCCGAGATCACGGTGAAAACAGTGGATGGCGCCATAGTGGTCGAGGCCAAACACGAGGAGAAGCAGGACGAGCACGGCTTCATTTCCAGACACTTTGTGCGCAAGTACTTGCTGCCAAAGGATGTCGACGCAAATAGCATCACCTCCTCACTGTCCTCCGATGGCGTGCTCACCATATCTGCGCCCAAATTGGTAAGCAAACATTTAACTAATGATTGTATTGGTAAAAAGCAATTGGTATAGCTTATGCCAAGAAGTTGGGTGTTTTTTTCTGCTCCTTGTGCGCACAACAGCTCATGTTGTCAATAATTGACAATTATTATTGTCAGTTGTAATTCAGCTGTCAAAATGATGTTCTTGAAAGCAAAAGCAATACCCCACTGGCGGCTTGTGCCCACGAAATAGGTGAAGTGCCCATATCTTTTACTATACAGCACTTCACCTGTTTTGTGGGCACAAGCCGACAGTGTGCTCTACATCAGCTTTCAAGAGTTGAACAAATGAAAACAGTTCAATAAGAACTGGAAAGACAGAACACAATTTCCATTTACATTGCTGAACTTGTGTGAGCTGTTTGTTTCCAAGCTGTGTGGGTCCACAATTTGATTTTATTTCGAGAAAATACATTCAAGAGAATACAACAAATAAACGTCCATCAACTACATGATGCAATAAATACTCCACAATTCCATACAAGACCACCATTGGTGGAATTGTTTACCACGTTCTACAGAAAAGGCGTCTCCGATGAGTTGTTATCGACCAATGAGAGCAAAGAGGCGTGTCTAGTCGCTTTTGATTGGTGGAAGAGTTGAAGAGTATGTTGTAGTTCGACGTAGTACCATACTTGACCGGTAGATCGCAGCTGTTTACTGGAATATTGACAGTACCTATCATAGATTAAGTATAATATACTAACTACCGTACTATGTCTACCCTACTATTGAGGAGGGAAAAGCTCTCTTATCTCTATGGCAGTATAGTCTGTCCAAGCAAAGAAGACACTCTGACAAGATGAGAAAATGACTCCAGCTCGGTCAATATCAATTCATAAATTACAAATTCGGTCTCAAATTGTGGATCAGAATGTTTCCTACAACTTGAAACAAAATTCATGATTTTTTTATCAATATTGAACGAGCTAGATACATTTTCTCATCTCGCCAGAATGTCTTCTTTGATTGGACAAACTGTTTTAAATGATTTTTTGTTATAATGGATAATTTGCTTTTGTTTTGCAGAGCATTGAGAACAAAGGCGAGAGGTCGATCCCTATCATTCAAACCGGCACTCCAGCAGTGAAGCCTGCTGAAAAAACTGATGGACAGTAAAAATTAAGTACTGTTTTGAAAAACTCATTTTTCATAATCTTCG
Source organism: Sogatella furcifera (assembly GCA_017141385.1). Taxonomy (NCBI): domain Eukaryota; kingdom Metazoa; phylum Arthropoda; class Insecta; order Hemiptera; family Delphacidae; genus Sogatella; species Sogatella furcifera. The sequence goes on along the minus strand of CM029546.1, from coordinate 144,320 downwards.
AGTATCTCTACATTTGCGATTCTTATGATATTCATATATTATTTCTAATTTTTTGTAATAATTTCAATTGTAACTTTATTATTGTAATTATATCTATTAATTGTTGATTATTTATCTCGCTTTAATATAATAAATTAAACGATTTTGTTTATCTTGATAAATCTATCAATTTATTATAAATTCCTTCAGATGAAATTGGAAAATTTTGTCAATGTGGATTATTTTTTGTTAGATCCGTAGATGAGGATTCATATAACTGACTGTTATAGCCTGTCCAAGCAAAGAAGACCCTCTGGACAAGATGAGAAAATGACTCCAGCTCGGTCAATATTGGTTCAAAAGATATTGATCTGGTCTCAAACTGTAGATCAGAATGGTTCCTATAATTTGAGATCAAATCAATAGTTTTTGAACCAATATTGACCGAGCTGGAGTCATTTTCTCATCTTGCCAGAGGGTCTTCTTTGCTTGGACAGACTACATCAGTTATCAGATCTGTCAGGAGTGTTGGCGAGCTGTCTACGAGAGTACATCGGAACGAGAGCGTCCCTTGCTGTACTAATTGACTCTCAAAGACAGCTTCAGACTGTCCTGATAGAGCTGAGAATATTAATAAAAGTCATTCGACACCCGCCTTAATATTTGGCGCCAGCTATAGTAGAGCAGATGCTATTAACAAAAGTGGTGGTTAGCGTATGTATTAAAGAACGTATCGAGTCAAAGAACGACCCTAACTGAACCGCTTTAGTTTCGCAGACCGCTTCAGACTGTCCTGACAGTGCTGAGCATGGTAAATACAGTAACATGGAGCATGGTAAATATGATAATGGTAAATAGTAATGATACCTTGGTGCTGAGCAATGATAAGAGTCAACCTTCAGCCACCAATTATGTCAATTCAAGATATTTTATTTGATACTGGATGCGCCAGTAGAGGTGCATTATCTCTATCTATATCTATAAAAGCTAAATGGCACTGACTGACTGATTCATTCATTCATTCATCACCAGAACTAAAAATCCACTGAACCGAAAGCGTTCAAATTTGGCAGGCATGTTCAGTTGGACGTTTAGACGCGCGCTAAGAACGGATTTTAAAAACTTATCTAGGATACGCAAAATATTCTAGTTTTTCTAGAGTTTTTCGGCGTTTTCCTCATTTTTTCGAGAACCAATCGGTAGAAAATGTTGATATTTGGTGGGCAGGTTCAGATAAGGTCTAGAAATGTTGTGTTAAAATATTTTTGAAATCCGTTCAAGATTACGCCAGTAATCAAGTTTTCAAAATTGTATGTATTTCGTGGGTACGAGCCACCAGTGAAATGAAGTAGATTCAATTAAGTAAATGTCGAAAATAATGTGGAATCATGAAGAATTTGACACTGACCCTGAAACTAATCTTGAAGCTTATTGTATGTGAACTCAACAGGTCAACTGTGTAGAAGAATACGACTGTTGACTTGGTCAGAATAAAAATATATTAAGATAATATTTAGTTTTGAAGCGCCTTATCTCATCACCTTTTTGATCTATTTGACACGCTACAAACATCATGCAATAGTCTGTCCAAGCAAAGAAGATACTCTGGCAAGATGGGAAAATGACTCCAGCTCAGTCAATGTTGGTTCGAAAAATATGGATTTGAGCTCAAATTGTAGATCAGAATGTTTCCTACGATTAAGACCAAATCAATTAATTTTTAATCAATATTGACCGAGCTGGAGTCATTTTCTCATCTTGCCAGAGGGTCTTCTCTGCTTGGGCAAACTATAATGATAAATAAATTGTAATATGCGGCTCAATAATAAGACGAGAATTAGATTACATTCGCGCGACATGATAAATTTCTAATAGTGATCTGGCTGATCTCTATTCCTGGCAAATGTCTTCTTTCCAATATGCAGCTAGATAGGTTTGTAGATGTTGTGGAATTTATTTGGCTGTGCAGTTGTGATTATCAAAAGATATAAGAAATCTCGAAAGATGCCAATAGAAATGCACTGGTTTAGTATTAAATTATTCTATAGAGACTATACTTCATAAAGAGGTTCACTTGAGACACAGTATACAAACCAATAAAGTAAACAATCAGGGCGGCTACTGTTGCGATAACAACCATGTATGAATAAATTGATAAAAATAAATAAATAATCATAGCAACTATACGATACAGATCGAACAAAAAATTAACGACACATACCCATTACCAATGCTATGACCTATGACGAGTCTACGCTATATTTATATGTATCGTTTATAGGTTCTGGTTTGTCATTGCCAAGGTATCGACCCCAAGCTCACAAAGACACACGCAAAAAGTTTGTTTATTTCGTCTCAAGTAATCGTGAATAGGGTATTGTTAACACATGAATCATGAATACTCCTCTATTATTTTTATCTATTCTGCGATTTGCTAGCTCCAAAAGTGGTGGGGGGCTCTCATGTCCACGCTCAGGGTCGCTCCAAGTTCAAAAGCACTATGATTGGACAAGCTGTTTGACGTAGGTAGAGTCTGTCCAAGCAAAGAAGACCCTCTATGGTAAGATGGTAAAATGACTCCAGCTCGGTCAATATTGGTTCAAAAATAATAAATTTTATCTCAAATTGTATAGGAAACATCTTACTCTACGATTTAAGACCAATCTTATAATTTTTTAATAAAAATTGACCGAGCTGAAGTCATTTTCCCATCTTGCCAGAGGGTCTTCTTTGCTTGGACAGACTATACTATCAAAAATAAATTACAGTATTATCATTCTGAAATTTGGTCTGATCAACTATCAGCAGTGGTACAGTGTCTGTGGTCATGAAAAGTTTGAGTGTTATATTACTGGTGTTTCTTGTGCTGGGACACAATGTAATCAGCACAAATGGAGGTGTATTATTTGGTAAGTTTCACCTTAAAAATCTCATTTTTGAACCACATTTATTTGAAATTAGTTGAAACATGAATAAAAAGTATTAGATTAGCTCATAGACATTTCTCAAGTTGAAACGGAATGAAATATTTAATGAAAATAGGTAAGCTATAAGTGAGAAATTTCAATTCCAATCACCATGTCATGTATTTTGAGTCCATGTAACAACATAACTTAATCCATAAACCCAAACCCGAAGCGAACACGAACCGAACGCGATCCGAATAACGCAAACCGAACTCGAACAAAGCACGGAACAAACGCTAAGCAAACGCAATCCGTACACGAACCGAATGCGAAGCGAACACGAATCGATTGCAAACCAAGCACGGTCCGAACGCGAACCGAACGGGAAATGAACACGAACCGAACACAGACCGAACATGAAGATCAAAAACCTAATGTGAACTGAATTGAAATATATTTATTCAAATTTGAACTTCCAACATGGTAAATATGATAAATAGATACTCGAATTATAGCATTTGAAGAAATTTGATAAGCAATATATAGCATCACATAGCAATGAATATTGTTGTATATTATCCACTTTAGATCAAAATTGAAACATTGTACCGGTCACTTTATTATCGAGAGCGCTTGAAAATAATGATTCAATATTTATGGTGTTTGGTGTTAGCCTACTGTACATGGAAGTTGAGAATAAAAATAGCCTACTGTACTATAGTCTGTCCAAGCAAAGTAGACCATCTGGCAAAATGGGAAAATGACTCCAGCTTGGTCAAAATTCCTTCAAGAATTATAAATGTGGTCATAATAGTGGATCAAATTGTTAATTTTTGAACCAATATTGACCGAGCTGGAGTCATTTTCCCATCTTGCCAGAGGGTCTTCTTTGCTTAGACAGACTATACCAATTCAATTTTCAATTATTGCTTGGTTAATTTTTTATTTGTTTGCTTAAAAAAGACCCATTGAAAATAAGAGAGGAAATAATGAATTCTTGACAGAAAAAATATTGGAAATCATCAAGAGCCTTTCATTTTACTGGAAATGTACTTGTTTTGATAGAAAATCGGAAACCTTCAAAATTGCAGTTATTTTCAGTTTTCACGGCCCTCCTCTACTCTTCTAAAAAAAACATTTCTAATAGTTCCAAATTCAAAAGCAGATGGCAGTAGCAATAAGGTCAAGATTCTTAGAATAATAAATACCAGAAAAAATTATAGAATAAATAATTTAATGAGAATATTAATTCTGTAATCTATAAATTTTGAATTAAATAATCATGATGTATTGAAATAAATTTTTGAAAATATTATAAATACATAAATTATTGATATACAATAACATGAAATTTAGAAAAATTATATGTAGTTAGCCGACGTCTCCATTATAAAATTTATTATTATGATTATGAAAATATAGGGATATGAATTGAAATTGCTATTCACACGGTAGTTTTGATTTTATGAGTGGGAATTGAATTGAATTTTCTGTTTATAGTTTATAGTAAATAACTATAGCATTGAATTTTTGACATGTATCCCACATTCAACTTTTATTTTCCCGACTACCTTTATATTTGATACCTGACTATTATTCTATCTTACCACTATTTTTATTCTATTGACCCTTCTACTAGAAATGAAATAATTCTCGATAAACCGATCAAGATAAAGCCGATGCATTGCATTAATAATCATAATAATATGCAGTATGCACTGAACGCATGCTGAACTTCAGCCCAAGCCAATAAGGACTAAACTGTCCTATGGCCTACGTCACAGTTCAGGCTCACCCCACTCCAACGGATTGTCAACCTCGTGTCTTGCAATAGGGTGACTTGCTTCGTTCGGCTTCCATTACTAGTAGTAGTAGTGAGACTATAGTCTGCGAGATTTTTCTTGTTACTTGCCCCTCTCTTTCAGAGAGAGAGGCCGGATACTCTGTCCTTTACTAATCTCCCCCACTACCTAACTGCGTTCCTCTGCTTTACTGAGTGGGTGTGAGTGAGCTCTCGCGTCACAAGTCTCCAGCTCACCCCTCCACCCCTCCTTTGCCCGAATGTCGGTTTCAAGCCAGTTGAAAACGCAGAGGGCAAGCAAAAAATATTTCTTTCAAAATAGTATAACTGCAGCGTCTGCAGCACATGACGATCACATCAATAGTGGAATAATAGCATAGTATAAAAGAAACAGAAAAGTGATAATAAGAGTAAAAGAAGAAAATACAAACTGAAAGGAAACGACTTGCAAATAGGCTAAAGGCAAAGGTGTAACAAATTGTATTGTATTATGAGGAGAGTTAGAGTCGGACGATGTGCTCATCACAATAACGAAAGACAGAATGACACGGCGCATCTATTTTTGCGCAGCTCAACTTGTCATTCTAGACTCCACTACAGTACTGTGTTGTCGTGGAGGGGGAAGTCGCTTCCCCTAACGCTATGTAACAAGAAATTTCTCGCAGACTATAGTAGTAGTAATTACTTGTAGGAGTAGACACGCCTCCAAGCTCCCCACCAACGTTCTAATTCACAATGACATCGGATCGAAAAGTTTCGAAATTCGACCAGTAGATGGCAGCAGTTGTCGGGTGATGTTTCAGATTTGACACAAGACACGCCTTCATGCCCCGTCTGCTCTTTTCTTATTGGTTGACAGTGTTTTGTGAGCTCTACCTTAGAAAATGGCTGCTAGCGAGAAAATGGTGGATTGTGTAACATAATGATGTTTCAGATTTGACACAAGACACGCCTTCATGCCCCGCCTGCTTTTTTCTTATTGGTTGACAGTGTTTCGTGAGTTCTGCCTTAGAAAATGGCTGCTGGCGAAAAAATGGTGGATGGTGTATCATTCACACGCTGAATTATTATTATTATTACACGCTGATCTACTATAATTATCTCGCATCTTATACGCCAATAGGCAATATAGTTTATTTATTCATTCAAGTTAGTACAAATAAAGTTTTAGTAATTGAAGAAATTATTTATTAATAGAATTTAGATTCAGTGTTACTTTTATCATGTCACTATGGTCAGTAGGCTACACTAATAAGCCCACTAATTTTTCCATAAACTTCACATTTATTACTGCTGTTTGTTTAAAATCGGTTTCAACTTTTTTTTACAGATGCTGTAAAATTGTCTAAAGAGTCCAGCCCTGAGCTCCAACAAGAAGAAACTAGTATGCTTGATCGTCCACTAAATGTCAGACAGATTGTAGTCAATGAGATAAATGAGGGACGGAGAAATAAGGAGGTCATCCTGAGAAAAAGAGACTTGAAGAGCCAACTCAAAAAGATACGAGAACAATTACAAAAAGGATTTAAAAATGAGACAATACTTGATGACCTTGGAAAGTTTCAGGTAGAGAACCTATTTCAACATCTATATGAAATACTTCAAAATTCTATAAGTTAAAAGGAAATGGAATTTTAAATTATTAATAATATTCTGCAGATAAGCATGGAGGTGGTGGGCTTCGCTCTGTCCGAGATCACGGTGAAAACGGTGGATGGCGCCATAGTGGTCAACGGCGAACACGAGAAGAATGAGCCCGGCTCAATCACTGCCCGTCACATTAAGACAAGTTATCCGCTGCCAAAGGATGTCGACGCAAACAACATCACATCGTCAATCTCGTCCGACGGCCTTCTAATCATATCGGCACCCAAATACTCATCAGGAAAAAATGTGGTTGGTATTTATCCCATTATTTCTCAAAAAAGCATAAAATTAAGGTACAATGCATAAATAGAACAGCAAGATGAATCTATAACAATATACGTACACATAAACATAAGAAACTATAGTACGGTATGTCCAAGCAAAGAAGACATTCTGGCAAGATGGGAAAATGACTCCAGCTCGGTCAATATTGGTTCTACTATTTGAGACCACATTTATAACTTATGAACCAATATTGACCGAGCTGTAGGCTAGTCGTCATTTTCCCACATGAACAGACTATACTTCCCCAAAAGAGGAAGCTTGAGCTTGGGAGGGAGAAGCCATACTTAAACTACTTACTTTTATATAATATTATAAATATTATAGAACAGTATAGGCTATGAACACTTATGAGTTAGATGCAACAACCATCCAAGGAATGGAGCATGGTAAAAATATAGAAGACAGTAAACTTATGATGCATAGAGGAGAGCCAGTGACTCTGATAAAACCTTCTCCAACTATTTTAAATTTTCAATCTTCAAAAAATTATTTAAGCATCTGTAAACGGAGTGTTTCAGAACTCTCTTCCAAAATACTAGGGCATTAATCCTGAGGAAAAAAGAGATCTAGATATCATTTTCAAACTTTGTGAAAGTTCTCAATAATTACTCACTCAGCCATTTTTTTACATTTTTCACTAGATTTCCAATGTTAAAATTTTGTAGCGGCTGTAAGAGGGTACCATAGTGGTTAATTCTTATGTAAAATTAGCTTATAAATTGAATGAGACCAATTCATAAAGGCTACATACCGTAGTCGATATTCAAAATTAGAAGAGAATTAATAAAAAAAATGTTCAAGTTGAATGGTAAATTTGACCTACTATTTCACAATAATGATTATTGTAAATTATTTTTTGTTATAATGGATAATTATCTGGATTGATTACTGTTTATGGATGTTTAATGGATAATTACTGTTTTTGCAGAACATTGAAAATAAAGGTGAGAGGTCGATCCCTATAATTCAAACCGGCACTCCAGCAGTGAAGCCTGCCGAAAAAACAGGACAGTGAAAGTGAAAGAGTAGGCTAATATTAATATAATATGCTGCTTTGAAAAATTATCATTTTCTAAATGTTTAAACATCTAAAAATTTTAATGAGTACCGTTATAGGATATTTCTCATTACATTTGCTATTCACGGTTATGATGTAACTTATTTCTAGTTTTTGTAGTCTAATAATGTTAACTTTCAACTTTATTTTTTAATTTATCTTGCTTTAATATGATTTTCAAACTGAAATTGTTTACTGACAGAGAAACAGAAATTGTTTACTGTAGGTCTAACAGAGAAATTTGATAGAAAAATGAAAGGTATTAGAATTATAAATGTTTTAACAAAAGACGAACGGTTTTATGATTTTGAAGTTGTTATCCCGATATGAGACTGCTTTGTAAACCTTGACAAATTTATAAATTTACATCGTCTTTATCTACCTCTGAAACTTCTGATTCACTTCCTATGAAACTGAAAAATCATGTCATCATTATTCATTGAAAATCATGTAGGTGATAGTGGCAAGATAACTGGAAACTAAGTAGAAACTATAGCAACGTTGTCCTTGGATAGTAGGTAAATCCTAAGGTTTATAGAATAGTCGAATACTAGCCTACTATTCTATACACTTTGGGTAAATCCTATGCTTCTATGTGTCTGTGGATCGAAAAAATATGAATCTATTGTCTGTCCAAGCAAAGAATACGTTCTGGCATGATGGGAAAATTACTTCACCTAGGTCAATATTAGTTCAAAAATGATATAGTTATAGTATGTCCAGGCAAAGAAGAGCCTCTGGCAAGATGAGAAAATTACTCCAGCTCGGTCAATATTAGTTCAGAAATTATTGATTTGGTCTCAAATTGTAGAGCAGAATGTTTCCTACAATTCGAGGCAAATTTATAATTTTTGGACCAATATTGACCGAGCTGAAGACATTTCTCCATCTTATATAATATTATTTATATACATTTTGGCAGTCGGAAGAATGTTTCACAATTTTCTCAATCACTATTAGTCTAAAAATAGATGCTTTGAAGCATTTCAAGTAAAGGTAAACAAATTATCTTTTAGGTGAATAGTGGACCTGGCTGCCTCCCAAATATCACATTGCAAGTTCAAAGTCAGTACCTCCATTCTCCACTGCATTGCAGAATAATTGCTCTAAAATAATAGTTTATTAAAAAATTCTATACTTGATAAGAATGATCAATTCAATTACTTTCATTTACACAACCAGTGCACCAAAAATCCGTTGAATTTAGCCACAGTCAAATTATGACGTACGTACGAATTAGACATAAATGTAATGACGTCACTTAACGATGGTTAAATTCGATTGGACAAAAGTTTTTATTTTACTGCGGTTAAATTCAATTGTATGTTCATATTTTAATTTCAAACATTAAATTGAATGTTTGTGCAATCGGCCCAAATCATTAACCCAAGTTTCAAATGAAAAATCACACAGAGTATAGTCAGTCCAAGCAAAGAAGACATTCTGGCAAGATGGGGAAATGACTCCAGCTTGATCAATATTGGTTACAAATGATAAATTTGGTCTCAAATTGATATAAACATTCAAATTTACAATTTGAGACCTAATTTATGATTTATTGACCGAGCTGGAGTCATTTTCCCATCTTGCCAGAATGTCTTCTTTGCTTGGACAGACTACAGAAGTAAATGAATTACAAAACGTTTGATCAAATAAAATATTATTTATTCTCGAATTACAGGTACAATATACACAGTTATCTCAGAGAATTTCAAATATATAAAACAGAATTCACAATGCTTCGACAAAAATCTAACTTAGATTTCCTTAACCTCTTCCTGAACAAATTGGAATAGAACAAGATAATTATTAAAAACGAAAAACTCAATAATTATAATATAAATATTATGGCATTAACACTTAGTGAATTGAGTTTTTCATGTACAAAGGATATTAAAGCATTGATAGCTATCTTTTTTTAGGAAAATTTACATAATCACCAGATGCTGTATATATCTGAACATCATAATGACCTATCTCTATATTATACAATTTATAGAACTAATTACAAATATTATATACATAGCGAGGGTTACTTCGGTGTTTTCTTTTCAATCAGATACATTTTTGCACTTTTCCGGAGAAATGGAGTTTTTCTAAAACAAATCAATTTATTATTTTAAATTTAACTTGATATGAGTTACATTTCTATATTTAGACACTCGAAATTTTGTCCAGTATCAGTGATTATTGAGCAAAACGCAGTTAGAATATTATTAAAATATATTAGAAAGGAGAAAATTAATGATTATGTAGATTTTGAAGATCAGTTGACAATGAACATAGAATACATGATACTTTATCAGAAATGCTTGGTGAGTTATGAATGATAGAATAAATAAAATCGTTCATGTAATTTTATGAACCAAATCTCTTGATGATATCGAGAACGCATTGAAAAATTGAAAATGTCAGCCCCAAATTCAAATATATAATCTTTTTGAAAACACAGGGTATTCTAAGTAAAGTACATCAAGTTATATTCAAGTATTCTAGATTTGAAGTAAGTAATTAGTAGAAAATCTTAAATTTATTTTTTCAAAAACCATCACCAAAATAATTCATTATCATATGAATTGGTGTGTAATTTGAACTTACTAGTTTTTAAATACTTGCAAAAATGCATATCTGAATTAAAACTTTCATTTGAAATAAATTTATCAAGCGTTAAAAAATAATTGAAGTGAAATGTTCACAAATTTGAGGAATATTCAGAATAGAATTATAAACTTCCAAACTAAACAAGCTAACTTTACAAAGAATAAAAACAATTATGTGGTTGCTTAATCTAACAACAGATAAAGAAATTAATAAAAGACAACTTATTTATGTAATAGAATATTGAAATATTAAATTATTAGAAACTTTTAAAGCTGAAATCGAGAATAGATGAATTCAGATAATTCATATATCAAGTATGAATTAAAATCTCCAAAAATAACTATGACAGTTCAATATGAATCCACTATAATTTTTCATTGTTCTAGGTAAAAATTGCAATTGATAATAATTATTATTAAAAACAAAGCGTTTAAACATTTGTATTCTGAACATTAGAAGATAAGAAAAGACTAATTTGAAAATTCAATATCATTTTCCCCATTTATAATATAATTATAGATCTACTGAAATGGGATTTATTGACGCTTCAATTCTCTTACATGGTCGCATATCATAACGAAATGATTTCTAGAAGAAATTACAGGCTTAGCCAAAAACTATTTCTCTCCCACTACATTTCAATAACAATTTAGTCAAAAATTAGGTTGGTTTATAACACAGCAATTTCCGGTCCATGAATATTACATACTGGAATTAATTCATTTTTCAAATGAGATCAAATTTTACTAAAATTGAACAATCCCAAGCAATTTGAAATAAATAATCAAGTTTCAGACGCTATTGTACTGCAAAAAATCGTGTTCATCATCGATTTCCTGCACAAAATAGATAATTGTGCTCCAACAAAGTTCACAAAAATTGTGCTTTCCTCACATATCACTAGAAAACTCAGTAAAATTCATAAAATAAAAATATTAAATCAAGTTCAGAGTTGAAATATGTTCAACAGTAGGGAACTATAGTCCAAGCAAATAAGAGCCTCTGGCAAGATGAGAAAATGACTCAAGCTCGGTCAATATTGGTTCAAAAATTATTGATTGGGTCTTAAATTGTAGGAAAAATTCTGATCTACAATTTGAGACCAAATCAATAATTTTTCAACTAAAACTGACCGAGCTGGAGTAATTTTATCATCTTGCCAGAGGCTCTTCTTTGCTTGGTTAGAGCTGACGCCAATAATTAAGGCGTTCAACAAATGACTGTTATTAATCCCAGCTCTGTCAGGACAGTCTGGAGCTGTTTCCGATGGCAAATTAGTGTACCTGGGGACGTTTTCGTTCCGATGTACTCTCGTAGACAGCTCGCCGTCTGTCCTTACGGAGCTGAGAATCAATAATAATCATTCTCAAGCATCACAATTTTCGGCGTCTGCCATAAAATTGAAATTTTCTTTTATTGTTTACTTGATACACTGAAGAAAACCTCAACAAGCTGCCTACAATCATCACTGATTTTTAACGCCAGTCAACTTGATTTTAACGCCAGTCAACTGATCGCCGAACAAAAGTTGACTTTAGGTTAGGGACTCGACAGTTCAATCGATAATAAGTTAATCTCTGTGCTCACTTACAGGATTGCCTTGCACCACTTGCCCTGCACTGTTGGCAGCCTTATCACTTCAATGTCAATACAAATTATTTGTTTATAAATCACAGTTTTAGTCCTTTGATTATCTGAAACAGAAAAGAACAACACAATGAGAATCCAAACATCAAAATAGAGCTAAAGTACCAAGAATGAAACACTCAAACTTACAATACAGTATTACATATTCAAATTACCGATCAACAATAATGAATTATTTTCAATTTTCCCTCAAAGTTCGAAAATTGATTTTTTTTCTTATCATAACTTATTATCTCATTGGCCGTTCAAGTTACAAATTTTCAACTGGTTTCATGAAATTTCTCTGGTTATTTATTTTCGAAATGCATATTTTTGTACCTTAATGCTATTATGAATGTATTTTATAATAGCATTGCTACTCATAATTGCATTAGCCCAGCTGCAGAGCATTCCCGAGACACGAAACAATTTGATCTACTATTAATACCACATTAATTTATAATTATTGAACAAATATTGACAAAGCTGGAGTTATTTTCCCATCGTGCCAGAGGGTCTTCTTTGCTTGGACAGACTGGTAAAGATAGTCAATCGTTTCCCGTCTCTGGAGGAATAGTAATTGTTGCATTACAATCCAACTGATTAACTGGATGTTATTCAGAGGTGTTCTTTGTCACTTGGTTACGAAAGCTAGCTTATGGTTAAGAGGATAAACTTGCTAACCACTCGTTACCTCTATACTGGTTGATTTTCACCTCTGCTGTATAGTGGAGTGAATATGAAACTGGCAACCAGCTGGTAGGCCTGAGCCCTGCATGGGCTGTTGAGCCAAGGATATACGTACATACCCCTTATCGTATTTAAGAGGAGATGATAAGCCGTCGGTCCCGACTACTCTAAGGCCTGGCGTATGCTGGGACGCACGTGTGCACACGCACGCAAGCCAGCCAATCACAGGACTTGTCTTGTCCTCAACAAGAGCTGTGATTGGCTGGCTTGCGTGCGTGTGCACACGTGCGCCCCAGCATACGCCTGGCCTGAAAGTAGTCGTCCTCCCTCATCATAAGGGCATCACCCTCAGAAAAGAAAAGTCAACTTACATCACGTATAATCTGTCCAAGCAACGAAGACCCTCTGGCAAGATGAGAAAATGACTACAGCTCGGTCAATATTGGTTCAAAAATTATTGATTTGGTCTCAATATCGTAGGAAACATTCTGATCTACAATTTGAGACCAAATCAATATTTTATGAATCAATATCGACCGAGCTGGAGTCATTTTCCCATCTTGCCAGAGGCTCTTCTTTGCTTGGACAGACTATAACATTGGTTAGAGCTGACGCCAATAATTAAGGCGTTCAACAAATGACTGTTATTAATGCCCCGCTCTGTCGGGACAGTCTGGAGCTGTTTTCGATAGCAAATTAGTATACCTGGGGACGTTTTCGTTCCGATGTACTTCTTAGACAGAACGTAATTTACTAGATTGTACTTTCTTAGACTCGAAAATAATGAATTTGATCTCAAATCGTAGGAAACATTCTGATCTACGATTTGAGACCAAATCAATATTTTATAAATCAATATTGACCGAGCAGGAGTCATTTTCCCATATTGCCAGAGGTTTTTCTTTGCTTGGACAGACTTTACAAGAGACAATGTCTACTTACTTGATAGACGCAGCATACACGGCCCATATAACGTCGCAGCCAGCATTGGCCTTCATGCTCTCGGCTTCGAGGTCCAGGTCGACCAGCTCCCTCACCCGTTTCATCGCCAGCTCGTAGTCGTCGTCGTTGAGCGGCGCAAACGCGTTCTCCAGCACATCGGACGCGTGCGCCAGCAGCAGCAGCGACAGCAGACGCTTGTCCATGCGCTGGGCGTCGTTAACCCATTTGCCCAGTACGGCGTCCTGCACCTGAAAAAAGTTCAATAGTTCTATTATTTATTCATTTATTAATCTATTGGCAAAATTACTTTGGTAAGAAAGAACAGGCATAGCCCTTGGTATTTCAAAACACAATTTTCATTCAAATATAGTCCAAAATTTTAGGTTTTAAGTCCAAATTTCTTTTTCAGCCGAAGGATTCTCACTCAAAGAAATAATCCAAGAGTGATAACAATTGGAAAATCTTGAATTTTGAAGGTGTTGATCCGAAAAACACAGAATAGTTCCAAATAAAGTGAATCGATAATATTGAAATCCTATGTTTATCTTGTTTATTTCTGGAACTTAAAAGTGGACTTTTATCGAAATTCAAAATTGTTTGTGATAAAATATTTTTGGAAGTGAGAAATTATAATTTTAAGTGAAAGTGGACATTGTAGATAGACATATAACCTACATCTTAAACCTTCATCATTCATCATCACTCATTCATCCCTTGCTTAAAATACTTGGAAACCAAGTCGCAATTGTAAAGAAAGAATAAAATATTCATTAAACAATAGAGAAATTGATTAAAAAATTTAGAGCCGAAAATTATCATCATTATCAAGCGTATGGCTTTTCAAAACATCAAAAAAGCATCTTGTTATTAATGGGATCAAATATGATCCTCCTTCTTATGACCTCCCAGATGATGATGATGATGATGATGATATTCATTTACTTTTCCAGTATACTGTTTTTTTCCTTGCTCGATTGTGTAATATATTCAAACTTCTGTTTATGTTTTGTGTATATGAATTGGAATAAAGCAACTTCATTTGATTTGATTAGATGATGACGTAGGCTATGGGGTTGGAGCGGGTCGGTACATTGTTTTAGAGCTGGGATAGTTCTGGGTGAACTGCTCTGAAAAACTCTCGTTTTTTAGAAGCCACATAAGCGGAAGTCACAGGTTGACAAATCTGGAGAGCGAGGGGGCCAAGGGACACCCCCGTTTCGGGAAATGACGCGGCCAGAAAACAAAGCATTCACAGCATTCATGGCGATTCTCGCAGTGTGGCTACTTGAAAAAGAGAGTTTTCCAGAGCGATCCATCCAGAACTATCCCAGCTCTGAAACAACGGATTCGAGATGAGATTGAAGGAATACCACTCAATATGCTGCGAAATAACATGGGGAACTTCCAGGCCCGACGGCAAAAGTGCATAGATTCCAATGAAGGACATTTGAAAGATGTTATATTCGAAAAATGATTTTTCACTTACTTATTGGACACTAAATGGCTACATTTCTACTTCCTCTTCATGATAATAAAATTACAAAAATACAATCTGTTACTTATTGAAATCGTCCCGTTTCACTGGCAAACCCTGTATATCTGATTATCATTGGAATTCATTTGAAACCATTTGACATACCGAAATACGGTTTCTAGAATTCGATTTCTTTTTTAAATATGCATGAAAATAATGTATAACATGTACACCTTCCCATTTATAAAAATAAAGTTGGATCAAGTCAAAATTGAGAACAACGGTCAATTTTAGAACGATCCTCTAAGTCACTAACCGTCAAATTGACAAGGTTGTCACGACACCCCCCTCTCACCACCCTCCCCCGGATCTGCCAATGCAAAATTGAACCGCCAGATTAGACTACGCCCTATTCGGATTAGGCAGTCGAGGCGGTCATAAGAAAATTCGCTAACGAATAAAGTCAAATTTAAAGTCAATCTAGGAAAAAATTGTTTCATATCATTATTTCAAATTTCTATGGCTTTGAAAATAACCTATCCTATTATTTTAAGCGAGCAATTTATGTACGTATGTATGTTTATATAATAACCACGGATCTAGAAAACGGCTCTAACGATTTCCTTGAAATTTTAAATGTAATATAACCGTGATGGAAAAATAAGATTGCACCAGGTCTTATGTCCAGGAAAACTCTCTGGCAGGATTAATAAAAGAATTAAATACTCCTTCAGGAATATTCCCAAGTACTGCAATATAACGGCTGTTATCGTTAGCTGACCAACGCTATCTAGCGGGAGTAAATGGAGCTACATTCAAGTCTAGAGCACAATAACACATGTTAATGTCAAAAAACTGTGAGAGTTGATCAATTTTCAATTTATTTTTTACAATAACACATTTCATGTAATTCAACAGTTCGGCCGCAGCTTCAGAGCGAAGCTCGATACCAGATATTTTTAGTATTAAACAACATTTCAAGGTCTTAAAAACTAATTACTGCAATTTGATACTGTCTAGAAACCCATCAATAACAAAAATGACACTCGTCATCAATTATCAGACAATTAAAGAAAATGGAATGGCAGGAAACGTACATTCGTTTCATTAATGATTCTTTCATTTCACGAAAGAGCTCAGTTGCAAATTACTCAGTAATAAAATCAACATTTTTGTAATTTTTACAACAATTTCACTCGTACTAGTATAGTACTGTCCAAGCAAAGAAGACCCTCTGGCATGATGAGAAAATGACTCCAGCTCGGCCAATATTGGTTCGAAAATTATAAATTTGGTCTCAAATTATAGAGCTGGATGTGTTCTACAATTTGAGACCAAATCAATATTATTTGAACCGATATTGACCGAGCTGGAGTCATTTTCCCTTCTTGCCAGAGGGTCTTCTTTGCTTGGTCAAACTTTAGCGTTGGTTTCATCAAAAGCACGTAACTTTTGAGAAAACAAACTCAATATTTTATTCACCAGCAGATAACAACCGTTTTCTTGATCTCAATTTCACCAAATTATTAATAAAATGTTGATTTATAAAATGTAATGCTTTGCAAATCTTCCCAATAGCCTAATGTAGGATAACTGAGAAAAATATGTTGTATTATACAATTCCTAAATACATCTTTACATAAACATAACTTTATTGTGATACGCAGTATTGATACAAATTCCATAATTGATACGCAATCGTAAAGAGAGGAAGCTCATTGACACAAAATATTTGCAACGTGGGGTTGCAAAGTGAGGTTAGCTGATATGGCAAAGCCGAAAATCGGGGGAAATAACAATTGACTCTCTGAAACTTAGTGTTAGATATGCTCGTATAACTTATCTTTTTTCAAATTCTACTTTTTAAAAAATGTGCAAATAGTTGCAATCAATTTTGGGCTGCGCTATCACAAAGCCGCCGTGTAGAAAACATTTAGAAGTAGTGAAATCCAACATATTTAAGGCCAGTATTACACGATAATAGTTCTATGATCATAGTTGACCATATGGAAAGAGATGAAAATATGATCTCGTATTTTCAACGAGATCATCGAAGAACGTATTTTCAACATATGATCAACTATGATCACAGAGCTATTATCGTGTATTACCGGCATTAGTCAAGTACAAAATTCTGAAAGATTTGCAAAGCATTAGGCTACATTTTATCAAGCAAAACAGTAAAACAGAAGGTAATACGTAATATTTATCAGAAAACCCATTCGATTCCAAAGAGAATGAAGTTAGAGGATTTAAATGTTCTAGTTACCTTTTTGACTAATCTTGATTTGGCTACATTATCGGTCAGCGGATGCGTTGTCATGTCGAAAAGTAGGAAATTCTGTTTCTCTGTGGTCAGAACACCTTTCTCCACCAAATTCTTCGCTAGCCTCTCTCTCACGTTTTTCAACTGGTATCTCAATTTCAAAGGATTCCACGTTTCGCCTGAAAAGAAAAAATATTTTAGAAAACTACCATGGTATTAATAGCAGTCATCGAAAAGTTGGCCGGTTTCGTCTGTTCCTTGTGCGCTCCAACAGCTGATGTTGTCAATTCAAAATGTTTTTTTAAATCAAAAGATAAAATAGATGCTTTTTGTTCAGCTGTTAGTAGGTTGCATACGTAGAAAAGACAATACAAGACAAATATGTTAGTTCTGAATTATAATAAGACGATGCAGATTCCATTCAGGACGGCTCGGGAAGCAGTATTGGAGACGAGAGATGGTAATATAGGTTCAGCAAACGAAGCAAAAGTACTTGGAGTGGTACTGGACTCTAAACTCTCCTGGCGACCTCATTTAGACCAGCTAAAAAGCAAACTCAACTCGGCAGTATTTGTTCTTAGAACCTTGAAGAAATTGCTCGATACAGGAACGCTTAGAAGTGTTTATTTTGCTGTGTTCCATTCTCTCCTCTCATACGGTGTTGTATTTTGGGGCAATTCAACTCATGCAATACATATATTTAGGATTCAAAAGTGGGCAGTTAGAGTGATGGTGGGTGAATCTATTAGAGCAAGTTGTCGAGATTATTTCAAAGAGTTAAAGATTCTTCCACTAGCAGGTATATATATATTGGAGGTTCTTTGTTTTATTGATAAGAATAAAGATAGGTTTGATACAGGAGAATTGTTTCACTCATACAATACTAGATATAGGCAAAACCTCAGAGACGACATTCATCGAACTAGTATGTACGAGAGGGGGCTGAAGAGTGCAGGAATTCGGTTTTATAACTCATTGCCAGCACATATTAAAGCTCTCACAGGTGAGAAATTTAGAATTAAGGTGAGAGAGGAGTTGTTACAGGTTTCTCCTTATTCCGTTCAAGAATTCTATTTGCATTATGAAATGCAAAGATTGACTTAGAATATAATTGACAAATCCGTATACCCCTTTCACAGGTGGTCAGTGGGATGAAAAATGAAAAATGAAAAAAAATGAAAAATGACAAACCAAACTAGACAGATATATAGATAAAATGACTTTATTTTAGGCCGGTATTACACGATAATAGTTCTATGATCATAGTTTTTTTTTATTGCGGATGATGCCCACATAAGCATTTTAGCTTGAGCGTGGGTAATGGATCTTGAGTGCTAAGGTGATTGATGAGGTGAAAAACAGCCATGCCACTGGGATTCGAACCCAGACCTGCGGCAGTGCTAGCGGACTGAAGGTTGTGACGCCCTAGCCCACTGCGCCACCGAGGCCGACAAATCATAGTTGATCATATGGAAAGAGAAGCGGAAGCTTCTGGGGAAGCGGTTTGTCCCAGTGGTAGAGAGCGTCTAATCGGTGAGATTAGATAAGCGACGTGCCTCTACCACCACTGTAGTAACGGTGACCGGTTCCTCTAAATTCAATTCATGAACCTCAAAAATCGCTTCCCGGTGGTTCGGAACCCACCTAAAGCAGTAGGTCCATTCATCTCTCATCATCATCCTTCCCATTACCCACGCACAGGCCCAAGAGCCCATGTGGGCATCACCCTCAAAAAAAAAAGATGAAAATACGAAATCATATTTTTGTCTCTTTCCATATGAACAACTATGATCATACAAATATTACCGTGTAACACCTGCCTTACACTTTGAAAAAATTTTACAAGAAACAGTGACAGTGAAATGAATTTCATGTCCAAAATTTGGACTATTTATGGGAAAGGGAGTTTCTGGCGAAAGCCTGTTGACAAGGAATGGGTATCGGTAGACAAAATATCAATTTTAATATATTTTTTTTTCACCTAAACATCAAGAAGGGGAAAACCCGATGTTTGAAAAGATTTTTGTTTTAATTCCGATGTATTCAAACATAATTTTTTCCCCATTGATCATTTTACTGACCTATATTACATACTACGCCTATAGTCCATTCACGATAGCTTGAGACGAGATAAACAAAAGCTCTGCATGTGTGTGTGTGTGCAACTGGAGTGGCTTCGTTTTAGCCACGACATAAACAAGTTACAGCAATGCCGAAAT
This sequence comes from Sogatella furcifera, assembly GCA_017141385.1. Lineage (NCBI taxonomy): Eukaryota > Metazoa > Arthropoda > Insecta > Hemiptera > Delphacidae > Sogatella > Sogatella furcifera. The sequence goes on along the minus strand of CM029546.1, from coordinate 124,827 downwards.
TCCGAATTTTTTAGTGGAGACTGTAATCAAAGCATTGACACAAAAACTTTTACTCTAATTGTTTGTTCATTTTAGGTTCATGCAGTCGAGAGACAACCGAAACAAGCAATTTCCCAATGTCTATTTATAAAGATTACTTAAAGATACTTATTCTGAATTGCCTACAACAAAATTAGGGATTTCGGCATTGCTGTGACTTGTTTATGTCGTGGCTAAAACTAAGCTACTCCAGTCGCACACACACACACACACACACACACACACACACACACACACACACACACACACACACACACACACACACACACACACATAGCTTTTGTTCATCTCGTCTCAAGCCATCGTGAATGGACTACCGTATAGTTTATACGATGCCAATTGGCGAGGCAATTGTCATAAGACAACTGATGCCGTGCGCAAACAGCTGTTATTGTCAATTAGAGTTTTCATTTGATACAATTTATGATCCCTGGGCCCTGGCTTATAAAGATTTACAGCTTGTTTTTCTGATGAAAAACAAGTGATTGGGATTGTAGATTCACCAATAAAACTCTCGATTTACAATGTTCCAAATTTTGGGAAGAATCAGCTGTTGAATCAACGATCAGCCAAAACTCACTAGGAGACCCTAACATTTGAATCCAAAATGTCCACGATGGTTCGAGTAAAATAGGAAATCCCATGTATTCTTTATTCTTTCTTTACAATTGTGACTTGGTTTCCAAGTATTTTAAGCGAAGGATGAATGAGTGATGATGAATGATGAAGGTTTAAGATGTAGGTTATATGTCTATGTAAATTGGTTCAGACGAAAAATTCACGATATCGCTGTTCAAACTCAAATCATCGCGCGGTCATTTTAGATTACAAGGCTAGGGTCTTCTGACTTTGTTTGTTTACGATTTTCTTTGTAGGTTATGATAATATTTTAGCGACAAAAATGATTCCTGTTCAAATCTCACTATAAAAATAATGATTGATATTTATTATTGAATATATTCATAATAATAAATCAATTTATATATCAAAATCATTAAATTAGGAGCAAAGTTTTGGTTTTAAAGGAACAGCATTGAACTATTCCGATATTCTATTTACTTGAGGTAAATTAGTTTCATGTAATTTTTTTAATCAGCTGAAACTGTAGAATTTGCTTTTTATTGGAAACGTTTATGAGACAGAAACGCCAATAGAATCCACGAATTATGAGTAATGTGGATTGTAAAATGTTTATAAGCCAGGGCCCTGGTCATAATAACCATTATGATTACAGTATATTGTAAAATAATAATAAATGAATAACGTCTAGATGATGGTTTTAAAATCAAAAGATTCAATAGATATTTCACATCAGCAGTACATTTCAGAAGACAATCTTCTCGCCAATTGGCATCGTATAAACTATAGTCTATTCACGATCACTTGAGACGAAATAAACAAATTTTTTGCGTCTGGTGCGTGCAATGGTAGGTCCTCTTCTATACAAAACAGTCGGCTACAATTGAACAGCTGTAGCCAATCACAGCTCAAGATACAAGAGTCTTGAGACAATACAAGTCAGTCTGTAGCCAATTACAGCTCCTGTCAAGAATCAGCTGTTAGACTGTGGCCGAAGATAGAAGTATAGAATAAGACCTACCATTACACGCACACACACGCAGAAAGTTTGTTTATTTCGTCTCAAGCCATCGTGAATGGACTATATTATTATGCAATATATCAATATATTTCGAAAACTCATAATTTTCAAAGATTTATGATGTTGTAACATCAATGTTTCTCTCCAGTTAATCATTCATTAAGTTTGGTTTGTATTGTAAATGAATAGATTGAAGATAGTCTCACCGCTGAGGTACTCAATCCAGCTCTGCACAGTTTCGGGCGGATCGGTGTCCTTCATGTGTTTGAGCGCCTCGTCAAGCAGCACGTCGCCGGTGGGCGTCTCACTTTTCACGAGCACCTTCCGGCTGAGCAGGCCTTTGCGACGCATGCCGGCCTTTTCCAGCTCCACGCGGCCGCGCAGCCCCAACTCGATCAGGATGCAGCCGCGCAGCCCGCTCGAAATCGAATCGTTCCAGAACGATGTGTAGCCCTGTAACACCAGAATTATGATAATCAGTTCAATAACACAATTATTATAATGTGATCACGATTCAGACTCTCTGTATGCTTCAAGTTACATCGAAATAGTTGGTGGTTGTTTCTGAATTTTCGGAACTGAATAGAATTTTTAGGCTTTCAAGTGTTTTTCGACTTTTAACATTACTAAATTCAAAATTGATTTCAAAGTTTGTAAACCATTTTCATGGGACTACAAGTTACATTCTCGGACCAGAAATTTTGACATAAACATAACTTTTTGGACAACATTACCCATTTCGGGGCGAAATTCTTGGACCACAGCACAATCACATAAATACGGCCACCCCGTCTTTCGGAAGAGATGATAATCCGTCGGTCCCAACTACTTAAAAAGTAGTCATCATCTATCTCATTACCCACGCACAAGCTAATGAGCTCATGTGGGCTTCATCCTCATAAAAACAAACAAAAAAAAGAACTATTGAGATTGAAAGAGAGATAATACAGTCTAAGCCGAGATTTTCCTCTCTCAGATTATAATATCAATCATTATAGATAAAAAAATCACGTAGGCTAAGAATTTATTTATTTGTACATTACGGGAGCAAACAAATCAACATAATCGAGTACATGGGGGATAATTCCATCACCTCAATGTGACTGTGGAGCTCTCAAACAAACTGTGAGACATATTACTGAGGCCTGTCCTGTCAGGTCATATCCCCATGCTGTTGAAGATTTCATAAGTGCTGCACCAGCAGCTCTTGAATGGTTGGCCGATTTGGACTTAGCTTTCTAAAAAAAATTCTAGATTAATAGTGTTATATTTTTATATTACATTAAATGTATATTCTGGGAGACTACTGGATCTCTCCATGTGCATGTTTTTATGTTCTGACTTTTTAATCCAATGACAATCAATTATTTTAATTGTGCATAAAACTTTTATTCGAGAGGTGAATGTGTCAAAATGCCATACGCTATATATATAATCGAATACATACATAGATAATTCTCAAAAAAAAAGAATGATTATAAGTGAATAAAAAATTTAATGGAAAAACATGAGTCGGAATTTAAAATTGAAACTAGATAACGAAAATCTAACTTGTGTTCTGGATGATGATGATGATGATGAAGGTGATGATGACGATAGCATGAAAATCGAAAAGATGGGAAGTAATGGAGGAAGTAAGTATATTGCATTAGATTGAAAACATTTTTATTCATAATCATGTACCGTACAGGCAAGATTATAACAAATAGGTTATTCCGATTTGATACAACTAAAGAAATTCAACAGAGTTGTGGTTAATGTTGTAGAAACGTTCCATGATTTAATAAAAACACATTTTTCTACATTGAAACCATGGTCGTATACCAAATAAACAGTGTAGAAAATTGACAAAATCAATGTGTTTTTATTTCAACTCCGCTGCTGATTTCAATTAGAGGTGTCATTTAGCTTTGCCTAGATGACGTTTTTGAAACGAAGGATACAACAGATGCATTGCTTCAGCTGTTAATAGGTGACATCACGTTCAAGAGACACTTTTAGCGTCAGTTATAACGACGAGTCTTCTCTTCTCAGCTTGCTTGAGATATACCAATAAGTTAGATAACAATATTGATAAAGTGCTAGACGAGCGGGAGACACAAAAAAACACAGGGATGATTTTAATACCATATCAATAACATTGAGTTCAGACATCCTGTATTCTATTTCCGGCAATGCGACAATAATAAAGCTGCACAGTTTAATCAGTGAATATTGGAATAAAGTGTGTGGGAGTTGATAATCTCCAATAGAATTCAATTTTATAATAAAATATACATCAAGAACGAGTAGGCCTGATAGGCTATTACACGTGTTTCTAATATTGTAGTACGGAGCTTCAACAAAGTAGCATTTGGAAAATTCTACAACTAACTTATAGAAGTTACTTTTACAATTTTTCAATAAACCAACATCGATAGTAATAAATTTCAATTTGGAAACAATGTACCTGTGTTAGGCACATAAATACAATCGCATAACGTTCATATGGATCTGAGAATGAGTAATAGATGAACGTTTTCAATTAAAAAATGAAGATAATTTAATGTTGAAAAAATTGGATAGGTAAGTATTTTTTAGTATAGTTTTGTCCATAATATGGTTACAAAAAAACCACAAAGACACGACGAAAAAAGAAAAACATATAAGTTAGTAGAAGCTAGTCAGCTAGGTACCTTAATATGCCTTAGTTATTGAAACCATAACTTAATAGAAATCAAATAAATGAATGAACTGAACGTGAAAAATAATGGGACTGCTGACTGAGCATGTAAGAAATGGTAATAATTTAGCTGATAAATTATCAATTTATAATTAAGCTGATATTCTCATTGACTTCAATAAATAATTGCTGGCTACGAACATGGATTCCATGCAATTTTTCATGGATCTCCAAAAACTGAATGTCGATTCTTTTAATACGATTCAAATAAAAGATAAAATGGGACAAGGAACTTATAAAGCGCATTTACTCATTATTGATATTGCAAACGTGTGACTAGACTACATCCTTGACAATGTCGCCTATTTACAAACATGGGGTACCTAGTTGGGTGCTAGCCTTCTCTAAAACACGAAACGTAACAGAAAACTGTATGAATTTTGGATTTTAGAGAATATTTACCTCTTTATCTTTTAATCCCAAGAGAAGAACTTCTTCCATTAATGTTAACCTTGTTTCTTTGGAATCTCCTTCCTCGGGATCATCTTCTCTATCTGTTTTTTTGTCTTCCGAGTCTTGACTTTCTCTTGCCACACCAGAGTTTTCGCGATTCACATTCCGCCTCTGAATAAGTCCGTCCCCGCGATTCATTATTAACACTTAGCACTAGAAAGAATAGTTGTAACAAATAAATAGAAAATAATATTCAACGCAAATTAAATATTTGACACATTACACATTGCTTCATAACTAATCACACCCCAGATAAGAATAATGGCGACTGATCTTGCTGATGTTTCAATTCACGGGTGCCACTACAACAGATTAAGATTTGCATACCTGTCAGAAATATTTACAGCTGTTGTAGTTGAATTTAAATGATGTCTTTCTGGATAATTGCGTCTAATTTAACAGTGGCTTATATATATTTCAATCAAATTACTATATTTCGAAGTATTTTGATCCATTAAATAAGATTTAAACTCAAATTTATAAGTTTTTATAGAAGACGAAAGCGTTTTGTTGCCTTCCTGACTTTCATCTTCAGCTGATCAATTGAGTGAGTAGTGTGAGTGTGTGAGTACTGATCATCCATAGCAGAACGTTTTACGTTGTTGCTCAACCGGCTCAAGTCGGTTGAGTTTGAAAATTTTGTTTGAATCAGAGAACATATTTTTGTTTCAGTACTATATCATAAAATTCAGTATTTTTTGTCGTGCTCTTTCTGGTCAGATTATGATTACACTTTTCTCAACAGTGTTTTGAATTTTGACTCGAGGGTTTTCTGTACCTTCTATTAGCCTACCTTATAAACATGCTAGAAAATCATGTGATTACAAGTTTTGTTTTCTGAGATTTGTTTACTGAAGGTAAGCTAGTAATATCAAGGAAGGCTGCAGTTTTATAAACGCTATACACTTTTAAAAATTAAAGTCATCTCTTTTCCTCTCTCAGCTCTCAGGTGACTATTTTTTCCTTGTCTTTCATCAGCCCTATACCAGTTTCAAATCTGTTACTTACTTGTTACTTACTTACTTGTTACTTGTTACTTCTTTTGTCTTCGCCGCAGTCTGCTGACCGGGGAATCGTCATTGTCCCTTGAGCGGGATTCACCAGGGTACTGGCTGCTACCTGAGGTGTGTGTAGGTATGCTCCTCAATATATTCGGCAACGGTGTAGTAGGGCCGGTCCATTAAGTATCTCTTCAGACTTCTTGCTAGCGCGTCAATCTTAAATTCACCAATGTGCTTATGGAGTTCAATGCTGCCAGACATTATGCTAAGTGAAAGATAACTAATTGGGTGTCAATTTACTGCAATCAGCAATTGTAGCTAATAGGCAACAGTGCATATAAGCAGTCTCACATCAGAAAATGCTTTTTTGAAGATATTGCACACTTGTGATGAGTGAGACGATCACGCCTACGGTACGATTCGAGCCCAAGATCAGGTATCGCTAGCGGACTGAAGTTTGTAACGCCCCAGTCCACTCGGCCAACCCGTCCAACATTTCCATAAGCCTGTGTGATGCATTTTTAAGCTTCAATTGACTGATTTTTTTCTGGAATGACCAATTTTGCTACCGTGAGGATTTTTCAAAAGGGTTCCAAAAAACTTATTTACCTATATTCACCTATCAGGATAATTCGAGTTGATATTAATGTTGAAACTATATTTCATGGAATATACAACATACCAGTACATAATTTAATACTTTACCTAATTGGAATATTCATATTCAATTATTTTCATAAAAAAATATAAGTTATGCTATTTTTCTGTGTCTGGGTATTCTTAGTACTGTGTAAGTTATATAAAGATTGTGTACTAGTGAAGCCTATTGAATTATCATCATTAAGGAGTAACCGTTCGAAAATGAATGTACTGTACCTCCAAATAATTTCTGAAATAATTAAAGTCGAGTTTATGAAGATAATCTGCCCTTGAGATAAGGCTGCAAATGATCAGTACAGTACTGTTTTGCTTGTTGTTAATCTTATCTATCTTAAGATGCTATAATCTTATCCATGGATAGTATTTAGTATTATTTTAGTCTATAATGTGGTTACAAGAACCACAAGGACATGTCAAAAGTAAGAAAACTTACCGTTTGTCAAAACAAGTAAGGAAATAAAACAGATAAGCTATTAAAAGCTAGTCACAGCAAAAAAAAATAAACATATATATATTAAAAATATGAACTCACCAGAGTGCTGTCCAACATAAAGAACTCACTAAGGGCATACAAAGGGTTCTCCACCAGCAGTCTCTTTAATGCCCTTTGGAAATGCCTGGCCGGAAGGTCTCTTGCCACTAATGGGAGCTTATTATAAAGCTTCACAGATAAGTGGGCAAGGCCAGTTCTAGTCCTGCTCAGCCTCTGAAAAGGCACATCCAATCTATGGCTACCCCTTGTGTTGTGCTCATGGTAACTCTGTCTGATGGCAAGCTCATCAACACCTGCATGGGTCCTGCAAAGGGCACAATAAATATAGAGAGCAAATACAGTAAGAATCCTCTCTCTTACAAAGAGAGGACGGCAGTGTGCAAGTCGATCCACTCCACAGAGGACCCGCAAGGCTTTCTTCTGCATGCGCAGCACTTGAGCAACATCCACAGCTCCACCCCAGAGAACAAGGCCATGCAAGAGGATGCTCTGAAAAAAAGCAAAATAGCATACCTTAAGGTAGTGTGATGGTACACTACCTCTCAATCCTCTCAGCAAGAAAACCACCCTGCTCAACCTACCACAAACAGCATCAATGTGACCACTCCATGACAGCTTCCTATCCAGAACCAGCCCAAGCAGCTTCACTGGAGCAGATTCATATTCAACCCTATTTCTGAGGCTGAACACAATTTCCTGTGTCTTGTCCTCATTGAGGAGGAAGAGGTTTGCAGAGAACCAGTTAGCTGCAAACACCCTGGTCTCATGCATAGCCACTCGCAACTCCTCAGTATTGCAGCCACTGTCAAAAAAGGTTGCGTCATCTGTGTAGCATACCGTTGTTCTGCCACCCACACAGGCAACATCATTCACTGCAACCAGAAATAAAAGAGTCCCCAAGATCGACCCCTGTGGTACTCCACAGTCAAGGCAGTCTCTTATCTGCTAGAGCATGCCATTTGCCAGCACAGCCTGTCTGCGGCCCCCAGGTAGGCCTGGATAAGCTTAAGAGGTGTCTCATTCACACCATAGTGCTTGAGCTTCTTGAGGAGAAGCAGGTGGTCAAGCGTATCAAACGCCTTGCTGAGATCACACAAGGTGAGCCCAGCAAGTCTACGCCCCTCAAAGCAGTCATATACTCTGCGGATCAAAAAGTCAACCACATCAACAGTTGATCTGTTTTTTCTAAAGCCAAACTGGGTGGCCGCAAACAGGCTGCACTGGTCAAAATGATCAAGGAGCTGGCCTGCAATTACAATTTCAAATATTTTTGAAATAACAGGCAAAATAGAAATAGGCCTGTAGTTGCCAGGATCAAGCTTGTCTCCCTTCTTGAAGATAGGAACCGTCTTGGACACCTTGAGCTGGGCTGGAAAAACAGACTGAGACAAACAATGATTTATGCAAGCAGTAAGAGGCACTACAATAGAGTTTACAATATCCTTGACAAGACCACATGTCATACCATAAATGTCCTTACTCCTAGAATTGTTCAAACTGGACACAACTCTTACAGTGTCATCACAAGTGATGAAACGCCAGGTATGCAGCTGAAGATCAGGAGGCTGGACAGATGCCGCAAGGAGGTCAGCAGCTACAGCAGGGGAAGCTGGGATCCCACCACGTATCCTCTGGATGGAGTCCAACCAAGCATCCTGGAGAACATCTGCTGATACTGGGATAGTACCAGGCGTAGAGGACCCTGCACTTGCTCTGATGATGCCCCAGGCAGCCTTACACCTGTTGGGGGCTCCATCAATCAGCTCACAGTTGAACTGCAATTTGGCAGCATACACCACCCACTGGTATGATCTTTTAAGAGCATTGTAGATTCGTCTTGAGGACTGAAGACCATCCTCACGGGACCTCTCATAAGCCATGAGCACCAGGTCACGTAGGTTAAGCAGCTCATCGTTTATCCATGGTGAACTGCGCTCCCTTGGTTGTTGAGGGACAATCTTTTTCTGTGGAAAACAGATGGCAAAGCCAGGCAGAAGTCTCTCAAAGAATGCAGCAAAGTTAGCCTCTGCATCACAATGACCAAGCAACAGGTCCCAGTCAACATTGCCAAGATATCCATGGAATTGCTCCCGACCAAGTTGGGTGATAGGCCTCACCCAAATACACTGATGACGCTCCACAGGCCTTGAGGGTAGGCCAATAGCATCTGGCACTTCAATAGCACAGCAGAGAGCCAGGTGATCACTGAGAAGGGGATTCATAGTAGAGCATCTTACACAATCATCAATGTTCAGGTTGGTAATAACATTGTCGAGACAAGCATCAAATCTAGTGGGCAGGTAGTTGGCCACATAGAGGTCCAAAGATTTCAGGAGGTTGATAAACTCCCTAGTTCGAAGATCAGCCTTCAACATGTCAATATTAACATCACCACCAATAAGAATGTTGAAACCAGGGTTCATATTAGTCAACTCAAGGGTGAGCTCCTCCAGTGAGTTCAGAAAACTTTCAAAACAACCAGCTGGAGCACGATATACCACAACTATATACAATTTGACATGCAGCAGGGAAACACATGCAAATTCATGGTCTTTTTCAACACACAATCTAGAAACGTCCATGCATGCAAAATCAGTCAGAGATTCCTTAATGTTTAAGGCTACACCTCCACATTGAAATTCCCTCCTACAGAAAGAGGCAGCCAATTCATAACCAGTGATCTTAAATTGTTTAAGCTCGTCCATGCACATCCAATGTTCAGACAAACACAATAGTTCAAATTCATTATTCATGCCAACAAACAACTCAATCTCAGTCCCTTTGTTCCAAAGGCATTGCACATTATAAAATAATAGGTCAATTGAAAGTTTATTACCTAAATCATGCACAGGATCACTTATCACTAAGTCATTCATTTCATTCATAAGTCATTCATAGGATTCTTGGTTATAACATATAAATAGATAAACCATAGATAAGAGTAGATTGTACTCAGTCAAACCTGTAGCCTTTTCTGTCGACTGTTAAATCGATAATTAATTGTTTTTGATTTTCCTGGCATGTTGATTATTGGATGGTCGACAGTCGATTATTGATGGTCAATACTGATAGAGTCGCTCTCTGTAGTGGCTAAGTTTACTGTCGATTGTGCTGATTTTCTGAGGTGATGATGAATTTTAATGATAATGATGATAATTTCGCTTTGTAGTATGGAGAGATGGAGATTTTTTTTGCGTATGTATATCTTGTAGTATAAAATAGTAATACTGACCTTATTATTTTGATTGGAATATTATTGTGCTGATTGCGGCTGGTTTAGGGTAACTATCATGATACTTTTATTTTATATCTGTGTTGTCTTTATTGCATAATTGCATTAACTATTTTACCATACTGCATTAATTATATATAACTTTTTTCGCGTATGTTAAGCACCTTTCTAACGTTCCCTGTTATTGAAGCTTACTATCTCGTATTCACTTTTTTATGGGTTTTATAGCAAAGTAGGGTTTGATGTTAGTAATGTCTCAGTCACGGAATGGATTGGATATCTATTACCAGAATGTTAGAGGTCTGAGGACAAAGACTCACACTTTCTTGAGATCGATAATTGCATCAAATTATCATGTGATAATGTTGACTGAAACCTGGCTCAACTCCAGCTTTTCTAATGGTGAAATATTCGACCACAGGTATGTTGTTTATCGTAGAGATCGCGCTAATAGTGACTCGAATCGTGGTGGGGGACTTCTCATAGCTGTTCGGAAGGATATTCAATCTGATAAATGTGCTGATATCAACTTATTGCTCACTGATGGATGATTTGAAAGTTTAATGGTTAGAATTATGTTGCGGGAGGGCCCTGTTTATTTGAATGTTGTGTACTTTTTGAATTCTGCTAATGCCAATGACTATGAAATTTATTTTGATTGCCTGGAGAGTCAATTTCAGGTAGTTCGAAAGAGGTTGAAAGGTTGTGGGTGACTTTAACCTGCCTGAGATCACTGATAACTCGTTTGAGCTCAGGTTTGATACGGTAGCTGCAAGGAGACTTGCTGAATTCTCAATTTTTTCAATCTGCAACTTTGCAACAATGTTCAGAATGCCAATTGCCAACCATTGAACCCTCGATTTAATTCTGTCTAGCCTTCCCATTGTGGATGTGGCTCGGAACCCTTTGCCTTTAGTATGAAGATAAGATCACCATCCTGCTCTGTTTATGAAGTTGATTGTTGATCCCCCTTGTGAGCCACGTATGCGGTCTGGATCTTGTTCTGTATATAATTTCAGAAGGGCTGACTATTTCTCACTCTTTGTAATGCTGCAAGATGTGGATTGGAGTGATCTGTATCAGCTGCAGGAGGTGGATGATGCTGTTGAATATTTTCATGAAGTTATCAACTGGTGTTTGAAGGCTACTATTCCAATGAAAACAATAAACAATAATAGAGCATCCAAATACCCTCCTTGGTTTTCAGTTGAGATTATACAGAAGCTCAAAAGAAAAAATAAATGCGCACATAAAAAGAATTACTCAAATTTTCATAACAATCAATTTGTAATCTTGCATAGAGAATTGTAGTACTTAATTTCTTCTTCTTACAAAAAATATGTTGATTTAACATTAACATAACATTGGGCATAATTTTAGGGAGTTCTGGAAATTTGTTGATAATAAACGTGGTTCAGGAGATTTTTGTGAGAGGATGGTTCTTGAGGATGAGGAATTTACTGGCTCTAGGATACCTTCTGGGGTTTCAAGATTCTTCCAGTCTGTTTATACCCCAATCACGGCTTGTTATGGAATGAAGGAGGATGGTGGACTCCCTGGTGTCAGCTCCAATAGTACTTTGAATATTTCCTTGGTCTCTGAAGATGAAATACATGAAGCAATCAAATGTCTCAAACCTAGAGTGGCGCCAGGTCCTGATGGAATACCAGCTTTTGTTGTTAAGGGTTGTAGTGACCTCCTCATTGGCCCTCCCAAATACCTGTTTGACCTTTCTCTTGATAAGGGTGTTTTCCCCAGTAAATGGAAGATCTCTAAAATTATTCCTATTTTCAAGGCTGGAAAAAGGAACCTGATAGAGAATTATTGTCCAATTTGTTTGCTTTCTGTATTTTCTAAAATATTTGAAAAAGTACTTTATAAGAAGATGTTTTGGCATGTGATTCCTATGATATCAGATTGTCAACATGGCTTTTTGAGGGGCAGATCTGTGCTGACTAATCTTCTGGAGTTCACTACGTACATTTTGAGTGTGTTGGACTTGGGTGGTGAGGTTGATGTTGTGTATACCGATTTTGCAAAGGCATTTGGCCGAGTGAGCCACAGTGTATTGCTATATTGCCTCTCTAGTTTTGGATTCAGCACCATCCTGTTGGAATTTTTCAGATTGTACCTTCTCCATAGAACAAATGTGGTTACTGTGAAGGGGATGAATTCCACTTTTTACTTCAGTACATCTGGAGTCCTCAGGGAAGTAATTTGGGGCCTCTCTTATTCTTGTTGTAAATTGATGAGCTCCCACGTCACTTGTCTTCTAGGTCAGTGGTCACCAAATGGCGGTCTGGATCCGGACCGCCAGCCAGTTTTGTGCGGACCGCGATGTCATACCGATCTCAACGACAAAAAAACATAAAATAAATCCTAAAACAAAAAATCTTTAAGAAAACATATAAAGTCTGTATGGAATTTAATTATTAAGAAACAAACAGAACCAGGGTTTGATTTCAGAGGGAGTGCATGGGAACGGCGCTCCCATAACATTTTCCCAAGAATACCTTTTTCTGAGCTACGTCATTCTTTAAAATTGTATTATTAGTTTTATAAAAACAACTACAAAACTTGGCTCAGATTTGCTAAAAACGTTCCGATTCTTAGTGTGATTTTTTTTAATTTCCCGGGGGAGGGCCCCCGGACTCCCCTCCCGCTGGTGAGCCCACCACTCCCATACCTCTTTTTTAGAAATCAAGCACTGAACAGAACAATGAATAAACACCAGCAGTGTAACTCAATTGGAAAGGAGTGGTACTGTATTTCTTCCAATGTGAGCGAAATCTAGCTTAACTCTCAATAAAAAGTTGACTGATGTTTCATCCAATTATTCTACACCTGATTCAATTTATCTTGGTATTTTAATAGCCAAAGAGATATAGTCAAGGACTAAATTCGAGAATAGTTTATACAATTTTATAAGATATTCATTCTTCATCAGAAAAAAAGCAATAGAGTAATTTTTATTGTCAAATCCGATTGAAATAATGGCCTTTATTTTTATTTTAATACGTCAATAGCATGATATCAAACTTCAATGTATTTGAATAACATTAAAATCAAAATACTTACAGAGTAATAACTATTTCAAATATTCAATAATTATTAAAATTGATGTAGTAAAACTATTAATTTAAAAAAAATTCGGGAGAGTAAGTCTCCCCCCCCAACTAGTGGTTTCCCATGGATGGACCGCGGAAGCTCGCCTAGACTTTGAAACGGACCTTCAAGAAACTTATTTGGTGACCACTGTTCTAGGTGACTCATTTTTGCTGATGACATTAAGATCCTTCGAGAGGTGAGTAGCCAGGATGATAGTCATCAATTGCAATTAGATATTGACCACATTGCATCATGGTGTCAGACAAACAGTCTTTGGATTAATGTTGCCAAGTGTAAGTGTATAACCTACTCTAGAAAGCAATGTCCTTCGGCTTATGCCTACAAGATTGGAGATGCTACACTGGAAAGAGTAAGTGTTTGTAAGGACCTGGGAATAGTCATCCGCAATAAAAAAAAATAGTCTTTTGATAGTTCACTTACGTTCTCCTCTCCTATTGATTTTTTGTCTTCCAAAGCTAATAGGATGTTGGGTTTTGTCTTGAGAAATGCATCTGATTTCAACAACATCTTGGCGGTAGTTAATCTTTATCAGGCCCTGGTGAGAAGTATTTTGGAGTACAGCTCAATGGTGTGGAGTCCCCATACAGCCCAAGACATTCAAATTATTGAGAGGGTGCAAAACAGGTTGATGAGGTTCCTGTACTTTAGAAGGTTTGGAGGATTCCCACTCAAAGGTTGAGGGATCTTTTTTCCCTTAAATCCCTGCGACATCGACAAGATAGGGCCTCAATGCTGTTTGTTGGGCATTGCTTGATGGGGTTGTTTATTCTCCTTGTCTGCTTTCACCACAAGTTAATTTCTGTGTTCCATCATTTAATGTGCGAAATGCAAACATGTTCTCGACTACCAGGTGTAGAACTGTTCATCATTATTTCTCCCCCATGATACGAGTGCAAAGACTGATGAATAGGCTGAAGTTGGGGGTTCAGTTTGTGGGATCAGAGAGGGACATAAGGAGTGGTTTTTTGGCGGCAATTCCGGACTGATTGTCATGGGTTATTCATAGAGGTCACCAGAATGAGCAATGTATTTGAGTCTAATTTCTTACAGTTTTGGATTTTCCTATAACTAGCAGTGATTGTTTACTGTATTAAATCTATATTTACCTACTTATTCTACTTTTGTTTCACTTATTTTTATAGCCTAATTTTATTTTGTACTTCATTATTTTTATCTATTGTCTTTTTATTCTAGTATCTTATGTTTAAGTAACTTATTGTGCTTGCTTGATCAACTGATGCTCATGTTTTTCTTTCCAAGTGTTAAGAGGGCAATTTATGGGATCTCATGTGCCCTTATAATATGTATGTTTTGTATGCTAAATAAATGAATAAAATTTTGTTTTGGGACACTGTATGCCCCGGTCTACCCTCAGTGTCATTGGAAAATAAGTATAGGCTACCCTTCCAGGGTTGAAAAGAATGCACATTCACGCTATATGTGGATATTGTTTTTTATTCGTTGTTTTAGAAAAAAATCATTTATTTTCAAGAGATTTGAATCCAACAGATAAATTCCATAGTATTCATGTTCATGCCCCACTACTATGGATAATGGAGCTTTAAAAAAAATCAAACTCACAAATTGAATTGTATGTTTTTTGTAAAAGGTCCAATAAATTGTCCAATTATGTCCAATTGTCACCTTCATAATTTTGTTTTTCAGAAAGATGAAAGAATCGGCTACCTTAGACTCAAGCCTGGTTGGTGAGATCAAGCAAGATAATGTTCGAGTGGCATTGGAAAAAGTGCAGGCAAGATTAGTGATTCGCTATGAGGTTCTGGATAAATTGTAGTATCCGATCAACGTAATAATTGTATTGGTTTATAATTTCTAAGTATAGTCATCGGAATGTCTTTTGTTATTGGCCAAGTGTAGTATGATCTAATTAATTTCTTTATTTGTCGGATGATGCCCACTTGAGCACTTTTGCTTGTCCGTGTGTGATGTATAACAAGAGCGAGGATTTGTTTATTTTTTGTTGTTACAATTGCGACTTATATAAAGTATTTTAAGCAAGGGTGATAAGTGGATGATGATGTTTAGGCTACATAGTGAATGAATGATGATGGTTGCTGAATGTTTACATTACAATTTTAACTTTAAAAAAACACTTTTCACTTTACAAAATCCTGAATTTCGATTGAGTTCACTGTTAACAATGAAAATCTGATCACTAAATAAAAAAGTTCAAAAACTTTGGGATTTTTTAATGAACTGGAAAAATTTTAGGATGATTATGGGGTAAGAAACACCCATGCCTACTGGTGCTCGAACCCTCAACGAGGTCTGCTAGCAGACTGAAGGTTGTAACGCCCCAGATAAAAAATATATTCTATTTATGTTGTTGTCCAATAGTACTGTAATTTTACAATGCCTATATTGATATAATTATATATTAGATATGAATTACACAGAGTTTTCCACCAGAGAGGAATTTTATAAGCACTATATCATTCTATAATTACTGCACTTTTTTGAGCCAATAAAAATGTATTCACCTTTCTTACGCGTCTGTGGATTTTGCATTCTATAATTTAGTAGAAGATTATTCATCTCGATATTAATCCAATCACTGTTTTTCACAGAGTTGCCAGAAAGCCGACTTCAATGCGCGGTGTGCCAGAATGTGTCTAATCGAAGTGCAGCTTCTGCTGTCCAAAAATCTGAGTGATAACAAGGAGGTGGTCAGTTCAACCGATGACATCCATGGGCTGGCTAAAAAGTGTCTGGACACACTGGAGCTGCACGAATGGGACATTGGAAATCAGGAGTTGCTCGTTTGTGCTTACTACCTCATCAAGTTCTTCTTGACCCAGGTGAGCACGCTTTCATCATACAGTAGATAATATTTTTATGTATCATATTGAATATACTTCTGTAGTTGTGGAAGTGATATTGTGTTATTGAGTTATATTGAACAAAAATAATAGATATTGTCAAATCGCAAGTTTATTAAAAATTGAGATAGTCTTCGGTTATTTCACCATTCAAAATCTAAAAAAGTTTAGCAGATTGGTAATTGTGTAAATACCGAAACCGGTATCTCGATTTTTAATAAATTTCTGGTCATTTCCAACCAAAATAGAGTGCTGCCAATGATGTTGCTAAGAATGATGACAAAGCCGGCCAAACATATAAAACTAATATTGAAATGAATTGAAAATTTTGAGCTGAAAATTACACGATCACTGTTTGTTTATGAGGGTGAAGCCCACATAAGCTCATAGGCTTGTGCGTGGGTAATGAAATGGATGATAGATGACGACTACTTTTTAGGTAGTCGGGACCGACGGCTTATCGTCTCCTCCGAAAGACGGGGTGGTCGTATCTATGTGATTGTGCTGTGGTCAAAAATTGTTCTCCGCTTGGGATTCGAACCAGGGTCCACCTGGTTATCAGACCGGCGCTTTATCACTCCTCCAACGAGCAGCTGCAGCTGATTTGATGAAAATTTATCTACAAGATTGCAATCTATTTATGAGTTAGAAGCACATTTTTTTAATTTGATTCGTATTTTCACTTAGAATTTGTCATATTTTTTCTTTTTTCCAGGAAAACTCTCTTACTGCAAAGATGTCTGTTGCACGCTGCAGAAGTGGATGTCACTCAATTCCGCACAGCTCAGCGATTCCGGACGCGATATTCTGTCGAAAAGTATATGCCACACGCTAACCTACTATCTGCATCAGACCGATGTGAACAAATTCCTGGAAACTAGCTCAACTAACAGCTTGCATTTGCTATTCGAGTCTTGTAAAATCCCGACAGCTCTACAGCCCGAAAATGAAATTGTTTTTAAAAAGTCGATGATTGCTATCAGCTGTCGCTGATTCAGAAAAGCATTTCAGCAAACTTTGAGTTGACCGATTCAATTCACATTGATTGTTTGAGAACGGTATTATTGGAAAAAGTGGGAAAAATTATGTTGGTAATGATGTTGTTACATTTATGGCTTTTCTGGAGGGTTTGGACGCTTGCATTCTGTATACAGCCAACAAGAAAAACTATCAAGAACTTTTCAAGATACTTCAACTAATCCAGGCTGCTAAGAAGTGTTCGCGAAAAAAGATTGCAGCTTGTGTTTGGATTATAGTGGAAAACTCATTGAATTAATCCTAATTGATTAGGGTTTAGTGAAGGGAGACTTTAGAAACGTATGTACCAAGTCTTGTGATTTGCTCGAAGATTTGTCAACGAAAAATGTCGATCTCATGCCGTGGACTTTGGTGTTTTAGTTCAAAACTTTTCCCTTCGAATACAAAACACATGACTCAGCGTTCCACAACTTCTCAACTTTGATGAAATCTGCTTGTAGAATACAGAAAGCTATTATCGGTTCAAATAGTGCGAAAACTAGCGATATCTTAATAAAGTTGTGTGCGTTTGTTACACACATTCTGTGCAAAATAATCAATTCACCGAAAGATTCAAGTAACAGCAAAGATTTTCTCAATTTGATGTTTGAGTTTGTAGATTAATCCACAGATTATTGCCTGGCGTTACTGGTGTATGACCATGAGAATAGTTGTGAGTTGAAAGTCTATTGTAAGTCGTTGATGGAGAGAATTTTGTTCCTAGTTCATCCCTACTATATAGCCAACATGCACAACAAAGCCTACAAACTGACATACAGTTTCATTGAGAAGCTAGTTGGCTTGTCCTGTGACAGCTCATGTAATGATAGTCAAAAGAATGCGAACTTTGTTTACAAGGTAGCATCACTGAGTGCGCAAAAAATTGGAAAAGTGGACAGTTTTTCGGAAGCGATTTGCAAGCTGTGGTCGAAAAAGTTGTCGGTCGATGAAATGTTTGGAAATTTGACTGCGTTGAGAAATTGTCAGCAGTGGTGCGAGACGGAAAGATGTTTGACGTTTTTCGAGTTGATTGCGAAAAGGAAGAATGAGCTGGTGGGAAAATGGAAAGCGCCCTTGTCAGTTGTTAACGAAATATTCAAATCTACATCGATTGTTTGGTCGGAATTGAACGCCTGTCGGAAACTGTTGCAAACATCGCAGGGAGATTTAGTGCTGAACGTTTTCAAAAACCTGCTGAAATTGAGTCCGTCAATAGTGGATGCTGCAAGAGGTCTGGTGCTTGTTTTGTAAGACAAGAGGACTTGTCGACGAAAATTCATATTGATGTCGGCAAGCTTGAAAAGGAGAGGCTGAAAATTCAGGAGACTCGTCGTAAGCAGGTAAATTAAAACTACCTACTGTCTAAAATTACTTATTTTTTATTATTTCCATAGTTGAAATAAATTAGACTAGCCATCCTTTTTAACTAGCCTACTATTTTTATCGAAAATTTTATCAGAAGTGTATTCAAGAACATGACCGACAGCCAAAACCCGATAGCCTATATTCATACATAAACCATTATTAAAAATATTGTTCTACCCATTTCTCAACAAAGCATGGGGTTACAATACACTTTCAACTCACAACTATTCTCATGGTCATACACCAGTAACGCCAGGCAATAATCTGTGGATTTATCTACAAACTCAAACATCAAATTGAGAAAATCTTCGCTGTTACTTAAATCTTTCGGTAAATTGATTATTTTGCACAGAATGTGTGTAACAAATGCACACAGCTTTATTAAGATATCGCTAGTTTTCGCACTATTTGAGCCGATAATAGCTTTCTGTATTCTACAAGCAGATTTCATCAAAGTTGAGAAGTTGTGGAACGCTGAGTCATGTGTTTTGTATTCGAAGGGAAAAGTTTTGAACAAAAACACCAAAGTCCACGGCATGAGATCGACATTTTTCGTTGACAAATCTTTGAGCAAATCACAAGACTTGGTACATACGTTTCTAAAGTCTTCCTTCACTAAACCCTGATCAATTAGGATTAATTCAATGAGTTTTCCACTATAATCCAAACACAAGCTGCAATCTTTTTTTGCGAACACTTTTTAGCAGCCTGGATTAGTTGAAGTATCTTGAAAAGTTCTTCATAGTTTTTCTTGTTGGCTGTATACAGAATGCAAGAGTCCAAACCCTCCAGAAAAGCCATAAATGTAACAACATCATCGCCAACATAATATTTTCCCACTTTTTCCAATAATACCGTTCTCAAACAATCAATGTGAATTGAATCGGTCAACTCAAAGTTTGCTGAAATGCTTGTCTGAATCAGCGACCTGACAGCAATCATCGACTTTTTAAAAACAATTTCATTTTCGGGCTGTAGAGCTGTCGGGATTTTACAAGACTCGAATAGCAGCAAATGCAAGCTGTTAGTTGAGCTAGTTTCCAGGAATTTGTTCACATCGGTCTGATGCAGATAGTAGGTTAGCATGAGGCATATACTTTTCGACAGAATATCGCGTCCGGAATCGCTGAGCTGTGCGGAATTGAGTGACATCCACTTCTGCAGCGTGCAACAGACATCTTTGCAGTAAGAGAGTTTTCCTGGAAAAAAGAAAAAAATATGACAAATTTTAAGTGAAAATACGAATCAAATTAAAAAAATGTGCTTCTAACTCATAAATAGATTGCAATCTTGTAGATAAATTTTGATCTAATCAGCTGCAGTAACTCACAGTAATTTTCAGCTCGAAATTTTCAATTAATTTCAATGGAAACATTAATTAATACAGTATTATTATCATTAAATCATTAATATTAAAATAATTTTCGTAATGATACTATAACAAAATCGACCAAATTGATTATAATCTGTTAATTTATCATATCTGTTCCGTCATAATGCAAAATATTTTTTTATAAGTGTGAATATCAAACTAGGTTAGGCATATTTTTTAACAAAAAAGGAAATTCATTTACAGAGTCAAGTACTACCTCAACATATCCCATACACAATGATTAAACTAGTAATGCCTCCTTTAGACCAGAGTGTTAATAAGATTGGTTAATAACTTTTGTAAATAACGTATTATCATATGGACTATTATATAAAAGTTATTAACAGTTTTGTTATTAACTCCGGTGTAGGGCCAAAACGTGGCCTTAGGAATAACCTCGGCCATGCTAGACTTTTCAACTGAGTTTATAGTGGACAAATCAGACGATTCATATTTTTAATGCACCAGTGTAGTCGGGATCTCTGATCTGAACTAAGTCATTTTTTGGGTTCCCCCACCACTTTTCAAATTTACGAAAATCGGAACAACCTTGGGTTTCCATGACTAAAAGGCGCGGGCACATGTTGGGCAAAAGATGCAATAGAAACACGTCATTGTATGAAGCAACGCAAATCAAATATCAGCTGACCAGTGTGCGTTGCTCTATAGGCCTACTCTATACTATATTATTCTCTTAGAATAGTCTGTCCAAGCAAAGAAGACCCTCTGGCAAGATGGGAAAATGACTCCAGCTTGGTCAATATTTGAAAATCATAGTCTTCATAGTAGATCAAACTGTTCACTACAATTTGAGATCAAATTGATAATTTAAGAACCAATATTGACCGAGCTTGAGTCATTTTCCCATCTTGCCAGAGGGTCTTCTTTGCTTAGACAGAATATAGTCGAAGGGTTCTCAAACGGTGGGTCGCGACCCCCAGGGGGTTCGCGGAGCATGTGCCGGGGGGTCGCAAACTTGGAAGGAGAAAAGAAAAACATATAATACTATAATTTGAAATCAATCAATTTTATTTAAGTTGAATTAATTATTGTTAATTAACATTAATTTGTTCATTGCAGTCTACTTCAAAACAAGATATAATGTATTTCAAAACTTTTCAATTGAAGCTGGTAACTTGATTTGAATTTACAGTCTCTTCAACAAAAATTAATCATTCTTAAACAGGTGACATCTTAAACAATGTCTTTCTCCAAAATAAAACGGTTTCTTGTTTTAGTTGTTGAATTCATCTTGAACCCCACTGGGTTCTTACTTTCATTATTTTTTAAGAATAGCAAGCAATAAATCTCCAGGTACATGCTAGGAACTTGTCGGTTCCATTGTAATTATTACCAGGGCTTAATTTGTGACGGTAAGCACCGATAAGAGGGAGAGAGGGTATCATTTGCTAAATTATTGAAAAATGCTAATGAGAATACTCAATTTCAAGCTTCAAAACCACTCCAAAAACTAATCTCGAGAAGTTAAAATTTCATTTTTTCAGGGGGGGGGACTAGGGTTCCCCCCTCTGTACTGTAACTTTTTATTTCACAAAATAAGCACTGATTATTACTGTCAATGAAAAAAAAATCAGTAGATAGCATACAACTTCAAACGTAACTTACGATATTAAAATAATATCCTAGATTAAAATATAATAACATACAAAATGTACATTTAGTAATAGCATGATAATTTGAGACTGTAATTTGGGGGGTCGCCAAAATATCTGACCTGGAAGGGGGGTCGCCCCCTGGACTATACTATTACCGGTATGTACATTTTCTAAGTAGGCCTACTCTGTACATTATTGTCTCTGATACAACGACTCTGTATTTCGTAGCATCTTGGGCACATGTGCCCGTGTTACTTTTGTAGTGATGGAAACCTTTTTTTAACAATGAATTTCTTCAATTGTATGTATCCTATACCAAGGAAGAAAATATTATCAAAAATTTTGGTTTAAACAGCAGAACAATTCGAAATTATTGATTTTGAATAAATCTATTATTCATGATTCTCGCTAATTTCCAATAACCATCTGTATAAAAAACTATCCTAGTATTCTACTATCTAGGCCAAATTTCACAAAGCAACAAGTGTTGTTATCAACCATGGTTACTGACAAGTACTTGTGATAACAAGTTGTTAATTATAGGCGTTTCACAAAGGAAATGAGCTACAAGTTTACAATTCTACAATTTAACAAGTGTTCCCACCCATCAGTGCCATCTGTATCGGTTTTCAATACTTTATATAGTTAGCACTGATATAGTTTTGGTTGAAATTTGAATTATTTGTGGTAAAGATAGATTGATAAAATTGATTTTGAAAATAAATCATTCATTAGAAAGCCAAATCGTTGAACTCTTATGTTTTTTGGAATAGAAATAATAATAACTTTATTCATAGGTCTATAGGTCTATTCATAGGTAGAAATTTCTTGGTTAATGACAAGTTTCTTTGACAAGTCTTGTTCGTTACCAGGCCAACGTTCGTGAAACACCTTTCATAACCGGCGGAACGCTTGTAGAATTGTTAAAATTCACTTGTCATCACAAGTCTACAATTGTGCGTTCGTGAAACGCCTGTAATCAGCTGGATTAGTAAATTTGTTAAAAATCATGGTTAGTGACAAGACTTGTTACGTTGTGAAATAGGGCCCTAGTGGGGAGTCCGATCCCACTAGACGTCAAACCTGCAATCATATTATGATAGTAGAAATCCGAAAAAGCAAACAATTAACTACTACTACTACATATTGTTTAGTTAAATTATTATTAACAATAATCATTTGTTCAAAAACTACCATAATGGTAGTTTATAGTACTAAACTACCATATGTGTACTATATACTCGTAGTATACATTTTAAATTATTTCAACGAGTTACGGTACACATTATTTGGAAGAGATGCGATTTCTTAAAATAGTTTAAATTGTGAAATCAACGATGAATTTTGTGAAATTTTAGTTGAACATTGCCGATAAACTATAAATATCAAGATATTTGACCATTAGCCTAATAGGCGGCACTCTCTATAGGCTTTTTCAATTAACTCAGATTTTGTAAAAATTCTCCTGTGCATCTTTTTGAGAAGTCGTTGAGAGAACAAAATTTACTACCGTAATATGATGTACGATAGCAATTATTTGGACCTTCCTCAACAATTCTATGCCATTATTTTATGATGGTTGGCTAAAAATATACTAAAAAATAGAAGCTGATTATGATTAAAGGATGTATTACACAATAGTTATGGGTATGATACTTCTTTTAAACATTTGAGTTGTTCCCTCGTCAAATATAATTTTATAAGCATTGACACAATGAAATCAGTAATTCAAGAATGTTCAAATGCTTTAAGGCCATCGGAGAAATAAGATAAAAACTATTATCATAATAAATGAGAAGTTATATACATCAATCGAAGTTCATGACCCTGGGAGGGGTTATCATCTAGGACATTATCACATTATGACATTCATTCTATTCTCAGTGGGCTTGCAACATGCAATGATCATATTTAAAAAATATTAATGAAGAAGAAAGGAGTCTTTATATGATCATTGGAATTGAATTGGATCATGTTGGAGACTGTACAGAATCAAAACTGTATATTTTGTTTGTTGGAAAATGTACGGTGCAGAAATTCTATTGAAATGAAAATCTCTTAGATTTGCTTGATATTTGAGCTGTAGATTGAGTTTGGCTTAGCAAGTGACAACCCATAATATGAGACTTTTCTCTACCATAAAATCTGAGGTATTTATTTAGATAGAAAAAGTTTTCGAATTTCAAAAGCTGATTATTGATTTTTGCTCAAAACGGATGAACTCTTGAAACTATTGTGTACGGTATATATAAATACTAGCCGGCAGGCTCGCTTCGCTCGCCTTCTCCGCCTAGCCAGGGACTCCGCCTCCTGGACCTCCGACAGTATCAGAAGTGTCAGTGAGTCAAACAGGCTCGCTTCGCTCGCCTGCATAACCTCTGTAAGTGTAATAAGCTGAAAAAACAGGCTCGCTTCGCTCGCCTGCAAATTCGGTTCAGAGGGGATTATAAATCCATTGAACACTGCATTTCTAGACCTAATCTGGACCTGTTTACGAAATTACAACATTTTCTACCAATTTATTCTCGACAAATCCAAAAAAACTCAGAAAAATCCGAAAATAGTAAAACTCTAATATTGAGCGTAACCTTGGGAAGTATATCGGACATAGTTTGAAAATTGATTCAATATCTTCCAAATTAGTTCATCTATAATCTCGCTGAACCATTAAATTTACAGTAAGAATTGGTCGTATGAAGGCGGAAGATGCAACCCGCAATGCATCTACAATAATTAAAAAAATATAACTGATAAGTGGCGTAATCTTGAACGGAATTCAAAAAGATTTTAACACAACATATCTAGACCTTATCTGAACCTGCCTACCAAATATTAACATTTTCTACCGATTGGTTCACGAAAAAATTAAGGAAACGCCGAACACCGCAACACATTTACAATAATTTTGAAAACTTGATTACTGGCGTAATCTTGAACGGATTGCAAATATATTTTAACACAAAATTTCTAGACCTCAGTCAGTGCCATTTCGCTTATATAGATATAGATTAGACTATTGTGTACGGTAGCCTATATTAAATTATATTGAAGCTCATCTTCTTCCTCTACGTTACTTAATCGTGATGTCTGAATTCAAGGATTTTTATAAACTTTTATGCGGTAAACGATTCGCTATTATTATTGTGATCCAAACCTATTGACATTGACATGAAGCTCAAAGAGGATCTCTTTACAGTGCAATTACTGTATTTAGACACTACTTTACTGCACGTCTATTATTTCTTTGTTGTTTTTTTTAGTTGCATGACCATTTATAATAGGTAGGTATTCCAGACCAGTCTCTATCTATATATTAGTTACCGCTTACCTCTCAAACAATTCATTTCATTATAACATTAATCCTGTTGCATTGGAGTTCATAATATTCTATTCATTTGCTTTGTTAAATGATGATTCAAATTATGTAATTCATTTTTTTCATTTAGGCTACTGATGACGCTCATGTAATGATGTAGCCTATATTCCCATGTTCAGGGGAAAAATCTAATTTACCGTAATCATATGATAAAATCTGGAAAATCTTATCGAGTTATTGTTTATTATCCTGATAAAAATTTTGTTCTAATTGATTATCCAATTGTAAGAAAAATTATTATTATAAGGAATTTGTATGGGAGTATTTAAGTTAAATAGGCAGAAGAAATAATTTTAAAAGTTTTACGATATGGTCCTTACCTTGTTTAATAAATGAAAAACTGAAAAAATATATTCTCTGAATAATATCCTTTACCCCAGAAAAATTCATATAATGCGGCGAGTGGCAAATGATTTCTATTCAAATGCTTAGCTTTAACGGTCCAGCAACCCGACGGAAGCACCCGTATAGACCACTCGCACACTATCCTGAAAGAGTTGAGCATAGATACCTTACCTATTCCCCATCCGCAAAATAATAAATGAAATTGAATTGAACTGAATTAAATCAAACTGATTAAAACAGGTCTAGCCTACTATAGGTTCAGTAAATACCCGTTACAATAATATGGCTAAAGTAAGTACGGTACCGTACACATTCAAATAAATGAACGAGAATAGGTTTTTGATATTCAATATTTTTTGTCATTAAAGTTGGAAATTCAATATCTGATGAATAAACAATCAATTTTTGGCAGGGTTTAAAAATGAGGTTCCAGAACTCTCAAATCTGGACTCATATACATAGAATGTTCATGGAATAATTGTTTAATATGCCTAGCAAAGAGCATGATATACCTAGGTAGTAGCACAGGGGAGAGAGGGAGTTCTCCCTCCTCTTTGGTAGTAGGTATGGTACCGGAACAGAAACGCGTGTTACGTGCCGGCTAAAAACCCCTGGTTTTAGGATTCTCTGAAAAATATTATTTCAATAAATCTGTCAAGTTCTGTAGTTCAGTTTGTATGAATCCAAAATGATGGAAACTTGGAATGATTGTATAATTTGTTAAGATTATCAGGAACAACTATAAGACTCCGGGGTTTTCAATCCATTCATTTTATCATAATTATTACAGTATTACCTATGATATGATATTCCTATATTTCACCACAGAATAACTCAATACTGTAATAAATAAACAGTATTACCTATGATATTCGGATACTTCAGAATAACTTAATAACAAATAAGGACCAAAACTTAGGTAATAAAATCTTTATCCGAAACTTTATTGCTAAGTAATCTGAATTTGAAAGCTTTTCAATTGAAAAATTCGTTCTCAATTGAATAAAAATTGAACAAACTTACGCTTCAGCTTTTAAAAACATCTACAATTTCTACTCTATTAAATTCGCTGCAAGAATGCACATCTCAATATCAAGGTATCAAAATTATTACAAGATCGATTTCGATGCTTATTTCACGAAATGAACGCATTTTCGAATAACATAATATTTTGCGCCGGCCGTAGATTTTCTATAGTCTGTCCAAGCAAAGAAGACCCTCTGGCAAGATGAGAAAATGACTCCAGCTCAGTCAATATTGGTTCAAAAATATTGATTCGGTCTCAAATTGTAGATCAGAATGTTTCATACAATTGAGAACAAATCAACAATTTTTGAACCAATATAAACCGAGCTGGAGTCATTTTCTCATCTTGCCGGAGGGTCTTCTTGGCTTGAACAGTCTATAGTTGCGCTGTTGGCTAGCCTGCCTGCCGGCCTGCCTCGAACTTGAATCGGGGAATGCGAAACGGTTGCCTCTTCCTTCTTCGTCTGTTTCATCTCTCCTCTTTCTTCTTCTTTCGCGTTGAAGACCGAGTGATAACGGACGTGTGTGGTGTGGTGAGAACTGAGAACCGCTTCTTCAACTTCTCTTTCAGTTTAGTGCTTGTGTTGGTGCCAGTAGGTTGGATATTTGGTTGTCACTTGGATAAAACTCACGGTAAGTTTTAAATTCTACAATTCATTGTTTCTGTTGAAGGGATGCTTCTTTCTGTCTTTATCGAACAATCATGTGTGTAGAATGATCTTCTTCGCTCTGTCGCCTTCTTGATCCTTTTTTAGGTTAACTTCTTACAAGTTTGAAAATGAATATCCTACTAAATAACTTTCATCTTGTAAGACAGCTTCTTCAATAATGTTGATGTAATAGCCTAATGTTGAATGTAAGTTTATGTCTTGTTTATATTATTGTAATCACATCTTAAATTTTTATTCATCGTGTGTGTTGTTAGTGAAGAACTAGTAAGGTATAACTGGTGCCAAAAAATAAGACGGTCTGCGAATGATTGTTATTGATGTTCAGCTCTGTCAGGACAGTCGGCGAGCTGTCAGCGAGAGTACATCAAAACAATAGCTACCCTGGCTATACTAATTCACTATCGAAGACAGCTTCAGACTGTCCTGACAGAGCAGAGGTTTATTATCAGCAGTCACTGGTCAACTGCCTTAATTTTTGGCATCATGTATAAATTTATGATAGAAACTTTTTCACTAGAGTTTGAATAGTTAAAGGCAACAAAAACTAAATTAAACTGGCGGTTGGCAAATGTTTTTTTTATTCATGATTGCTCTCTCAGGACAGTCTGAAAGAGAAGCCTACAGTCTCAGGACGGTACACGGAAGCTTATATATTTTCAGTTGAGGTCGCTCTTGATGAATACTTATACTCTCGCAGGCCGCTCGCCGACTGTCCTGACAGAGCTGAGCATTGACTACAATCATTCGCCAATCTCCAGTTTTTTGGCCTCTGCTATAAATTTAACTTACCAAATGAAAGAAAATATCGTGAAAATAAAATGAAAAAGTTATCAGGTAAAATGAATAAGGATAATTTTATTAAAGTCAGATTAAAAAAGTATTGTCTATTTTGCCACTCAGACGTTAAGCCGTCGGTTCCAACCCAACTCCCACCTGCTTGAGAAAACGTCATCTCTTATCAGCCCTTTAATACCCGCACAACTTTAGAGCTCAAGTGGGCATCACACTCAAAATAATAAATACCAGCATTGATGAATGGGGCAATGAAAAGGTAAGCCAAGCCAATGTATAGGACCGTTCTCATTTCACATAGCCTATTGAAATTTTCAAAATCTCCAAATTAAATTTGAATGTTCAATTCACATTGAAAATACTATAGCAGATATTTTAAGAGCAGATTCACGTCGCTGAAACTTTGAAATGCACTGTCATGACCCAAATTGTCTAACGAACTATTGTAACTTTGTCCAATGTCATTGGTATAGTCGTCAAGCAAAGAAGACATTCTGGCAAGATGGCAAAGTTACTCCAGCTCGGTCAATATTAGTTCAAAAATTTTTAATTTGATCTCAAATTGTAGATCAGAATGTTTCCTACAATTTTAGACTAATTTTATAATTTTTGAACCGGCATTGACCGAGCTGGAGTCATTTTCCCATCTCGACAAAATGTCTTCTTTGCTTGGACACACCGGTATCGGTGTGAATAGACTAATAAAACAACACACTGTAACTGCAACATCCAAAGAAATCTCGTTTTTTTCTTTATCTTGAGTCAAGTTTGTTTGAAGTAATTGAATACGTGTGTAGGTTATTGTTATCAACAACACTGATAATGTATTTTAGTATACTGTTCAGTAATGTATCTCAGTGAAAATTTTCAGATTTATTTTTAACTGATTATAAAAAACACTACTTAAGTAGAAAATACTATTACTATACTATTCATACTATTTTGTATTATTATTATTGTTCGTCATCAGACTGAGCAACACTTTAGATTTATTTTTGAAATTGAGAGATATTGCTGAGATAGATCAGAGCAGTTGATGAATAATGAAATTAATGAACATCTCTTACTGTGAATTGACGTAGGCTAACAAGTAATGTTTATCTGACGCCAATAAGTTGGGAGGTTTCGTCTGTCTCTTGTACGTGATAGCTGATGTAAAACATCTATTTGTCTCGAATTTGATTTCAAAACCATCATCTAGGCATAGTTAAATGACAACTAATGAGCATCATCAGCTGTTGAAGTGCACAAGGAGCAAATGAAACTGCCTAAATTTTTGGCGTTAGCTATAGTAACTTCCCCTTCCAGTAAACTGGCAAGTGTAGTCTGTCCAAGCAAAGAAGACATTCTGGCAAGATGGGAAAATGACTCTAGCTCGGTCAATATTAATTCAAAATTTATACATTTGTACTGAAATTGTAGGTAACATTCTGACCTACAATTTGAGATCAAATTTATAATTTTTAAACTGATATTGACCGAGCTGAAGTCATTTTCTCATCTTGCCAGAGTGTCTTCTTTGCTTGGACAGACTTTTACCGGTACATTCATTATGCACTGTTGGTAGGTGTGCGCCTGTGTTTTATGAATATGGCTGTAGTCTGTCCAAGCAAAGGAGACCCTCTGGCAAGATGAGAAAATGACTCCAGCTCGGTCAATATTGGTTCAAAAAATCATTGATGTGGTCTCAATTGTAGGTAACATTCTGATCTACAATTTGAGACCAAATCAATAATTATTGAACCAATATTGACCGAGCTGGAGTCATTTTCTCATCTTACCAGAGTGTCTTCTTTGCTTGGACAGACTATACCTTCTTCCTTTCTTCTCCTTGCTTTTCTTCAGAGCACTGGCCTCAAGAATGAAGGTTAAGGTTACCCCCCCCCCTTGTATCATCTTCCCCCACCCAACTTTCAGTCACAATTCACAATCTGAATATGTATGGAATCGTTGATTCTATCCTTTTATTCATATAAATACTGCTGTACTACCAGCGATAATAGAATATGAGTATTTCTACATTCTATTCTCTCTGTGTACTACATAGTCTGGAACCACGTATCTAGAAAACGGCTCTAACAATTTCCTCGAAATTTGAAATGTAATATAACCGTGATGGAAAAATAAAATTGCACCAGGTCTCATGTCTGGGAAAACTCTCTGGGGTTTAATAAAAGAATTAAATATTCCTTATTCAGGCATAGTCTCAAGTACTGCGTATAATGGCTGTTATCGTTAGCTTACCAACGCTATCCAGCTGGAGTGAATGGAGTTACATTTAAGTTTATAACACATGTTCATGACTGTCAAAAAATTGTGAGAGGTGATCATATCCATTTTGATTTTTTTACAATAACATATTTAGCCTATGTAATTATTAACAGTTCGGCCGCAGCTTCAGAGCAAAGCTCGTTACCAGAGTATTAATCAATAAACCACAGAAAAGTCTAGTGTGAGACTTGAAAAATTTTATGAATCTCAGTGTGATTGTCACACTCAATAGCATAGAAGCTTGTGAGGTTACGAGATTGAAAAATACTAATACAGTATAATCTCTCATTCTTACCTATTTTAATAGCTGACTACATAAATGAAGGTGATTGGCGATTGACTGAGATTAATTCCCAGCTCTGTCAGGACAGTCGGCGAGCTGTCTACGAGAGTACATCGAAACGAGAGCGACCCTAACTAAACTACTTCGCTCTCAAAGGTAGCTTCAGACTGTCCTGACAGAGCTGAGCATCGATAACAGTCATTTTTGCCAACCGTCTTAATTTTTGACGTTAGCTGTTTAGTCTGTCCAAGCAAAGAAGACCCTCTTGCAAGATGGGAGAATGACTCTAGCTCGGTCAATATTGGTTCAAAAATTATCAATTTGATCTTAAATTGTAGGAAACAATTTGATCTCAAATCGTAGGAAACAATTTGATCTAGTTACTATTAAGACCACATTTGAACGATATTGGCCTAGCTGGAGTCATTTTCCCATCTTGCCAGATGGTCTTCTTTGCTTAGACAGACTATACCAGTTATTATTCACTAAGCTCTGAAGTCTTTTCAGCATAAACTATTAACATTCAAGTACCAATTAGCTTGCATTTCCAATGTCATAAACCGTAGCCGAATTCCTTTTTCAAATATTTGACGTTGAGCAAGTGATTGTTTGCAGTACGAATTAGAAGACTCTGGAGAGATTCAAAGTTATTTTCGAAAAATGAACGTTCAATTTATCACGATAGGTATTCCAGTTGGAAATATCGCGTTTCTAATATTACTAAAAAAACACAACATCAAAGGAGATGAATTGAGTAATAATGTTTTAAAATAACATCACAGATTTCCCCAGTGGTACATTTTAGAACAAATAGAAAATCTTGTACAAGGCCAGCAGGTTGGGAAAAAAGCTTGATAGCTGCCAATCTCAAGTACTATTATTGTTAACTTTTTATCAGTCACAATAGCATGTGTTTTAGAAATACTGTCAATTATTTTTCTCATCAACTCATGCGTTTCTAGTTGGTTTTTTTCGAGAAACTGAAGCAATCGTTCTCATTTTATTGTTTCATTAACATGACAGCAATGATAATAATCGGTGATCGTTGTGGTAAAAAAGCGGCAAATAATACATGAAAGTTGTTGACTGGATGTAAGGATGTTGAAACTATACCCTATTCACGATCACTTGAGACGAAATAAAGAAACTTTTTGCATGTACAGGTAGCTATTTTTGTTTGAGCTTTTCGACTGCGGCCAACCGTCGTATGAAGTAATACCTTTCTTTATCCGCACACACGCACAAAAAATTGTTAATTTCGTCTCAAGTGATCGTGAATAGGGTATAGTTCGATTATGTTTTTTGAATATTATACAGGGTGTTTAAGGAGGAATGTGCAATACTTTTCAGGCTGATTCCTTACACCAATTAGTCAAAAAAGTTCCATGGGACCAACCCCTAAAAACGTTTTGTTACAGAGAACAATGGCGGAAAATTGAGATTTTTCAAAATATATTAATTTTTCTAATTTTTTAGAGGCTTCAGTGAGGTTCTAAAATGATCAATTCCTATGTAAAATTAGCTGAGGAATTCAATAAAATCAGTTCCAAGTTTGTAACTTTAACGGTTATTGAGATAATTGGAAAAATATGCTAGAAAATGCAATTTTTCTCAACAATAAGGGTTATAACTGGATAAGGAATCATAAAATTGTATTTTTTATTAATGGAAGTTGAAGAGAGTCGGATTCTGAAGAAAAAGTTAAATGACGGCGATTGTGTAAATCTTACCCAAATCTCAGAAATGGCAATCAAAAATCGCAAAATTGACAAAACATCACAATAGATGACTTTGTGTTTGGTATAAATAATTGTTATTATTTATAGTTTGTTATAATTATGAAAGTTATGACTGAGACAGGCAAACTAGGAATAAATGGACTTACATAACTTGGAGAGTTATGTTTTTAGAATTGATTAGCTTAAAAATTTATTAAATACTAATGACTTTCACTTTTACAACAGTACTCACGTTTTTGTTGCTTGTCGGACGCGTTTCGTGGCACTGAGCCATATCTTCAGCGTACAAGGAGTAACTAGATACTCTAGAATTAGTAAGAAGAATGTTATGAATATTATTATTTGTGAATGTGGGTTACGACTTACGAATGTGTGAAGAAGAGTTATGAGGTGAGACTGACAGACTAGCAAAGAATTACGACAAAATGGTACGATACAACTAATCTCCTTTCGAAGATGAACAAGATGATTCATAGTTGACGCCGAAAATTTAGGCGGTTTATTGTACGTGATATAACCTACTAATAGACTAATGTTTAGTATCTATTGTCACTTTTCATTATTTCAAAGACATCATCTAAGCATAGCGAGATGACAACTCTAAAGCCGCGTATCGACTGTCCGAGGCATGTGCCAGCTCGGTCAATATTGATTCAAGAATTATAAATGTGGTCTCAAATTGTGGAACAGATTGTTTACACTTTTTAACAAATATTGACTGAGCTAGAGTCATTTTCCCATCTTGCCAGAGGGTCAGAGTGTCAACAGACTGTACCGCGAGGCATTCGTGGCACATGCCTCGGACTGGCGATACGCGGCTTTATACTATCTAGTGAAGTTGCAAGAATTTTCAGTTTCTAAATTTCCAAAGTTTAAAATGTTCAAGGTATTTAAATTATTGATTATTCTTCTTTCGAAATCATCATAATCCTTTATAAGATTCAAATTTTTTTAGTTTTTCCTTGTGAGTGAAAATTTGTTGAAGTCAAGAAATTGGCATAACCTAAATATTTGGAGTCATTATGAAAAATTGGTAAACGGACAGTTTTGGGAGTAATCCTGTTGAACCTTCCATTAAGTATAAGTTGTAACTTGATAATAACTGAATAAATTATTAACATCAGTGCAGAAGTAGAAGACAAACTCGTCTAAGCTATAACTGTAAAGTTACAATTTAAAGTTGTAGCCGCTTGTCTTCTCTGCTTGCACGAACTAATATAGGTATTTCAGATCGTCTCATTATGCGTAGTGAAAAACGACTGAACAAATTCGTTTCACTTGTGACAATCAGATTCAATATGATGGAAATGAAGGCCTATTGTTTCAAGTTCGAACGCTGGTATTACCAGTTTGTTGTTATTCAGTTGATGTAAATGTATTCAAATGCCTGATTGACAACAGTTTCAGCTAGGGTAGCCTTCATGTGAATGTGTCTTCGTTATTTCGGCTTTAATCGGTCGTCTGAAAAATTACATCCATAATGGATAATAGAAAAACTTTACTGTTATAAACATATTTTGTACTATATTTTAATGAAAATTGTGTTTTGAAATACCAAGGGCTATGCCTGTTCTTTCAACCGATGTGTGTTTTTCCAATAGATTAATAAATAAATAAATAAATAAATAAATAAATAAATAAATAAATAAGTAAATAAATATTTTTTATATTATTAAAGAACAAGATACGTTTAACATTTGGGGGTGTGCGGGGGAAATAATGTTAGCAGGCTAATCCAAATTCAATTTCATTGAATGAATTAAAAAAAAAAGGAAATCCTGATTGATCCAGGTGCCATAATTTTGAATGTAATATTGTAGAAGGGATACAAATATTTGATTTGAAATTCTGACCTTAGCTGAGGTTCAATTTCCATTCAAAAATATTCACATGATGAGTGAAATGAAACTATCGATAATAATAAACATATAGAATGAATAATATTTTTTTAATGAAATGTTTTTTGAATGAATTGTTTTTTCAAACAATATAGAATGAATAAACCCCTGCTACTTCATGTATTATCTCTCTACTGTATCTCCATTGAAGGAAATCAGCAAACTATGGACACCCAGCTTTCAATGAGTCACTAAAACGATATGATATTATGATAAATGTATCAAATCCAAATGATTTTCTACATGTATTTTAAATATTTTCTATTTGTATCAAATCCATAGATTTTCTATAGTCTGTCCAAACAAAAAACACCCTTTGGCAAGATGAGAAAATGACTCCAGCTCGGTCAATATTGGTTCAAAAAATATTGATATGGTCTCAAATTGTAGATCAGAATGTTCCCTACGATTGAGACCAAATCAATCATTTTTGAACCAATATTGACCGAGCTGGAGTCATTTTCTCATCTCAAATCAAAATGTCGTTTATTCCACAATCAATATACAGTACATGAAATAATATTTTATCAACTAATAATACAATCTTATAGATAATTAAAGTACTAGACTAAATTTTTGTTTCTAATGATTGCAATATTGTAAATAATACAGTACTAGATTAAAACTTTTATTTACAATTCTGTAATAGAATGAGCCTACATGGGCACTGTGGCCTGTGCGTAGTCTTGAACTGGGATATAAAAAAATTGAATCATGGTGTGGAGTGAGAGCAGAGTGAGGAGACGGAAATTAATATAAGTTAACAAATACAGCTGGAGCTGGAGATTGGGAGGAATTTATGAGTACAATACAAAGGAAAAAATCTTTTGTCAGTCAGTCATGATGGAACATTTGTAGATAAGGAACTGAGGAAAGAATACTATTGTCAAAATATTGAAAGTGAGTACGGTCACTTAGTCATTTAGTCATATAGTCATTTAGTCATATAGTCATTTAGTCATATAGTCATTTAGTACTGAAATCAGCGAAACCGTCCGGTTAGGCGGTGCCGCCACCAGTCACAACCGGAGACCCATCCTCTTCTTCATTTATTTCAATCAACCATTTCTTCAATCTTTTTTTGAAAACTGTTGGAGTGACTGATGAAAATATATTTTCGGTAGGATATAATCTTCGATAGTTACGGTAAACCACCTGGGCTAAGAAAAAACAATTAGTTGTTGAGAAAGATTTGGTTAGTTGTATAGTACTAATCCCAACTGTTGTTGCATATCGTGTGCTATAAGAGTGTATAGATGGCGAAAAAATTTAATCAAATTTTTATAAATATAAATGAGTAAATCTTTTATGTATAATTTTTTCAATGGAAGAATTTTAATTTCCTGGAATAGCAGAGATGATGGGTATCTTTGACATCTTCGGAAGCCTGCTTTCAAAATTGCCTTTTGTATTATTTCTAGTCTCTTAAAGTGAGTGCGGTATCTTGTCAGAGGGTCTTCTTTGCTTGGACAGGCTATATCCGATAAACCGACTTTAAATCAAATATGTATCTACTTGTTCAAGTCGACTTATTAAGCCCTAAATTTTCTCCACTAGTTTCTTAGTTGGTTTTTTGCAATTATTGTAACTTTCCATTGATTGTTGGCGTTTTGTGTTGCTAACTGTAGGCATTGCTGGTGCCAAAAATCAAGGCACTTGTCGAACGACTGTTATCAACTCTCAGCTCCGTCAGCACTGTCAGTGAGCTGTCTGCCAGCGCGACCTCAGTTAAGGCGCCTCCATACATGCGGTATTCGGTTAATACCGAACA
The DNA here is from genome assembly GCA_017141385.1 of Sogatella furcifera. Lineage (NCBI taxonomy): Eukaryota > Metazoa > Arthropoda > Insecta > Hemiptera > Delphacidae > Sogatella > Sogatella furcifera. The sequence goes on along the minus strand of CM029546.1, from coordinate 89,116 downwards.
TTTGGTGTTTGGCGAACAGTTTTGCATGCTATTTCTCAACTAACAAACACACATCTCCACACATGCGTGGTTTTCCGAGCACGTATTCGTACTGGGAATGGCGAATCGTCAACCGAATAGGTGACATTTTCAAGGTCAATAATGTCAAAATACTGTCGAAAATTTCAACTTTCAAAAATCTAACACTCCGGTACTAATTTCAACTTTAATCTTGGCAATGATTGAATATTAATGTTTGTAGGAATTTTTAAAACATTTAAACAATCAAGATTATAATTCAGTAACCTGAAACGGACTGGACATTCACTAGTTTTCAATTTAATATTTGAATTGAATTTAATTCAATTTCATAGTATTAAAATTGATTATATCACTTGAAAATCATCCACAGACTGTCATTTAATATTTATCTCGTCTTGAAAAATTATGTATTGAATTAACATGTAAGAAACTTTTCCTCAATTGACTTAACCTCAATCTCTACATGCAACAACAAACAACAAAATTAGCCGAACATAAAGGCGAATGTGTGGATGGGCAAAAAGTTCGCTATTTGCCGAACATTCGTCCACTTTGATGTGTCCAAAAGACCGACAATGGACGGAACACACAAACATTCGTGTTCGCTATTTCCCAAATAGCGAACACTCCGCTCCACACTAGTCGTGATTCGGCAACTAGGTGTTCGGTGTTTGCCGAATAGCGCATGTATGGAGCTGGCTTTACACTAATCCGCGCTTTCGAAGATAGCTTCACACTGTCCTGAGAGAGCCTAGCTTTAATGGAAGTCATTCGCCAACCACTTTAATTATTGGTAACTAGGTAGTAGAAGAGGTCAGACAACTTCTCTGTTCCACTTTCCTTGGACTTGTGGCTTCTCCAACACCAGACTTGTTTTCACAAGGATGCGTTTTTTCCATGCCACGCTACAGTCCTAACCAAGCAAAGAAGACATTCCGGCCAGATGGGAAAATGATTCCAGCTCGGTCAATATTGGTTCAAAGAATATAAATTTGCTCTCAAATTGTAGATCAGAATGTTTGCTACAATTTGAGAGTAAATTTATAAGTTTTGAACCAATATTGACCGAGTTGGAGTCATTTTCCCCATGTTGTCAGAATGTCTTCCTTGCTTGGACAGACTTTACTGTGGTATGAAACGTTTGACATGCTTCTCATTCCTTTCAATTAACCGGCAACCGAACAATGTCAATTTTCATCTATAGTTAGTAGTTAATCTGATGATTTCAAGTTGATCTATAAATTCTAACTTGAAAAATTTCATTCAAAACAACAATAAAAGTTGGCAATATTATAAGAAATAAACAGACTTATTGGTGGGGTGTGGAGAAGAAGAAGAAGAAGAAGGAAAAAGAAAAAAGAAGAAGAATAAGAAGAAGAAAAGAATAAGGTATAGGAAGACTAAGAACCGAAGAGGAAGGAAGAGGAAAGAAGAAGAATAAGATGATGATGAAGAAGAAGAAGAAGAAGAAGATGATGATGATGATGATGAAGAAGAAGAAGAAGAAGAAGGAGAGGAAGATAGAACAGAAGATTGAAGGATGAGGATTGACAAGCAAAGGAATAAATGGAAGTAGAAGAAGTAGTGAAAGAAGAAGAAGAAAGAGGATGAGAAAGAAATATGTAAGAACAAGAAGAAAACAAGTTCGAGGAGAGAAGCAGGATGAGAAGTAGAAGAAAAGAAAATTGATGATAGAAAAATAGAGAGGAATCAATCTGAAGTTGTGAAATGATATTCAGAATGACAACTAAAGAATAACGGTAGAAATACCACTACACCTCTAATTCCACAAATTTAAATTATTAAATTACAACGGCTAAAACATGTTCTCAGCTATGCGGTTCATCAGTCTCAATATAGATATAAAGAGTGCAAGTGTAAGTAATTTGAACTGGGTAATAAACCAATATATAGATATACAGTAATTGCACTGCACCGTTCTTATCAATGTCTGACAACCATTTGTCAAATGAACAACGTTCTTTTTTCGCTTTGTTCGCTGTCATGTTATTATTTAATAACAGAGCTTGAAAATGTAACGGCGCACCTGTGTGAAGAATTAAGATGTCATGCTGTCTTATCATCACTATTTAGTACAGTTCGCGTAAGCTGAGAAGACACGCCGTTAAAGTGTTAAGTTTATGTAGCGGAGTGTCTTCTTACTTTGCACGAACTACCTCTCTCACTCATCGGTATTTCCTATTTCGTTTGGTATGACACTTTTATGGTTTTCGAAAATCGGTGCGAGAAACACTTTTTTTGTTTGCTACTTTTTGAGGAAAATGCAGAGATGAGTCTCTAGGTGGTTTCCGAACCTCTGAGAAGTCATAATACTTGTTCAATTGAAAATAATAAATGAAGTAATCACATTTCAAAGTGTATTATAATTAACGAGTATTTTATTAATTAGATACAACTCATATTATTTATTTATCATATAATATTAGTAGCCCTAAAAATGGACTATAAATAGGCTACGAATATAGCTGAGGCGATATAATTAATAATATAGGCGATATAGCCTAATAGAGGCGATATAATTATCAATTATAGTTGTCAGTTAGCTATGTCTAGATAATGTTTTTGGATTCAAAAGAGACAATAAATGCTTTAAAACAGCTTCTTATAGCTTACATCACGTACAAGAGACAGACGAAACCGCCCAAGTTTTTGGCATCAGTCAGGGACGGATTTATCACTTGGCCAACTAGGTATAGTCTGTCCAAGTAGAGAAGACCCTCTGGCAAGACAAGAAAATGACTCCAGCTCGGTCAATATTGGTTCAAAAAATATTGATTCGGTCTCAAATTGTAGATCAGAATGTTCCCTACGATTGAGACCAAATCAATAATAATTGACCGAGTTGGAGTCATTTTCTCATCTTGCCAGAGGGTCTTCTTTGCTTGGACAGACTATACTACAAATATAATGAGCGAAACGTTTACCAACGAGTACAAAAATGTAGCCTACAATTTTCAATTATTGATTAATATTTATTTTTTAATTGTTTGCTTGGAAGATCGACGGCACCTAAGAAAGGAAATCATACATCCTTCAATGATGAAATATTGTAGATCATACTGCTTTTCACTGAGAATTTATACATGATTTGACAAAGAATTGAAAACTATAACACAAGCAAATTCAAGATTGTTGCCATTTTCACTGTCCTGTGCCCTTCTCAACTCTTTCGACAAAACCATTCGAAATAGTTCCGAGTTCAGCCAGCAGATGGCAGAAGCAATAGGGTGACTTGCTTCGACTTTTATTGGACACGCCTCAAGCTCCGCCTACGGCTCTGAAATCGGTTCGAAAAGTTACCAATAGATAGCAGCAGTTGTCGGGTGATGTTTCAGATTTGTCTTGGACACGCCTTCATGCCCCACCTGCTGTTTTCTAATTGGTTGACAGTGTTTCGTGAGTTCTGCCTTAGAAAATGGCTGCTAGCAAGAAAATGGTGGATATATCATTCACACAACATGACGCTGATTTACCATTCTCCATCTCACGCTTATAGAGTTTATTTATTTATTCAAGTTGGCACTTGAAAACTTGAAGGATCTATTTATTTATAAAATTTAGATTCAGTGTTACTTCCATCGTGTCACTAAATTATCTTTTCCCAAGGACCGCGATATTGTGTGGAATAATTAGTACCTATTGGAACGGATTAACCCAATATTTAATGAATACTTTTTGAGCGTAGGATGATTTGTCCGGTCAGTAGAGCATTAAGCAACCACATAAACTATTAAATATTTACAATACATTACCCGGATACATTATTCCAATGTATTGAAAATATGTGTATTCCAATGTCACCTCGAAAAATTCTTGATACGTGTTCAATTTTCATTTTAAAAGTTAATTTGAATTGATACCGTTCTCTGAGTACGAAGGATCTTTGTTACATCTTTATCAAAATATTTATCTTCAAAATACTAATGTATAAATATGAAAAATGTATTTTTTGACAATAATATTCCAAAAATCTCGTGAGATACCTGGTTCTTCGTGAGGGATGGGTGTATTATATAAATTAATGGAGGGTGTCATTAGGATTGGAGAGCGCCCAAATTATAATACTTACATGGCCCTAACACCTAAATCTGGTACTATACTCCATTCACGATCACTTGAGACGGAATAAACAAACTTTTTAAGTATGTGTGCGTGTAATGGAAGGTCTTCTTCTATGCGAAACTTTCGGCCACAGATAACAGCTGTAGCCAATCACAGCTCAAGTCAACAGTCTTGAGACAAGACAAGTCGGACTGTAGCCAATCACAGTTCCAGGCAAGAGTCAGCTGTTCGATTGAAGCCGACTTTTTCGCATAGAAGAAGACCTTCCATTACACACAAACACACGCATAAGGTTAGTTTATTTCGTCTCAAGTGATCGTGAATAGACTATATATGTATATATATAGTTCCTATGTCATATGAACATATAAAGCGAGATGACGGATGAGTATAAAGTGAGTATAAAGGGCTGAATGATCCATTGAAAAAACTGTATTTTTCAAAGTAAGAATTCAGAAGATAAACGAAAATTTGTAAGAAGATCGTAGTTTGGAAAAAATATTTGACTGAAAATAATGTAGTACTGTATACTGTATAGTCTGTCCAAGCAGAGAAGAGCCTCTGGCAAGATGAGAAAATGACTCCAGCTCGGTCAATATTGGTTCAAAAATATTGATTTGGTCTCAAATTGTAGATCAGAATGTGTCCTACAAATTGAGACCAAATTTATAATTTTTGAACCAATATTGACCGAGCTGGAGTCATTTTTCCATCTTGCCAGATGCTCTTCTTTGCTTGGACAGACTATATAACAGATGCCAAAAATGTTGACAAATGTTTGTTATTAATGCTCAGCTCTTTCAGGACTGTCTGAAATCGGTCTACAAAAGCAGAATGGGTGAGTTGAGATTGCTCTCGACTCTATAAGCACTCATAGACCACTCGCTGACTGTCCTGAAAGAGCTGAGCATTGAAAATAATCCCTTGAAAACCGATGGTTTGGTTGGAGTCTGCCTACGATCAATATTCCGATTAATCAACGCACATTTTTAGAATGGGAAGAGTTTTCTGTTTCTTCTCTTATAAAAAATTGATAATTTCTCTCTAATTATCTATTTTTTAACGATAATAATATTGAAGCTAGAAATAACTTTACACTTTGAACCTGGCCTTGAACGATAGACGTAATTGGCCCAAAACAAGATGAGGCTCCTTCATAATACAGTACATTCAATAATGATTATTCTCATAACATTTTTAAGCACATTTTCTGTATTGTTGTGATTGAAGTTCAAGGTTATTATACTCGTGTCGTATAGCTGACGCCAGAGTTGGGCGGTTTTGTCTGCTACTTGTGCGCTCCAACAGCTGATGATGTCAATAACTAGCTATGCCTTGATGATGCTTTTTCAAATCAAAAGCGACAATTCATGTTTGACATCAGCTGTTAGTAGGTTACATCACGTACAAGAGACAGGTGAAACCGCCAAACCTTTTGGCGTCAGCTAATAAAAAGAATTTTATTAGTAATCAATATTACACGACATTGACATCGTCAGGTAGGTAGGTATAAACAATAATGAATTGCTTAATGATGACAATAAATTTACATTGGAATGTCCAGTTGTCTGGGAAAATGTTTTATTGAGCCTTGCTCAAAAATTTGTGGCCATACGCAACTAAAATATAATAATTTTAATAATGAAAATATAATATGGCCGGCCGGGTTGGCCGAGTGGTCTGGGGCGTTACAACCTTCAGTCCGCTAGCGCTACCCGGTCGAGGGTTCGAATCCCACAAGAGGCATGGTCGTTTATGCACCTCATAAATCACCCTCGCACAATCCATTACCCACGCACAAGTAAATTGGAATACTTATGTGGGCATCATCCGCAGCAAAAAATAAAAATTAAATAAAGTAAGTCAAGTAAGTGTAAGATGCATCTCAAGCGTTTGAAAATTTGAATTTGAGGTTTCCATTCATGTGACGTCAACAGTTTTAATATGACAGTTCAATAATGACTTGAAATCTAATAAGTTTTTATATATATTTCAAGTAAGATACATCTTGAAATGTATTTAATGGCCAAGCTGGTTTCAATCCTTAATCAGGGTATACATAGAAACTGTCTTACCCAGTATATATCTGTGACTACGCATACGCATGAAAAAATTCATTTAAAAATCGAGATTAACAACAATTTCTCGGTTCAATTTCGCTTCTAAAATGTTGTTTTATTGTTTGAAAACGCCATTATCAACTAACACAAACAATAGCGCCTGCACACATTTTCCACACATACATCATAGCAGCTGATTATTATTTTAGTACAGTATCATTGTTCCCGAAATGTATAGTCTGTACAAGCAAAGAAGACATTCTAGCGAGATGGGAAAATGACTCCAGCTCGGTCAACATTGGTTCAACAATCACAAATTTTAGAAAACATTCAAATCTACAATTTGAAACCAAATTAATAGTTTTTTAACCAATATTGACCGAGCTGGAGTCATTTTCCCCATCTTGCTAGAATGTCTTCTTTGCTAGGACAGACTATATGCATTCAAGGTCGAATCTACTTCTCTCGTTTTTTGTTGCATTTTAAATTAAAATTGGCAGTAAGTCAAGGATACAGACGGCTTTCGAAGATATTGATTTGAGATATCTTCATCAGTTCATGATTAACAGGAATTGAACAATTATTATTCATCAATAATTTGTTATTGTTGGTAGGAGTTATCAGTTATTATCGACCATTTTTTCTCGTGTTTTCTGCTTGATCGTGGGAGGCAGAGTGGGAGTGGAAGATATTGGACTATTTACGTACAGAGAGAACAAAACAAAAAATGTTTATACATTTTTGTTTACGAACATAAATCTTCATTGCTTGCGCATCTGCGCATGAGCAGATCTTTTAATTTGATACTCAAACATTCGAGCGTTGTGTTTATGCTCCAATATTTACTTTCAAGAATCAATGTTATACTTTCAAGAATCCTATACAACGCTTATATGTTGTTTGAAACGAAACGTTTGAATTGTTAACGAAGTTTTAGTTTATTATTGATACAAGCAGTTTTGAAGAAACGATATAAAGAACTGTCGATTCGTTTTGAAGTATCGATACAAGAACAATAGATTCAATTTCGATTGTTCAATTTTATCAGTGTGTCTATCTTCTTGAATATATTATCTTTAACATAAATTGAACCATAGAAACGCTACTTTGGAAGAAACGAGACAATATTGGTTTAGGGAAACTCTTCATATTGGAATGGGTTATGTTGGTTGGAAATATTCCTGGAAATGGCAAAATAAAATCACTCCATTAAAGAAGTTGTTGCTTGGATATCTTTGAAATTCTTTGATTGCTTTCACATCGTATGTATCATGTATGTATGCTATACTTATGAACGTGAAGTATTTTTTTGTTTTTAATATAAAAAAATAAATAAAATCTATACGAGTACAGCTGATGCCAAAAAGTTGGACGATTTCGTCTCTGCTCCTTGTGCGCTCCAACAGCTGATATTGTCAATTAGAGTTGTCATTTAGTTATGCTTAGTTGATGTTTGTGCAATAAAAAGAGACAAATGATGCTTCATATCAGCTGTTGGTGAGTTACATCACGTACAAGCGACAGGAGAAACCACCCGACAGAAGAACCAATAATTTCAGACTTTTATTACAGTAGATCGTCGATAATCCGGACCGTCAACAATCCGGATTCGTCTCCAGCAAGAAATAAAAATATTTGTACCATCTGCTCTTGCACTAAGTTCTTTACTAGAGAGTGGGCGATGAGATAATACATAGGCTATTGTAGTGTTTAGCGAAGCGAAGGAAATAATTTTCTGCTAGAAAATATATTATTTTAATACAGTTTTTTCTAAAATAAAAATATGCTGGCCCTTTTTGTAAGGTAATTTCGATAATCCGGATGGAGTTCGGTCCCAATTGATCCGGATTATCAACGTTCTACTGTAGTTTTCTGAAAAATTTCAAAGCGAATCCATAATATTGAAATCCTATGGTTTATGTTGTTCATTTCCGGAACTTAAAAGTGGACTTTTATCGAAATTCAAAATTGTTTGTGATCAAATATTTTTGGAAGTGAGAAATTATAATATTAAGTGAAAGTGGACATTGTGGATAGACATATAACCTACATCTTAAACCTTCATCATCACTCATTCATCCTTTGCTTAAAATACTTGGAAACCGAGTCGCAATTGTAAAGAAAGAATAAAGAATAAAGTTTTTATTATCCCAACGAATATCCATTGATACTCTGCACCGGCTTTCAAATGATATTATAATTTGATATTTACCAAACTTTTGTTGAAACCCTTGATCTAAAAATCAATAGAAAACTTTATAGGACCATTGTAGAGAATTGACAAAATAATATCACTTTCGACTCGTGTTGTCTATTTTTTATGTAACTTTCTACTCGGAATGTACATTGTGCTACCCATGTTATACGTGTTGAACCAAGCCGGAACGTACATCAAGTGGAGTATAATTGCTTTTTTCCACGTTGAGTGAAATCTAGTTTCGCGAGGACGTTTAGAAAATTATAAGGTGGATGCTATTCGGCTTTACAACTGGTCTGGCGGGTCTAGTCTAAAAAGATGACGTAGTTTTCAAAAGTAGCCTCCAGCCGCTTATCAATTTCTAAATCGATGCATATTAATATTGAAAAACTGAATTTCGTGGAGTTAATTTAAAATAAGACGGTTTGAAATTGTCTATTCCACTTTTATTAATAGTCTTTGAGTCTGGACCGATTATAACGACTTTTATTTTATAAAAGAGTTCCACAATATCAGTCTAACTTCTACAGTTGAGTTTATTCAAGTTGGTGATCTTTATGTTTTATAATAATAATAATTTTTATTTATTATGTTTTATAATTTTATTTGTGTTCAAACTACATAACATAACTATCATAACTTGGTGCAAATTTTTTGTATCATAAAATTGATATTCGTATCAAATTAATCAATTGAACAGTGATTATATTTCAAATTGAAAACATATAATGTATTGAGCTGTATTGAAGTTACATGGTAGGCCTACATTTAACATGAAAATTCACTACTAAGCTATGTCTAAGTGATATCTAATATGGTACACTAGAATGTTGTAATAAAGTAATGATAGAATGATAAAATAATTGAATATATTTTATTGTTAATTGATGAATAAAATAAAAATCAAATACTATTTTTTTTGAAAACTTTAGAAGTATTATTTTACAGACATGTTTCGGGACTCAGCCCATTATCAATGTGATTCACTGTGAAACATGTCTGTAAAATAATACTTCTAAAGTTTTTTTAAAAAGGGTATTTGATTTTAATTTCTTTTATCAATTATTTTAAATAGCCCTAAGTTTAAGGTTTAATTTTTATATTGTTTATTACCCACACAGTTGGTAGATTGAGTCAAGGAGGAGTGGGGGTCAAAAAGGGGCGAAAGATGCATAATAATGCTTATCTAAACTTTATATTATTAGTTCCGTCCTATATATTGTTACTTTGACATTTATTGGTATCTTAGTTCCACCTTGACCCACAACTTCAAAAATTAATGATAATTCACAGAAACTCGAAAAAATAAAACTTATTTTAGTAATATTACTTATTATCAAGTTGTGAATATTATTCAATCATGCGTCATTACAGTCCTAAACGTTTAAAATAATTATCATTTTTTATAAAATAAATAATCCAAACTAACGTTTCAATCACTTTGCACAAACAATATATTATTGTAACTTACGTTTGGAAAAATGTATTGAAGGTCAGGCGTTTTTATCAACAGGGAGAATAGAAAAATCCAGATTTTCTCTGATTGTTGCACTAGGATATTCTTTCTCGCATCATCATTATCATTATCATCATCATCATCATCATCATCATCATCATCATCATCATCATCATCATCATCATCATCATCATCATCATCATCATCATCATCAACATCATCATCATCATTATCATCATCATCTTATTATTATCTATCCATGCACAAGTCTATAAGCTCATGTGGGCTTCACCGTCAGAAAACCAAACTAATTGTTAGGCTGTGATAGCTATTTGACAACTAAAGATGTGATTCTTTACTATATTGTGTAACTCAAGTCTATTCAGACCCCAAATGAGTGCAAAATTATAGCTCCTGATGAGTGAAGAGTGATTAGCAGGATATCAAACATGAAAAACATCTAATAACTGAAATTGTATGAAAAATGAATGACAATTACTGTAGTACTTCTTCCTACAGTGGATGGGTATAGTCTGTTCGAAGACATTCTAGCACGACGGATGACTCCAGCTCGGTCAATATTGGTTCAAAAATTATACGTTTGCTGTCAAATTGTAGCAAACATTCTGATCTACAATTTGAGACAAAATTTATAATTTTTGAACCAATATTGACCGAGCTGGAGTCATTTTCTCATCTTGCCAGAATGTCTTCTTTGATTGGACAGACTGTACCCAGTATTCAATGAAACACGCATGTCCTTCACTTCTTGTAGGAAAATGCAAGTCATTGCTAACGATGGTCTGAAAGCATTTTATTATTTTTTTTGTCTTACAATTCTCAAAAACAGGCTATTACCAAAGAATATGTAGATACTTTATATTCAAGTATACAAAGATATGTATACTTTATATTCACTGCTATTACGCAGCATATAAGTTCTCATAATTCATTGCTAATGCCAAGAAATGAGAAATGTCATTCTAATATTCATGTCTCAACTTCTATAGTATAGCTTTCGCCAAAAAGGTATAAGGCTTTGTTTTCTTTAACAGCGCTCCAACAGCTGATTTTAATTAGAGTTGTCATTTAACTATGCCTATAGATAATTTTCTTGAAATATAAAGACCTAATAGATAGTTTATACTTTGTACCATCATCAATAATTTGTTATTGTTGGTAGGAGTTATCAGTTATTATCGACCATATACATTTTTGTTTACGAACATAAATCTTCATTGCTTGCGCATCTGCGCATGAGCAGATCTTTTAATTTGATACTCAAACATTCGAGTGCTGTGTTTATGCTCCAATATTTACTTTCAAGAATCAATGTTATACTTTCAAGAATCCTATATGTTGTTTGAAACGAAACGTTTGAATTGTTAACGAAGTTTTATTATTGATACAAGCAGTTTTGAAGAAACGATATAAAGAACTGTCGATTCGTTTTGAAGTATCGATACAAGAACAATAGATTCAATTTCGATTGTTCAATTTTATCATTGTGTCTATCTTCTTGAATATATTATCTTTAACATAAATTGAACCATAGAAACGCTACTTTGGAAAAAACGAGACAATATTGGTTTAGGGAAACTCTTCATATTGGAATGGGTTATGTTGGTTGGGAATATTCCTGGAAATGGCAAAATAAAATCACTCCATTAAAGAAGTTGTTGCTTGGATATCTTTGAAATTCTTTGATTGCTTTCACATCGTATGTATCATGTATGTATGCTATACTTATGAACGTGAAGTATTTTTTTGTTTTTAATATAAAAAAATAAATAAAATCTATACGAGTACAGCTGATGCCAAAAAGTTGGACAATTTCGTCTCTGCTCCTTGTGCGCTCCAACAGCTGATATTGTCAATTAGAGTTGTCATTTAGTTATGCTTAGATGATGTTTGTGCAATAAAAAGAGACAAATGATGCTTCAAATCAGCTGTTGGTGAGTTACATCACGTACAAGCGACAGGAGAAACCACCCGAAGAACCAAGAATTTCAGACTTTTATTACAGTAGATCGTCGATAATCCGGACCGTCAACAATCCGGATTCGTCTCCAGCAAGAAATAAAAATATTTGTACCATCTGCTCTTGCACTAAGTTCTTTACTAGAGAGTGGGCGATGCGATAATACATAGGCTATTGTAGTGTTTAGCGAAGCGAAGGAAATAATTTTCTGCTAGAAAATATACTATTTTAAAACAGTTTTTTAAAAATAAGAATATGTTGGCCCTTTTTGTAAGGTAATTTCGATAATCCGGATGGGGTTCGGTCCCAATTAATCCGGATTATCAACGTTCTACTGTAGTTTGCTGAAAAATTTCAAAGTGAATCCATAATATTGAAATCCTATGGTTTATGTTGTTCATTTCCGGAACTTAAAAGTGGACTTTTATCGAAATTCAAAATTGTTTGTGATCAAATATTTTTGGAAGTGAGAAATTATAATATTAAGTGAAAGTGGACATTGTGGATAGACATATAACCTACATCTTAAACCTTCATCATCATCATTCATCATCTCTCATTCATCCTTTGCTTAAAATACTTGGAAACCGAATCGCAATTGTAAAGAGAGAATAAAGAATAAAGTTTTTATTAGCCCAACAAATATTCATTGATACTCTGCACCGACTTTCAAATGCTATTGTAATTTGATATTTACCAAACTTTTGTAGAAACCCTTGATCTAAAAATCAATAGAAAACTTTTTAGGACCATTGTAGAGAATTGACAAATATCACTTCCGACTCGTGTTGTCTATTTTTTATGTAACTTTCTACTCGGAATGTACATTGTGCTCCCATGTTATACGTGTTGAACCAAGCCGGAACGTACATCAAGTGGAGTATAATTGCTTTTTTCCACGTTGAGTGAAATCTAGTTTCGCGAGGACGTTTAGAAAATTATAAGGTGGATGCTATTCGGCTTTACAACTGGTCTGGCGGGTCTAGTCTAAAAAGATGACGTAGTTTCAAAAAGTAGCCTCCAGCCGTAGGGCTCTATAAGTACTTTATAGTTCCTTATCCAACCGTTTATCAATTTCTAAATCGATGCATATTAATATTGAAAAAATGAATTTCGTGGAGTTAATTTAAAATAAGACGGTTTGAAATTGTCTATTCCACTTTTATTAATAGTCTTTGAGTCTGGACCGATTATAACGACTTTTATTTTATAAAAGAGTTCCACAATATCAGTCTAACTTCTACAGTTGAGTTTATTTAAGTTGGTGATATTTATGTTTTATAATTTTATTTGTGTTCAAACTACATAACATAACTATCATAACTTGGTGCAAATTTTTTGTATCATAAAATTGATATGCGTATCAAATTAATCAATTGAACAGTGATTATCACGTTTCAAATTGAAAATATATAATTTATTGAGCTGTATTGAAGTTACACGGTAGACCTACATTTAACATGAAAATTCACTACTAAGCTATGTCTAAGTGATATCTAATATGGTACATATGGTAAAATGTTGTAATAAAGTAATGATAGAATGATAAAATAATTGAATATATTTTATTGTTTATTGATGAATAAAATAAAAATCAAATACTTCTTTTTTGAAAACTTTAGAAGTATTATTTTACAGACATGTTTCGGGACTCAGCCCATTATCAATGTGATTCACTGTGAAACATGTCTGTAAAATAATACTTCTAAAGTTTTTTTAAAAAGGGTATTTGATTTTCATTTCTTTTATCAATTATTTTAAATAGCCCTAAGTTTAAAATTTAATTTTTATATTGTTTATTACCCACACAGTTGGTAGATTGAGTCAAGGAGGAGTGAGGGGGGGGGGTCAAAAAGGGGCGAAAGATGCATAATTATGCTTATCTAAACTTTATATTATTAGTTCCGTCCTATATATTGTTACTTTGACATTTATTGGTATCTTAGTTCCACCTTGACCCACAACTTCAAAAATTAATGATAATTCACAGAAACTCGAAAAAATAAAACTTATAAGTAATATTTGGTAATATTACTTATTATCAAGTTTTGAATATTATTCAATCATGCGTCATTACAGTCCTAAACGTTTAAAATAATTATCATTTTTTATAAAATAAATAATTCAAACTAACGTTTCAATCACTTTGCACAAACAATATATTATTGTAACTTACGTTTGGAAAAATGTATTGAAGGTCAGGCGTTTTTATCAACAGGGAGAATAGAAAAATCCAGATTTTCTCTGATTGTTGCACTAGGATATACTTTCGGACGAGACGATAAGCTTACCTAAAACAATGTCGTCGTCTCGCATCATCATTATCATCATCATTATCATCATCATCATCATCATCATCATCATCATCATCATCATCATCATCATCATCATCATCATCATCATCTTATTATTATCTATCCATGCACAAGTCTATAAGCTCATGTGGGCTTCACCGTCAGAAAACCAAACTAATTGTTAGGCTGTGATAGCTATTTGACAACTAAAGATGTGATTCTTTACTATATTGTGTAACTTAAGTCTATTCAGACCCCAAATGAGTGCAAAATTATAGCTCCTGATGAGTGAAGAGTGATTAGCAGGATATCAAACATGAAAAACATCTAATAACTGAAATTGTATGAAAAATGAATGACAATTACTGTAGTACTTCTTCCTACGGTGGATGGGTACAGTCTGTCCAAGCAAAGAAGACATTCTAGCACGACGGGGAAATGACTCCAGCTCGGTCAATATTGGTTCAAAAATTATACGTTTGCTCTCAAATTGTAGCAAACATTCTGATCTACAATTTGAGACAAAATTTATAATTTTTGAACCAATATTGACCGAGCTGGAGTCATTTTCTCATCTTGCCAGAATGTCTTCTTTGATTGGACAGAATATACCTTGTATTCAATGAAACACGCATGTCCTTCACTTCTTGTAGGAAAATGCAAGTCATTGCTAACGATGGTCTGAAAGCATTTTATTATTTTTTTGTCTTACAATCCTCAAAAACAGGCTATTACGCAGCATATAAGTTCTCATAATTCATTGCTAATGCCAAGAAATGAGAAATGTCATTCTAAAATAGTTCATGTCTCAACTTCTATAGTATAGCTTTCGCCAAAAAGGTGTAAGGTTTTGTTTTCTTTAACAGCGCTCCAACAGCTGATTTTAATTAGAGTTGTCATTTAACTATGCCTATAGATAATTTTCTTGAAATATAAAGACCTAATAGATAGTTTATACTTTGTACCATATATGCTCGAAATCGGCAATTAGTAGGTTACACCATGTACAAGAGCCAGAGGAACCAGTCTGACTTTTCTGCTTTAGAAATACCTACATTATTATAATTCACTTCAAATTCTAATAATTTATTTCTATAGTATTTATCATAATCTCATCTTAGCAATCTAATAGTCTATGAATAGAATTTTTACCATTTTACTTTTTCATCCATCCGTTTTTATCAATCGAACTAACATTTGAAATTGTTCTAATCTTGTGATCCCAAGTCCTGCAAGATTCAATAAGGTGGTAGAAAAAAAGAAGATAAGAGGCAGGACATGATATCAGAGGGAGAAAAAGATTTTGAGAAGTTAATGAGAAAAAATTCCAATGTGAGATTATTCAACAAAAAAGTTGAAAGAATAAATCTAGAGTAGCCCTATTATATAGAGTATAGTTATCTATAAGTTACTCTATAAAATAATTATAAAATGAATGACACACTTTATTCTCAAAAAAAAAAACTATAACTGGTTTGGTTTTATCTTGAATAATATATATAGGATAGAAATATTGATAGATGGTTATGTTAAAACAACCTCCTTGGAAATCCTTTTTCACTCATGATAAGTTCATACACAGCAGCTGATGATATTCAGTTGAAGCTTTAGTTGTGTCATCAAAACATTGGAAATAATAATATTGAATAAATTTGTATTTTGGCGCTTAATATTTGCCACCATTAATATAAATATTTTATGGGTGATACAATAATGGCTCAACGAGTACCAATGAAATGTGAGTAAAATGAAATAAAACATGCTATTTTTATCAATTTTTTGTTAATTGAGGTTGTTTACAAGTTATATAACCTCATTTTGTAGAAAACAATAATTTTTTCTTCACAAGGTTTCGAATTTGCTTTTAGTTTGATTTTTTCTCTTACTCATTTTGTTTCAATAATTATTATTCTGAATGTATTTCAATTTTGTTGATTGGGGAGCAATTTTTTGTGGGTTTCCTGTATGCTCCCATATTGTACAAATAAATAAATAAGGTAGCCTACTTTCTACATGCCTGTTTCATAGGTCGTTCACTATAATTCAATACATCTATCTAGATACTGAGTATAGTCTGTACAAGCAAAGAAGACCCTCTGGCAAGAAGGGAAAATGACTCCAGCTTGGTCAATATTTGTTCAAGAATTATAAATGTGGTCTTAATGGTAGATCAAATTGATAATTTTTGAACCAATATTGACCGAGCTTGAGTCATTTTACCATCTTGCCAGAGGGTCTTCTTTGCTTGGACAGACTGTACCTAGATATTTTCAAATTATAAAAATGTGAGATTTAATTACATAGACTACTACACATCAATTATTGTAGGAAGCACAATATGTTTTGTACATGTCTATTACACACTGGCCTTTATTTCTTCAAATTATTGAAATTCAATTATTCAATAGAGACCTTTTACAATAGAGGATAGAGACTTCTTATCTATATTTAAAAGTGTTGTAAAACAGGAAAATGCGCATACACACTAGACATGAATATCACAGCATACTATTCATTTTGCTATGCATGGTACAGGTATCTTAGCTACAGGCTACCAGCTAATATGGTGAATGAAGAAGTTCTGTTATTTACTCTTGGCTCTGTCAGGACAACCGGCGAACAGTCTGCAAGAGAATATTGAAGAGCACCCTCATCTGAAACGATATTAGCCTATGCTCTTCTAGACCGCATTTAAAAAAAATAAAATTAGTGTAATAATAATATTTCCGTGTGATAAATGGAAATATACTGTAGCTAAATTTGAGAATTATGTGGGTATAGTCCGACCAAGCAAAGAAGAGCCTCTGGCAAGATGGAAAAATGACTCCAGCTTGGTCAATATTTGTTGAAGAATAATAAATGTGGTCTTAATAGTAGATCAAATCGTTTCCTACAATATGAGTTCAGGTTGATAATTTTAAAATCAATATTGACCAAGCTGGAGTCATTTTCCCATCATGCAAGAGGCTCTTCTTTGCTTGGTCAGACTATAACTCACTTTTCAATAGGCCTACAGGAAAAGAAACTTGTAAAGTACATTTTAGATAAGGAGGTTAATAATAATGCAATAGGTTAATAATAATTAGACATTTTTTAACGCATTGATAAGATAATTATGATATTGACAAACCAACTTGAAAAAATTACCAGAAACCTCAGCTGGAGATATGTTTGAAATTTTATAGCACATAAATGAAGTATATTTATTAAATAATAAAATATCTGTTTATTTCTGTTGCAGCCCATAAAATGACAGAGGAAACAGATATAGTCAATGGATATACAAATGAGCCAGTGCACAAATCAAAATCTCCAATGGACTCCCACCCCGCTATGACTAATGGCAATGGCGATATTGTGAGTACAAATTCAATTTATAAATTTAAAATTAATATGTTATATTAATTCAATATTATTTGTTTATTTGTAATTAATTGTAATATTAATTTTTAATTGTGAAATATACCTACCCACACACAGGGTTTTTTTCAGTCGGAACGGCGTTCTGGTATAGTCTGTCCAAGCAAAGAAGACATTCTGGCAAGATGGGCAAATGAATCCAGTTCGGTCAATATCAATTCAAACATTATCAATTTGGTCTCCAATTGTAGATCCAAATGTTTCCTACAATTTGAGACTAAATTTATAATTTTTGAACCAATATTGACCGAGCTGGAGTCATTTTCACATCTTGCCAGAATGTCTTCTTTGCTTGGACAGACTATGGTTACTGAATGAATATCGTGGATAAGTTGATCCATTTTTTGCAGAATTTGAACAAATAGAAAAATAAATTGCCAAGTAAACAAAATATCTAGGATAGGCCTATATTTATTTATGCAACTGATTATTTTTGGCCTGGCTGAATTGATTAACCTAGACCTAGAGCTTCAATCATTATCTAGCTAAAATATATAAACTATCCAGCCAAAATAACAATTAACATGATTTTAAGAATGAAACTAAGGCCGGTGTAACACGGTAGTATTTCAATTACCATATAAAAAAATATTATTGCATGATTTCGTATTTTCATCTCTTTGCATATTATAATTTTAATATTCCCGTGTAACACCGGCATTATTTTTACTTTTAAAATCAAGTTTGTTATTGTTTTGATACAGCCAGGAAACTGAATAACAAAATAAGTCTGAAACTAATAAATGGACTCAATCATGTTATAAACTTGAAAGACTGTCTTCCATCCCGAGCTTTCTGTCAAGAGCTTATAATCTTCACTTGTCATTCAATGTTGGTAAAAAACTGATGGTTCCGTATTTGCATTATTCGATTAAAGTCAAGTTCAAAACGAAGGTTGAGGAAAAATAAACACTTCAGAGTCTATTCTATGATGGCACGGCCATCTGTAGTGGACGGCAGTGATTTCTAGAAACGGCTGTGATAATATGTTAATATCCCACTTATTTTCATGTTTCATAAAAAGTAAAAGTAGTAAACTCTGATACGGATAAGATGAAGAATACTAAAGTGACAGGATAATCAAGTGAATATGTATCAAATAAACTTGGATGATAGAGCTGTATAAAGGTCTTCAATTAGATTTTGTCATCTAATTTTGCATTTTTAAAATTCTTTTGAATAGAGAAATGCCTACCGTAAATTACGGTTTGTAAATTAAGTTAGAATCTGTCATTAGAATTGAAGGTTGATTTTTTTACCCAAATAGGACTCTCAAAAACATTGCAAATAATAAAGTTTTATGTAGGTATATTATATTTGCCAATGCCAACATTAATAGCCTAGCTCTCAAACTGTAAGATATAGGCTACTCATGAATTAATCATGCTAATAATTACAAGAATTGATTCTACTAAAATGAGTTAATTAGTTTATTATTGTCTCAATGAAGATTATAGAAGCAATATCAATGATGGAATCGTCCATCGTGGAGGATCCATGACTTGGACAAGTCGAGTAATTTTGAATGTGATGTTCTGGTAGCTTAAATAGCCTAATCCATATTGAATAAAAAGACAAGATCTTGTCAAAAACTACAGAGTTATTAAAAACCGAGATACCGGTTTCGGTTGCTACACCATTATCAATTTCTGATGAACTTACCATTAACTGTTTACCTGTTAAACAGTTGAGTCTTTTCATTCAAATTAACTTGAACAACCATTATTTTGTTCGAGCTTTAAAGCCACGTTTACACCGGAGTTGATAACACAATTATTGTTAATAACTTTTATATAATAAGCTACTTATAAAAGTTATTAACAATTCTATTATTAACTCGGGTGTTAACGTGTCTTAAGTTAAATAAATTGTTCAAATTCATGTCTCAACCACCAATATTCATAGACAATAGTTAACTTTTGATTTAATATTGGTAAGTCTACCAATTTCAAATATCAATAATCAATTTCTATTAATTTTTTAAATTGAATAATTTTTATTTACAGGGAACAATTAATGAATCAAGAACGAAGCCATCGGTCACAAACAATCAAAGGTATCAATTCAAAGTATTATTAATTATACCTTGAATCAACTTATAATACATTGAGCTGATAATCTCTGTATTTGTTCATAGTTATTTAAACTCGATAATTTTATAGTCGGCGCAATGTAAGTTGACGAAAACCCCCTCCACCCGAGAATTAGCTACGTTGTCATTTTGCGTGAAATTCAAACTTCTCCTAACGCAAACACATTCAGCTGAATGTTAAAAGTGACAGCGTAGCTTCGGAAAAATCACGCGGTGTTCTGAAACTCACTATTTTGATGATAAACCAGCTGTTCGTAGCTCGAATATCCAAGTCGACTAGCTTCAATAACTCCAATCTTTAACATACAATGATTCATGCATATACCGCTCTCCTTACTTTGAAACTCTTGAGAGGCCAAATTACGATCTTCCGACTATTTTCGACATTTGGAAAAATAATTTCAATTGTTTTTGAACAACTTTCTCGCTTTCACCACCCACTTATCTTCTCAAACAAAAAAGTTTCTAGATCATCGAAAATTTCATGTTTTCTCTTCGAGTAGACTCGACATTGACAAAAATATTCATTAATTGAAACATAATTATTGGTCGGATATAGAAAATTAAAAAACCATTAGAAAGCTCGAATTCTCCTTGTCATTTTGATATAAAAAACTTCATTTTTATCACAACCCATGATTGTGAGAGAAGTGATATACAAAAGAAATTAATATTTTCGCGATTTTTCAATTTTTTCAAAAAAATCAAATTTTCTTTGAATCCTTCCACCCAGGAACTTTTTTAATACCACTGGCATATCAAGGATAAAATTCTACGTCTAGATATTGGGGTTAATCGCAAATTTGAAGATGTTCCAATTTCACACAATCTGGCAACGCAGCTATTTCTCGGGTGGAGGAGGTTTTCGTCAACTTACATTGCGCGGACTATAAGTTCATGGATTTCAAATATTAAATCAGAAATTTTTAATCTAATAAAGTTGGCTAGTGCAGAGCAACAGCTGATGATTACTACTGTGTATTATAAATCATTTGCAAAATGTTATGTTTCATCTAATTTTCATCTCATTTTAATGTATTTCGGCTTTTAAATTAATAATTTTTTACAATGTACAGTAAATTTTTCCACTTTAAAACCAAATCTAAAGAAGCTTGTGCATCGAGTGTATTATATTTTCGATTCCTCTGAATAGTGTATGAAATAATTTTGAAAATTTTCCAAATTCTTTGAAAATGTAAATATGGTTAGACATGGTTAACCTCTGAAAGGTTCCCATGAAAATCTCCTTGTATATGAAACACAATGAAAAATGCTAAAATTTTATCAAGAATAGTAAATTACTGTAGCTTGTATCAGTTGAATTACTGTATTAAAAGACCTAGGGTTTGTTATGGACATCCTTCCAAAGTTTTGAGTAAACCCTATTCAAGTTTGTTGAATTATTTATGTGTGTCAAAACGTCCGTTTCAATTGTACCGTGTGTCAAGATTACTTGGAAAAAGGTAAATTCGACATTTTTTTAAAAATTTTACTTGTATATTATTTGTAAACAGTAACACACTGGCGGCTCGTGGCCACGAAACAGATAAAGTGTTGTAAGTTACAGTAGAAGATACGGGCACTTCATCTGTTTTGTGGGTACGAGCCGCCAGATAACTTTGTTTGTCAATGGCGCAACAGCCCTATGAAGGACCTAGCCGCCAGATAACTGCAAATTAAATAAAATCATTTATACATAGGCTTAGTGTCAAAAATGTTTTTAAATTGAAATTATTCGCTCAATATTTGTAAAATAACATTCTTCAATTATCAACAGACTTTGGTCTGTTTAAAATTAATTTTACTTGAATACTAAAGCTACTTAGTAATTAAAACTTGTTGATTGTTTAATTCCATCAATTTATTAAGAAACCATTTTTTTGAAAATTCAATATCAACTCTAGTTTTATGAACTCCTGTTAGGAAAACGCCGTTTAGTCTCAAAACCCCAATATTTTGTTTGAGATTTTTTAAAGAAATTTCTGATTCATTCTGATGTGTTGAGCAGATAACATTTCCATTCAAAAGTCTTCATCCAGGCCTATTTCTAATGTTTTTTTCTGTATTATATTTTATTATAAAACCCAAATTGAATATTCTTCCAAGCTGTGGACTTCTTACCATATTTTGTCTTATGAATACTCATTCTAATTTTATTAGAATTTTTTTCTATTAACTCATAAAATCTGTCGTTCTATTTTTATAAATTTGAAACTTTTTTAAAGCTTTATTATTGATATTAAATTTTTATTTCCAGAAAAAAATACATAATTTACCAATACAAAATATCAATTTCAAGTAGCTTATTATAATATATTACTCATTCAGCGTCCATCATTTTCCTATTTTTTGTCTGTGCTTTTGACCTATTCATTCTCCAAATCTTCTCTCGAAATACATAAATTTATCATAAACTAAATGACACATTGATAAATGAAAAATTTACTCCACTCCATTGACCCAAACACCCAATATTTATGAAAAGTGACACAGACTTTGAATTTCTTTGTGCGATATTTCATACACTATTAGCCTATATAGTTGAATATTAATCCACTGCAACCTTAATCCATTACCCTTTGTAGAGTCCTCTCTATTCATGTTGAAAATTGGTTTCTTTCAATACTATCTTTTATCAATCAATCAGTTACCGCCCTTTTCCAATAATGTCCTGAACAGTGCTGACCTCTATCGGGAACAACCCAAACTACTAGCAGTCGGCATGGTAACGCGTCTGTGTAATTTTCAATAACTTTCCGACAACAATAACAAAACATCAGTTGTTGTTTCTGTTTGGCTCTGACTGTTGTTGTCAACTAGTGGTCTACAACATTGTGCTAGCTAATTTATCGTATATCACGGAATAGTATTTGTTTTATCGAGAATATTATTGTATTTCTACTGTTAAAGTAGAAGGAAACACATTTTCATAACCTAAAAACAGTCGAAAAGTCCTAAAAACATCTCATTATTGTTTAAAGAAAAGCTTGAAAATGAGAATGCTTTGCTACACCTGTTACTATGCAAAAATGTAAGTTGATGTAGATAGCCCATTTAGCTAAAGACTGTCCAAACAACGAAGACATCTCGGCAAAACGGGAAAATGACCCCAGCTCGGTCAATAATGGTTCAAAAATGATAAGTTTTGTCTTAAAGTGTAGGAAACATTCGGATCTTCAATTTGAGACCAAATTTATAATTTTCGAACCAATATTGACCGAGCTGGAGTCAATTTCCCATCTTGACAGAATGTCTTGTTTGCTTGGAAAGACTATACTTGAAAATGGGTTTTATGTTTCAATAGCCTATATTGCCTGTGAAATTTTTACTTAGTTCCTTGTAGTTAACTATTTATTAATATTTTACTAGTTAACTATTTTTCATATAAAAGTAATTTTGTGCTGCTCCTATCACTGTATGAAACATATAATGAAATTTGTTTTTGAGTACCCACGAAATATTTTCATTTGGAGGTTGATGCCCATTGTAGCTTTTGGTTTGTGCTTGGGTTGGTGGTGGAGTGATGAATGTTGAGAAATGACTTTGAAACATTCAATTGATTTTTGGTCAATTGTGTTCACTTTTCTCATTCAGTATTCAGCGATAGTAATTTATGTGTACTAAACTAAATTTCTATTATTTTGAAAATATTTTAAAATTGTATTCTATTTATTTTGCAGCTCAAATGATACTACAGCCACAACAGTCCAACCTACAAACCTTAAATACACAGAGAATCAAGGTAGGCTGTGTTCACCAGTTACATTATATATTTTTAGAAGTTAAGAAATTTCTTGAATTTTAATTTCATACAATTAGCCAGAGTTGAACGTCATCACTTGTATTTCTCATCACATTACCATAGGTTACAGCTGCATATTACAGGGTTCGCCAATGAAGTGGGACGATTTGAATGAGTAACAGATTGTTTAAGAAATTGTATTTTTGTAATTTTTTTATCATGAATAGAAAGTAGAAATGTAGCCACCAATTATTATTGTAGATGAATTTATTATAACCATAGTTATTGGTCTCTTTTAGTCTACAAATATTGACCAATTGTTGAGTTGAATATTGAAACATTCATTTATCAATTATTGTAGAGTAATTGATTTCAACACGAGCTATTGGTCTCATGTAGATGTTATATATTGAGAAAATTGTTGGATTGAACATGTTGAACCAATCTTAAACATTTTATTAGGAAGAATATTCTTGTTGCATTCATTAAAACAAGAAATGAAATATTTAGACTTGAGATTCTTGGTTTCAGTTTCATCCCATTTCCCTCTCTAAAGGGATTTCTCCGCAAGGGGGAAATATTTTTCAAAAAATCACCCTAAAACTATATTTTTAGACGATTTTGGCCTTGTTATTAAAACGTTTTGCAACTCCTTCTGAAAGCATTCTATCTATAGTGTAAGATAGGTCCCAATTTCGGGGGGGGGGATGTATCCCCTCAATCCCCCCCTGGGTTCGCCCCTTCTTTTGCAGCCGGGCCTGAAAGTTTCCCATGACATTTCGCAGCATATTGAGTGGTATTCCTCCAATCTGATCTCGAATCCGTTAAATCCGTTGTTTTCAGATCTGGGATAGTTCTGAGTGAATCGCTTTGGAAAACTCTCGTTTTCAAGTAGCCCCATAGAAAAAAGTCACAGATTGATGAATCTGGAGAGCGAGGGGGCCAAGGGATATCCCCGTTTCGAGAAATGACGCGGCTTGGAAACTAAACATTCACAGCATTCATGGCAATTCTCGCAGTGTGGTTTGTTGTTCCATATTGTTTGTTCATTCAATAGAAAACGAGCGAGTTCTGGTGTAAGAAAGTTATGAATCATTTCGATGTAACGCACAAAGTTAAAAGTCACAGCAAATCTACCCGTTTCTTTCAGGCCCGGCTGCAAAATTGCATAGATTCCAATGGAGGACATTAGGAAGATGTTATATTCAGAATAATGATTTTTGACTTATTGTACACTAGAAGGCTACATTTCTACTTTCTATTTATGATAAAAATAACAAAAATACAATTTCTTGAACAACCTGTTGCTTATTCAAATCGTCCGACTTCATTGGCGAACGCTGCATTTTATCATTGTGAGTTAGGCTATCCAAAAATTGTTCTAGATAAATGTAGCCTAATTTTCTTCCAGGGAGAACTCAGAAATTTGTTTTAAAGAAGTAGGAGTAGGGTATACCATCTTGCCAGAGCGTCTTCTTTGCTTGGACAGACTATGCTACAAATATAATGAGCGAAACGTTTACCAACGAGTACAAATGTACGAGAGCGGTACAGGTTGATCACTCTTTAAATACCGTAGGTACTCTCGTAGACCGCTCACTGACTGTCTTGACAGAGCTTAGCACTAACCGCCAGTTTCGTTAGTATCTGCTACACACACGTATAGTCTGTCCAAGCAAAGAAGACATTCTGGCAAGTTGGGAAAATGACTCCAGCTTTGTCAATATTGGTTCAAAAATTATAAATTTGGTCCCAAATTGTAGAGCAGAATGTTATCTATAATTATTTGAGACCAAATTCAAAATTTTTTAACCAATATTGACCATGCTGGAGTCATTTCCTCATCTTGTCAGAGGGTCTTCTTAGCCTGGACAGATCATACCTATGTGCCTATGTGTACAATATTATTGAATAGATGATATTAAATGATTTATAATACAATTTGTACGTTTGCTTTGACCAGGCCCCAACCAAATCCTGCCATCAGAGGACCTATGGACTTCGGACCCGGCCGGACGGATCAAGATCAGATGCTCCCAAAAAGACCTGGAAGAGTTTCCTCCTGTTTCGGTACCTGGACTACTGAACCGTACCGCAACAGAGTTCCCTGAACGCATTGCGTTGGCTTTAAAACAACCCGACGGCAAATACGAAGAGATCACTTACAAGTAAGCCGCTTCAACTAAAGGTACAATTCCCAAGCGGCAGCTCGAGCTGCCCAGCTCGAACTGCGCTGCTCCAGCCATTACAACTCTATTCACTTTACTATATTATAGATGTTTACTCTGTTATTAGGGCTAATAATGTATACTAAATCAAGTGAAATTCATCCTTTTTAAGTAATTTTGAAGTAAATTTCACTATTTATTGATTTAGTATCATTAGTAGCCCTGATGATGATGCTATATCATCTATATAAATAAAAATAAATAATGATGATAAATAAATAATAATGATGCGAATAATAAATAATAGAAATGAATAAATAGTGAAGTTCATCATTTTTAAGTAATTTTGAAGTAAATTTCACTATTTATTGATTTAGTATCATTAGTAGCCCTGATAAAAGAGTAAACATCTATAATATAGTTATGTGAATGGAGTTGTATTGGCTAGAGCAGCGCGGTTAGAGCTGAGCAGTTCTAGCAGCGAATTTAGAGCCGAGCCGCGCAGCTTGGGAATCGTACATACATGAAAATACAATACCAAGTGTTTAAAAATCATTGGAGGGGTTCCAATGTTTCATAATTATTATCCATCAAAATGCACACTTACACTAATAAGTAATCTATCGTATCAAAGGAAATAGCAACTCAAATAGTTTTTTTAACAGTGATATGTCATACGGTGCACTATTCAGTCTGCAGTCAAGTTTTACCAAAAGTTGATGAATTTTTTTTTAATCAGTGATGTGACTATTGTATTAGCAGAGCTAAGTTACTAAACACTGATTCTGTTTCAGGCAATATGAAGAGAACGTTAGGATTGTGGCCAAGGCTTTCCTGCACTTGGGTCTGGAGCGCTATAACTCTGTGGGAATAATTGGATTCAATTCGCCCGAATGGTTCTACACCGATCTGGCAGCCATCTATGCGGGGTATAAAAAGAAAAACACTAAACATACTTCTAAATAACTTTGAAAAGTAATGAAAATTATGTGTTTGTGGTTTAAATTTTTTTTGTTGGATTGTTCGTACTCGATTCTATATAGGATCTTTTTAAAATCTTTCTAAACTTTGAAAAGTAATGGAAATTTGTGTTTGTGGTTTGAAAATTGTTATGTACTCAATATTATATATATCTTGGACAATATATAGATATTTTTGAAATTGTTTTCAATTTTTGATTAGGGTATACTATCTGTTAATTGTGTATAGTAGTTAATCAATTTTTAAAATGAACATTAACAAATAAATCTTGAAAGTTGAAAGTTTCAACACGATTATATTTCAAGATTTCACGATAAGTAGCCTATATCGTGTTATCTCCAATATGACTCAATCAAGTTAAATTTTTGTTTCGGCTATAATAACCTGATACACCACGAAATAATAGTCACGAAGAAAGCGCTAGAATTCTGTTTTTCCCTTGTAGATACTGCATTTTTCAGGAAAGAATGGTTAGCTCCAATAGAAATTCATGTTTGGCTGTTATTTCCCTTTAACACTTACTTATTGATTGCAATTTTTCGTGTTTAAATTACTGGAAAAGTTCGTTTACTGCATTCAATTATGGTATTAATTGAGGAAACTAAATAATTGCATTATTAATAGAAGTTAAAACGGAACGGAAAACTGAAATGCATTTAATTTTGTGTGATTTAAAATTAGATCGAGTATGAAAATGCATGACAGGAATGCAATCTATTACAATGTTCTTCTCTCAATAAGTTCCCATTTATCATTACAGCGTTGGAAATGTCTTTGCCCCAGATATTGATAATAACTTGTTACTTATTTTCGGTTTAATAATTTTTAGCTTTTTGAATCTGATTTAACATTAATGACTTATGAAAGGAATGAAATATACTAACTTTCTCCTAAATGATGGCTTGATAGATCTTTGAGAGTAGGCTATTATTGATTGACATTGTTTTAAACTCGTATTTTCAGATATTTACGTACCTTTTGACTGATTATAAAATATTATTTCATTCGCTATTAAAATATTACTGAATGGGACTCTACGCCCTCACACTAATTCCACTTCATTCATGAAACTCTTTCTGAGAAAGTGTACCAATAAATATAGGATTTTTATAGTAATCTATAACTTGTAAGTAATAATCTATCACGATATAAGATTATGAAGATCGATTAACAAGGATTTTCGACATTCAATGTTCAAGATAATCAAGAAAATATACGCTCAAATTTCCTCTATAAAATGGTAAAATGTGATAAGAAATTGATCAACCAATCTGAATTTTATTTCCAATAATTGAATAAATAAAATGAACTCAAGTTTTATGAAACCGGTAAAGTGATTTGAGTGATTTAGAAGAAAAACATAATCTGGCTCCCCAAAAATGAATAGATCTTTATGAAACTGTGAAGATTCAAATAGTAATAAGAAAATTTAGTTTGTTATCCTATAGTTCAAAACGTTAATTGAGGGACTTCTTCTCCTCCATGAGGCGTCACAATTGTTTCTTCCAATAATTTTTATTGAAAGAATCTTTGAAGAAACTTGTTTCACTTTGGATTATCCCGTGTTGGATCTTCAACTTGAAGATCCTTGTCTTTCTCAACTAATCTAAAAACTTCAAAATAATAACACATATTTCATCAATTTTACACTTTATTCTGCGTGTATTTATTTTATTCAGAAAGGATTAACAGTGACTCTGTGCAATTTATGATAACTTTATTCCAAGCTTAGAATGAATTTTGTATAATTTCATTCGCATTTAAATTTGTAAACATTTTGTTGTTCACTTCCCAAGAAATTAGATTTTTAAATAAATTCACGTTGTTGACTTTCACCATATCATAATAGATCTCTGGTATACTAAGATGTTCTCTGGTTTCACGCTAACAACAGTTCTCACGATTTTGTTGGTTGACGGGCGCGTTTCGGGGTTCTGAGCCTCATCTTCAGCGTACCAGGAGTACCTAGATACTACAAGAGATAATATATCTCTGTTTTGATTTTCACGATTATTTTATAATTTTAGCCTTCATTTCGATTATTTCCACTATTATTACAATTATTTGTAATATTAAAATATTTAATAACGTTAAATATTTGTAATTATATATATTATATATGTAATTATAATATATTATATATAGATATATTATATATGTAATATTTAATAACGTTATTTTGATTATTTCTACAGTTATTTTGATTATTTCAGAGGTTTCGCTGCCGGCATGTACACTACCAACAGTCCAGACGCGTGCCACCATTGCCTGGAGTCCAGTCGTGCCAACCTTTGCGTTGTTGAAGATGACAAACAGCTGCAGAAAATTCTCGAAATCAAAGACAGACTGCCCTATCTGAAGAAGATCATTCAGTACACTGGCAAAGTTGAAACGGCCGATGTTCTAAGTGTGAGTTTTCAAAGTCAAGTATGAACTGTAATCAAAATATAAAATTTGAATTATGCCACATTTTGCACGTTACCAATGGATAAATTAATTAGTTAACTCATAATAGTGGAATAGCGTTCATTCTTTTTGACTTTTGAACATAACTCAGAGGCGTAGTCTCAAAACTTTTGGCTAGCTCTCCTTTTAATCAAATCAACTACCCTCCCCTACTCACAAAATTGAACCTATAATGACGAAAATGTAGCAAAAATATACAGTATTTAAAACTTATATTTAATATTGCACATGACTGAAAAGAGGGTTTTCCAAAAAAAATCCATTTCACGAGTATAGAATAAATGTGGAATTCCTTCTTCTCCCCCATCTCCCAATATCACATAACTCAAAAACAATAGCATTAATTCTTTTTGACTTTTGAACATTAATTATTTTCTTTTCTAACATGTAAGTTAAGTCGAGTTGAACATACATTAGCCAACTACTGTTATAGTCAACCCAATGCAAGTGAATTCGGCTTGCATTTACACGTCACCGGTTGAGGAGGGCATTCTGGCGGGGTGGGGGGTGGCTTCGGCTCGGTCAGTGCTGGTTCGGGAACTGCCAGTTCTGTCTGAGTCGTTTCTCCGTCTTGTCTTCTTTGCTTGGACGGACTGTATAGTGGAGTGAATATGAAACTGGCAACCAGCTGGTAGGCCTAGGCCCTCCTTGGGCAGTTGAGCCATTAACAAAAACATTGATAAATGAAATATTGTGATTTGTTTCAGTGGGAAGACGTGTTGAAGATAGGACGCGAGCAGACCGATGATAAGTTGAATGAAGTTCTCAAGAAGATTGGTGTCAACGAATGCTGTACCCTTGTATATACGGTAAGTATCCCATTTTTACATTTAATTTTGATGTATCTATGCCACTTAGTAGGAAAGTTTTCACCAGTAACTGCGAATATTGTGCTTTGCATATTATTATACATGGGATGGTGCGCTGGACACTCACTTTGATAAACTAGGTGTGATTCAGAGACACATAATAAAAGCACCCCTCCGAAAACCAAGACGCTATTCCAGCCACTTACTATATGTAGATTTCCCAGTCCTTGCAGTAAGACAGCTTTATATAAAAAATCTAATACTTTACATCAATAAATTCAAAAACTCTTTCACTCCATACACTCCAATATACAATTTCCGATCACCTTCAAATTACATTGTTCCCAGAACAGTCCTTGTAGTATGTCGCAGACAGTTTCCATGTACAGAGTGTTTCAGGAGGAATGTGCAATACTTCTCAGACTGATTCCTTACACCAAGTAGACAAAAAAGTTCCATGGGACCAACCCTCAAAAACGCTTTGTTACCGAAATAACAATGGCGGAAAATGGAGATTTTTCAAAATATATTAATTTTTCCAATGTTTTAGTGAGGTTCTAAAATAAGAAATTCCTATGTAAAATTAGGTGAGGAATTCAATGAAACCAGTTCTAAGTTTGTAACTTCAACGGTTGTTGAGATAATTGGAAAAATATGCTAGAAAACGCAATTTTTCAACAATAAGGGTTATAACTGGATAAGGAATTGTATTTTTCATTAATGGAAGTTGAAGAGAGTCTGATTCTAAAGAAAAAGTTAAAAGGCGGCGATTGTGTAAATCTTACCCAAATATCAGAAATGGTGATCTAAAATCGCAAAATTGACAAAACATAGCACAATTGATGAATTTGTGTTTAGTAGCGATTTTGCGATTTTTGATCGCAATTTATTAGATTTGGGTAAGATTGCCCATTAGAGAAATAATAAGGAAAATTATTATTATTATTCTTACGTGTTTCGGATGGACACGTTAAGCCGTCGGTCCCGGCTGCCTAAAAACAGTCGTTAAGTCGTGTCAGAGGCCCTGAAAACTCTGACAACAGACCTGAACCAGCCAGGTTATAGGAATATTCTTTTATTTTAAGGAAAATTTGTTGGCTTGACAAATTCTAATTCAATCTACTGTATCTTTTACATTATTTATTTTTCATACATTACATAGTACATCAAGGAAATCAGAAAATTGGATTACATGATGGATACATGCTTTGTACAATCAAGTAGGACTACACAATTTCAGAAATTCCATTATTTGGAACTTCTGACATGTCATACATATAGCTGACGCCAGTTAGGCAGTTGTGTCTGCTCCTTGTGCGCTCCAACAGCTGATATTGTCAATAAGAGCTGTCTATTAGCTATTATGTGGCTAAATGATGTTTTCGAAATCAAAATATAGAATAATATTTGCCTTAAATAAGCTGTTAGTAGGTTACATCACGTACAAGAGACAGGCGAAACCGTCCAACTTTTTGGCGCCAGCTACGCCAAGCTATATTTCAGCTGACGCCAAAAATTAGGCGGTTTCGTCTGTCTCATGTAACTTACTGTACGTGACGTAACCTACTAACAGCTGATGTAATTCATTTGTTAATTAATTAATTTGTTAGGGCTCCATAAAAAGGTGGTAGACGCACCATCCGCCATTCTGTGGTCAACTAATAGCGCCAAATTTGAATTCATTCAACTCGACAGTCAAACATTATGATTAATCATAAAAATTATTTCAGAAAAAATACTAATCAGTTCACAGAGCATTGAATTTGCATTTGTTTTCCAGTCTGGCAATTTTTAAGTCAAATTTTTAACCTGGATTCATCTTCCTGCATCTGGCAAATTTGTATTTTTTAATTTTAGTCTTATTATAAGAATAGTTATATTTTTTGAAATTTGATACTGAGCAATATAAACCATTTTATATAATAAATCAACATCCAAGATTTCAAAACAATAACTTGATTCATTTGTTCAACTTGATGAACATCTGTTGATCGTCTCTATCATAAATTATATTATTATATGATTTCAAACCAGGCGCTAAAAGTTGACCACAGAATGGCGGATGGTTCGTCTAACCCCTTTTTATAGAGCCCTACATCATGTATTGTCTATTTTGATTATTCAGCTAGATGAAAACTATAATTGGTAACATCAGCTGTTGGAGTGCACAAGAGGCAGAGACATTTTTGCCGCAAGATATACAAAGATCTATTACGCTATAACGTGTGAACATAGGCATGATTGATGATGATTTTGATGCGTACGCGGTTCATAAGAAAGAAGTTTGTAGGGGTACTATAAATTTACATTTGTTGACAGTTTTCTTTTTCAATTTGTGTGTATTTTCGCCCTGATTTCAGTCAGGAACTGAGGGAAAATCGAAGGCGGTCATGCTGTCTCACGACAATCTCACCTACGACGCGGCATCGCTCACCAAACATCTCAACGTCAACACAAGCCATGTGGAAACACTCATCAGCTACCTGCCGCTTAGTCACGTCGCTGCTCAGGTATTTATTCATTTAATGTATCAATATAACAGTAATAACTGAATTTATCCATATTTATGTAATTGGTATAAGCTGTCGCCAATAAGTCGGGCGGTTTTCTAACTCATGTAGCCTAACTAGCAGCTGATGTAAAGCATCTGTTGTCTCTTTTAATTCGAAAAAATCATCTAGACATAGCTAAATGACAATATAATTGACATAATCAACTGTTGGAGCGCACAAACTGCAGACAAAACCGCTTTATACTTTCTGGCGTCACCTTTATGAGGAATTGTTGAAGCTCATGCAAATGATTTTAATCGTAAAACATAATTATGCATAGGCTAAACATTTACATAAACGTTGAGTCCGTCCCAGCAGAGAAGACATTCGCTGGCAAGATGGGGAAATGACTCCTGTTCGGTCAGTATTGGGTAAAAATTTATTAATTTG
Organism: Sogatella furcifera; assembly: GCA_017141385.1. Classification (NCBI taxonomy): domain Eukaryota; kingdom Metazoa; phylum Arthropoda; class Insecta; order Hemiptera; family Delphacidae; genus Sogatella; species Sogatella furcifera. Next base: position 56,404 of record CM029546.1, on the reverse strand, counting down.
CTTTCAAGTTGTATGAAACATTCTGATCTACAATTTGAGACCAAATTTATAATTTTCGAATCAATATTGATCGAACTGCAGTTATTTCCCATCTTCATAGAATGTCTTCTTTGCTTGGATAGACTGTCGGTATCGGCATGAAATAATTATCATTCTAGACAAAGGTCAATGTGCTCTTTCAACTACTTCAGGCTGAGGCCGCACTGCCGGTTGGTAGAACCTGGAGGGTGGAGGGTAGTTGGTAAATCTATAGAACATACACACCATCCACAGTAATACATAGTATGAATGGTATGTGTTCAGCCGCCATCTTGAAATTCTTAAATATGAACAACATAACCTCAAAAAACAGAATGACGTCATACCATTCTTACGATGTATAACTGTGGATGGTGTGTATGTTCTATAGATTTACCAACTACCCTCCACCCTCCAGGCTCTACCCACCAGCAGTGCGGCCTCAGCCTAAGAGTGGTATTCAACTCCGTATCTTACTGCACTTATAGTCTGTCCAAGCAAAGAAGATCCTCTGGCAAGATGGGAGAATGACTTCAGCTTGGTCAATATTCGATCAAGAATTATAAATGTGGTCTCAATAGTAGATCAAATTGTTTCCTACAATTTGAGATCGAATTGATAATTTTTGAGCCAATATTGACCGAGTTGGAGTTATTTTCCCATCTTGCCAGAGGGTCTTCTTTGCTTGGACAGACTTCAACGCTAAGCGGTTTATTCTTGACTGTCAATTTATTCAGAAATAAATTACCAATTTTACCTCAAATTAACGTTGGAATTTTGGTTGTATGGCCTGGCGTATGCTGGGATGCACGTGTACACACGCACGCAAGTCAATCACAGCTCTTGTCTTGTCCTCAACAAGGCTGGCTTGCGTGCGAGTGCACACGTGCGTCCCAGCATACGCCAGGCCTAAGGATGGGCGGTAGTGGACGGCAAACTGCCGAACGGCAAAATCAAGCCCCATAAGAACAATGTAATTTTTATCAATCTCTTGGAGCAGATAGAGCCTTCATTTATAGACAGAATTTCACGTTCTTTGTGTCATTGGAAAGAGAATTCAATTCTCCAGGGGCGTAACTTTTTACTTTTTCGATTTTTAGTTTATTTTAATAAATTATCGTATAATTAATCAACTATGAAAGTATTGAACTCTATAGAGGCTCTATCTGCTCCAAGGCTGAGGCCGCACTGCCGGTGGGTAGAGCCTGGAGGGTGGAGGGTAGTTGGTAAATCTATAGAACACACACACCATCCACAGTAATACATTGTAAGCATGGTATGACGTCATTCTGTTTTTTGAGGTTATGTTGTCCATATTTAAGAATTTCAAGATGGCGGCTGAACACATACCATTCATACGATGTATTACTGTGGATGGTGTGTGTGTTCTATAGATTTACCAACTACCCTCCACCCTCCAGGCTCTACCCACCGGCAGTGCGGCCTCAGCCCAAGAGATTGATAAAAATTACATTGTTCTTATGGGGCTTGATTTTGCCGTTCGGCAGTTTTCCGTCCACTACCACTCTTAATTACAATTTTCTGTATCACTATTATTATTGTATTCATGGATTAGTTAATATTACTAACATTAGATAGCGCATGGGTCGAATATCCTACCAACTTCTGCTGCCCTATAGCTGAAAAGTTGTGCGGTTTCCTAAAGTTTCTTTTCCATTATTATACCAAAGTAGCACGGGCACAATGTTCCTAAGATGCAATAGAAACACGCAGCATAGAGCAATTCAATTTATTTATTTATTTAGACGAGATTTATCGCTTTTTAAGTCACTTGTACATTCGCCTTTACTTACCAGCTTCTACTTACCTGAGGCGCTAGTGGGCGTTTTATTTCTATTGCATCTTGTGCCCACGACTTGTAATAATAGGAACCTAACGTATGTCATAGGTAGAACATTCAGACTTATCGATAGCAGTTGGAACCAAAATATAATATAAATCAATCAGTGATTGTTGAACGGAGATTCATTTATTCAAGTTAGTAGACCTACAACGTTCCCCTGATTTGATCATAGGGCCTATTCATTAAACATTGAGTTGATTATGAAAAACTTTATAGGCCTATGCTCATGCAGAATATTTGAAAGTGTTGAAAATAATAAAATACCATCAATGAAATGAAAATGATTCAATTGATTTACATGTAACTTACTGTGAATCAATTTAAAGAAAACGCTGAAACAAAAACTGAAAGTACTGTTCTACTATGTTTCTTTGATGAGTTAGTCTGTGAAACTTATTATAAAAACAAATTTTTACTGAAGTGTATAATAATTTTCCTTTTTATTTGTATTTTTCAGGTCACAGATATCTATTGTCCGATCACTGTCGGTGCCAAAGTAGTTTTCGCTGATAAGGATGCATTGAAGGTAGAATTTAATGTTTGATTATACTCATTGATAAGGCTTAATGCATTTAAATAACCTATTCAAGTTTATAACAATTGAATAGATATAACTTTAGATACCGTAAAATGACAATGTGGATAATCGAATATCACACTTTTGATTGGTAGGTTCGGCCGAATCCATCAAGTCACATGAGATTTAGAATAGAATCTAAGCTGCCTCTATTTTAACCTGGGAGGGCGGAGTTAGGGCGTAGCAAAAGTATTACTTTAATTCACTTTGAAATGATAGGTGAAACATAACTTACATGTTGAGATATTCTTACTGAAATGGAATGCCTACCTACCTGTAATTTTCCATCGAAAGTTTCAGTTTTCATCATCCAAAAACTTGCAAAAACGTTTTAAAATGTTGGAAAAGACGTTTTTAATGTGGTTTCTATAAAAAGAAGTTACAAACAAAAATGAGAGTTTCTATTCAAGTTTGCCTGTAAACCCACATCAGAATTAAAGAAATAATTGACAAATGTATGGTGACCAAGGTCTTCTACAGACCTTGAAGGTGACTAGTGAGGGAAAATATGATATCAAACTACTACAGTCGACTCTCGATAATACGAATTTGAAGGGACCAGAGAAAAAGTTCGAATTATCGAGAGTTCGTATTATCAAAAGTTGGATGGAAGAGGAAAAATAACTCTACATAGCAAAGTTTCTACTAAATACAGTTTTCCTATAGAAAGTAAAATTGTTTGATATTATAGTTTATTGAATGTTCAAATTTTCAAATGTAGTTCTGAAAAACTATAAAAATGAAAATTATCAAGAATTGAGAAATTTAATTGAGGAAGTAGAAATAAAGGAATTAGAAGTTCATAAATTGATTGAAAAAATACAATTACAGTATTGTGCAATCAATCGAAAGTAGATTATATTTTTACACGAAAAAGTCGGTAATTTTATAAGGAAAAACAATATTATTGTGCATTCAGTCAAATCAAGATTGTTATTATTTGATGAAAAAGTCTGTAATTGTTTTCTGCTTCACTGAGTTTTATGGAGTTTTGATCATGTTTTGTGAATTTTATGCAGGTTTGATCATGTTCATGTTCAATAGAAGTTTGTATTATCGAGAGTTTTTGTAGATAAATTCGAATTATCGCGTGTTGAAGTCGGATCAGGCTCTGTATTCTAATTCGTATTATCGAGAGTACCTACATTTGCATTGATTTTGTTCGAATTAACAAGAGTTTTTCAAGGGACGTAGTTCGTATTATCAAGAGTTTTGTATTATCGAATGTTTGTATTATCGAGAGTCGACTGTATTTACAGAGCAATTCACATCAATGGTCACACGTGATTATACAGTATTTGTAGAAATGACTAATGAAGGATGTATTATGTATCAATCTGAATACGGTAAATCATAATTTTTCAGGGCTCTCTGGGAGCAACTCTGGCCGAAACGCATCCGACAATATTCCTGGGCGTGCCCAGAGTCTGGGAGAAAATCCAGGAGAAAATGCTGACTCTGGGTAAACAGGTATCGTCTGTTAAAAGAACATTGGCCAGTTGGGCCAAGATGGCCGCTCTGCAGCATCACGAAAGTGTTATGAAAGGGTAATATTTCTATTGAAATTTCCGTCTGCATATTATGTTGCTGTGTCCGTGCGACATTTGTATAGTCTGTCCAAGCAAAGAAGACCCTCTGGCAAGATGAAAAAATTACTCCAGCTCGGTCAATATTGGTTAAAAAAATATTGATTAGGTCTCAAGTTGTAGATCGGAATGTTTCCTACGATTTAGACCAACTTAATCATTTTTAAACCAATATTGATCGAGCTGGAGTCATTTTCTCATCTTGCCAGAGGGTCTTCTTTGGTTGGTCAGACTGTACTAATGGGAACAATACCTTTACATTCAAATTTGTGAATATGTATTTCCATTTGGAATCTCTTATGACAGTTATGGAAAGTTCCAAATTGTGATTAGACAATCATAAACATGAAGCCTTTTATAGATGTACATAAAGCAGTTTGTAGATAGCTCATGTCAAAAAGTCGAGCGGTTTCGTCTGTCTCTTGTACGTGGTGTAACCTGCAACCAACAGCTGAAGTAAAGCATAGATGCTTTCTATTTTAATTACAAAAACATAATCTATGCATAGCTAAATGACAACTCTAATTGACAACATTAGCTGTTGGAGCGCAAGAGGAGACATGACCGCCCAACTTTTTGGCGTCAACAATACAAAGCTATCGAGATTTATATCATGATTCATAGTGTTCATACTGTTTAACAAGAAAATTCGTTAATTATTCTAATTTTTTTTAATTACGACTTGAAGACTCCAAGACGGAGTATAAGACAAGTCATATCCTCAATATATCATTCAATATCACAAGAATACTAAAAAACCAGAACAATTTATACTGATTTTCAACGTATATAATTAGTTACATTGATTTCCAATATACCCAATTAAACCTAATACATTATTGTTTGATACAATATAATACTTCAAATACATGAAACAGAATTTGTTGAAGTCATGGAAATCCTTGGCATAAGTTTACATCAGAGATAAACTCCTGCAACACATAAAAGGCTTTGTCAATGAGTTGAAAAATATTAAATTACTGAATTATCAAAACCATATATCATTCACCACTTCTAATTTCCACAATATTATTGTGTGATTTCTATACAGAGTGTTTCAGGAGGAATGTGCAATACTTCTCAGGCTGATTCCTTACACCAACTAGACAAAAAAGTTCCATGGGACCAACCCCAAAAACGCTTTGTTACTGAGATAACAATGGCGGAAAATTGAGATTTTTCAAAAAATATTAATTTTTCTTATTTTTTAGAGGCTTTAGTGAGGTTCTAAAATAATCAATTCCTATGTAAAATTAGCTGAGGAATTCAATGAAACCAGTTTCAAGTTTGTAACTTTAACGGTTATTGAGATAATTGGAAAAATATGATAAAAAACGCCATTTTTCAACATTAAGGGTTATAACTGGATGAGGAATCATAAAATTGTATTTTTTATTAATGGAAGTTTATTAAAGAAAAAGTTGAATGGCGGCGATCATGTAAATCTCACCCAAATCCCAGAAAAAGCGATCAAAAATCGCAAAATCGCTACTAAACACAAATTCATCATTTGTGCTAGGTTTTGTCAATTTTGCGATTTTTGATCGCCATTTCTGAGCTTTGGGTGAGATTTACACAATTGCACATTCCTCCTGAAACACCCTGTGTTTCTTTCTATTATTGATTTATCGAATTTATCGTATTATAATAATTCACTTGCTTGATCGGTTATAATTATTTCTCGATTATTATTTTATTTTACTTTTCAATTTCCACAATATTACTGTGTGATTTCTCTTATTATTGGTATAGTCTGTCCAAGTAAATAAGACATTCTGGCGAGTTGAGAAAATTACTCCAGCTCGATCAGTTTTGGTTCGAAAATTATATATTAGTCTCATATTGTAGATCAGAATGTTTTCTAAAATTTGAGACCAAATTGAAAATTTTTGGGCCAATATTGACCGAGTTGGAGTAATCTCCCCATCTTGCCAGAATGTCTTCTTTGCTCGACCAGACCATATCCAAGGGATTCTTTTCCCTTACCGTACTATACAAAATAGTGCAATAGTACTATTTCTATACTACAATTCCATTCTGATTCCTTTTAGTCTAATCGGTGAGATCGGTGAGATTTATTCATTCATTTATTTATTTATTTACTTTTGCAGCAACAGTTCAGAATCGTACCGTTACAAGCTGTACAGATGGCTGATATTTGATAAGATCAAGGCGAGGATGGGTCTAGATCAGTGCAAAGCGTTCATCTCGGCTGCGGCTCCCATATCAGAAGACGTCAAACGATACTTTATGAGTCTTGACATACTCATTATCGAGGTGAGGTTAACTATAGAATAACATCCCCTGTAGCAATAGATGATATTGTTGACATAACATAACGGCTAAAGATTTCGGCATTTCCAACAATATTCCTAACTCAATCAAATGAGAAAACATGCATTAGTCCTCCTATTTCCTGTTTATTCCTTGCTATGTAGCAAAATCCTTACTGTGAGAGACACATGTCAACCTGACAGTCGTGTCAGCTCATCTAATAATGATGATATACAGGGTGTTTGAGGAGGAATGTGCAATACTTTTCAGGCTGATTCCTCACACCAAGTAGACAAAAAAGTTCCATGGGACCAACCTCCAAAAACGCTTTGTTACCGAGATAACAATGGCGGAAATTTGGGATTTTCCAAAACATATTAATTTTTCTAATTTTTTAAAGGCATTAGTGAGGTTCTAAAATAATCAATTCCTATGTAAAATCAGCTGAAGAATTCAATGAAACCAGTTCCAAGTTTGTAACTTCAACGGTTATTGAGATAATTGGGGAAAAAAGAAAAAGTTGAATGGCGGCGATTGTCTTAATTTTACCCAAATCTCAGAAATGGCGATCAAGAAACGCAAAATCGCTGCTAAACACAAATTTATCACTTGTGCTACGTTTTGTCAATTTTGCGAGTTTTGATCGCCTTTTCTGAGATTTGGGTAAGATTCACACAATCGCCGCCATTTAACTTTTTCTTTAGAATCCGACTCTCTTCAACTTCCTTTAATAAAAAATACAAATTTATGATTCCTTATCCAGTTATAACTCTTATTGTTGAAAAATGGCGTTTTCTAGCATATTTTCCCTAATTATCTCAATAACCGTTGAAGTTACAAACTTGGAACCGGTTCCATTGAATTCTTCGGCTAATTTTACATAGGAATTGATTATTTTAGAACCTCACTAAAGCCTCTAAAAAATTAGAAAAATTAGTATATTTCGAAAAATCCCAATTTTCCGCCATTGTTATCTCGGTAACAAAGCGTTTTTGGGGGTTGGTTCCATGGAACTTTTTTGTCTACTTGGTGTAAGGAATCAGCCTGAGAAGTATTGCACATTCCCCTGATACACCCTGTATATATATGCGTATACTATATATGCTTTTGCAACAGATGAGCTAACACAACAGTCATATTGCTCTCATATTGTAATGTTATCATTGATAACAATGACAGTGATGATAAATATGCTTAGCATAAGCTTAGCAAAAGCTAGCTATTTAACTTAGCATCCTCTTTAAAAATGGCAGTTTCAACAATATTCTTAACCAATTGAATAAGAAAACACGCATCAGTTCTCCTTTTTCTAGTTGATTTCTCCTCAGTATGTAGCATCATCCCTTCTGTGAGAGGCACATGTCAGCCTTGACAGTCTTGCCAGCTCATCTAATTATGAGCATAGTAACAATTGAATGATCTTTTTTCGGCATTTCTACTTTGAAAATATTACCTTATTATTCTACTTTCAAGATGGCTATTATAAGTTTGTGAGCTAAGCCTGTTCCGGCGTTCATCTTTTTCTCGGCCTCCCCATGCATCTTCTGCCCTCTGGCTGATGCAACCATGCATTAAATTTTTTTTTCTAGTTCATTAAAAAATCCCAAAGTTTTTGAACATTTTTATTTAGTGTTTCTGATCAGATCTTCATTGTTAACAGTGAACTCAATCAAAATTCAGGATTTTGTAAAGTGAAAAGTGTTTTTTAAAGTTAAAATTGTAATGTAAACATTCAGCAACCATCATCATTCATTCACTATGTAGCCTAAACATCAACATCCACTTATCACCTTTGCTTAAAATACTTTATATAAGTCGCAATTGTAACAAATAATAATAATTAGAAGCTAAATAAATAAATTTATTTCCACATTTCATCACTAGTTGACAAAAATAAACAATCAAACTAAATCATTGCTTCATTTACTTACAATCATTTGAAACAATAATAATCCAGTATACTCTATAAGCATATTATTAAAAAACTCATCTAAATAAGAATTACATATTTTAATTATTTTATCAAAAAATCATCTGAATAAGAATTACATAAACATAATCATTAAGTTTTTATATTGAAGTTATTTTCCTTATCAAAATATATCTGTTTTGTGGAATACGCTGCTTTCGAGACGTTCATATAGTCTGTATTGAAGCAGCCATACACTTTTATTTATCAAAAAGAAAGAAAAACAAAACAATGCTGTGGCGGGTACAGAGAAGCCTTAGGCCTGGCACGTGTAAACACGCACGCATTTCAGCCAATCACAGCTCTTGTTGAGGACAAGACAAGAGCTGTGATTGGCTGGCTTGCGTGCGTGTGCATGAATGCGTCCAGCATACGCCTGGCCGTAATATTACTCAATTTTAATGATTGTGCGGATCTATTTTTATTTTCATTTTTACCTAGATCTAAAAAAGATAGAAATCTGAAAAACTTGAACACAATAATTTTACTGTAGCATATTCTCTACATCATCTCGTAATCTTATTGAATGAGAAATGCGAATTGGAAACATCAGATGTATTCTATCAAAATACAAACTTACTTTTTTGAAAAAATAATGAATTTCTCTCAAATAATGGTTTCTAATGGAGAAACACATGGCTTTCTAAAGTTAAATTTTTCACAAATAATAAAATTGTGCTAATTTGCAGGCTTTCGGAATGTCAGAGTGTGCCGGAGCGCATACAACCGGAAACTTGAGTAAATACTCGATGAAAGGAGTGGGCGTTACTCTGCCCGGCTTTGAAACAAAACTGGATAACGAGAAGGATGGTGAAGGAGAGGTATTGTATTCAACTCGATATGAAATATTTATGTTATAGAGCCCTATACATATTTATGTGTATTTTTAGCGTGAACAATTATTTTCATAGTTACATGATTAACTATGTTGAAATTCCATCAAATTATTTAATTATTGAGAAATATAAACAGCTTATTTCAGATAATTATGGCAGTGATCAATGAGCGTTTCTTGTTAATTTGATAATCTTTTCGTTTCTCTATTGTTGTATTTTTTCAGAAAAAAAAACAGTTATCTTGTACTCTAACTTTTTCGAAACACGATTCAGGTATACTCTATCCAAGCAAAGAAGACACTCTGGCAAGATGGGAAAATGGCTCCAGCTTGGTCAATACTTTTTCAAAAATTATCAATTTGATCTCAAATTGACTTTTCTGACTCTGCCTTGATGTACTATTGTATTGTTGGCTGTGAATAAATTGAAATTGGAATTGAAATTGTAGGAAACATTCTGATCTACTATTAATACCACATTTATAATTCTTGAACAAATATTGACCAAGCTGCCCATCCTGCCAGAGGGTCTTCTCTGCTTGGACAGACTATAAACTTGACTTCTTCAACTTAAATCTGCAGATGTCAGGATTGTTCCTCAAGTTGAAGTTGTGATTTGCATCGACAATCGACACTCAAGATAAAAATGAATGCTTGAAATTCAATGGATAAAATTCAAATGTGTTTGAGGAATTCTACAAAAGTTCAGTTGCGTTGCTATTCTCAAAATTAGTGGAATCAAATTCTGGGATATTCTCACTTCAATATTATGTGTGTATTTCAACGCTTGTCTCGATTAGACAAGTGTGCGATTCGTCAACCTTTACGAATCGCACACTCACTCATCTTGACTAATCGAACTACTTGTTTATTTTAATACCTTGTCTCATCGAAATATCGCTGTTCGATTTGTCAAGTTTTTCAGCCTCTAGCATTTTTGAATAAGCAGAGCGGTGCTTTGTGCTCCAGTCTTTGGCTAGTGGTCTAAAATCAATCAAAATAAGCTTACTTATGTCGATTTCTAATTTGCCGTAGATCTGTATAGATTAAAAGACTAGAAAGCAAATTGGTGCTAGAAAAAGACTTGGAAGATCTGGTTTTGTAGCGAATTTGCATAAGCAGAGCGGTGTTTTGTGCTAGTGGTCTAAAATTAATCAAAATGAGCTTACTTGTGTCGATTTCTAATTTGCCGTAGATCTGTAAAGATTAAAAGACTAGGAAGAGAATTGGTGCTAGAAAAAGTCTTGGAAGATCTGGTTTTGTAGCGAATTTGCATAAACAGAGCGGTGTTTTGTGCTAGTGGTCTAAAATTAATCAAAATAAGCTTACTTGTGTCGATTTTTAATTTTTCGTAGATCTGTATGAAAGGCAGACACGTGTTCATGGGCTATTTGGGGGAACCGGAGAAGACGAAGATAACCGTGGACGAGGGTGGCTGGCTGCATTCCGGAGACGTGGGCCGGCTGGACGACCACGGCAATCTTCACATCACTGGCAGAATTAAGGTGCTATTAAGGTTCTTTTAAGTTTCTCAAAGTATTCAATGCTATTCTCTGTCCAAGCAAAGAAGACTTTCTGGCGAGATGGGAAAATGACTCCAGCTCGGTCGATATTGGTTTAAAAATTATCAAATTGATCTCAGACCGTAGGAAACTTTCTGATCTACCATTCGAGACTGAAATTACTATTTTTGAACCAATATTGACCGAGCTGAAATAATTTTCTCATCTTGCCAGAATGTCTTGTGGGGCAATCAATCACCACATCACTGACAGAGTTAAGGTGCGCTTTATTATGTTCCTCAAACTATTTTGGAGAATATTATAATTGACTTTTTCCCCTCCCAATTCAAGTAGTTGTATCGATGTATGAATAAAGAATAAAGAATGAAGAATCCTATGATATTAATAATATAATAATATCATTATTATAATTTGTGTAATGATATCAATGAAATTAAATGAAATAACATTTTTATCTCCTCCTCAAATGTAAGGCAATCACCATATTACTGACAAAATTTAGATGCATTTTTATTAGTTCATCAAAGTATTCTATGCTATTATATTGTATTTTTCTCTGAATGCATTAACTCAACCACAGTTAAATGCATTATAAATCAATAGGCCTACCATCCATACCTACCTGGCGCTTGTAGGTTGATGAATGACTGTTATTAATTCTCAGCTCTGTCAGGACAGTCGACGAGTTGTCTGCGAGAGTAAATCGAAAAGAGAACGATCCCAGCTATTCCAATTCGCTCTTGAAGTCAGCTTTATACTGTCCTGAAAGAGCTTAGCATTAATAACAGTCATTCGCCAACCGCCTTAAGTTTTGGCGTGACCTATATAGATAATTTATTGTCAGAGTGCCTCTCCCACTCTCAATTATAGGTTCAAATATAGGTCGATTATTGGTGCCGTAGTATTTCGCTCGCCTTCTTCGCCTAGCCAGGGGCCTCCGCCCACTGGACCCCCGTCAGTATCAGTAGTGTAAATGAGTCAAACAGGAACGCTTCGCTCGCCTGCAAAACCTCTGTCAGTGTCACCTAAGACAAACGTATTTAGTTCGGTAGTTTCCGTGAAATAAACAAAAGTGCAGATTTCAAACATTGGAAAATCTTTTTATAATTCAGGCGTAACTCAGAAGGGATTCAAAATTTATTGAGCAAGAATTTCTAGATCTAATCTGGACATTTGTACCAAATATCAACATTTTCTGACAATTGGTTCTCGATAAATCTAAGAACAACTCCAAAATTCCGAAAAATATTAAAACGCTAATTTTGAGTGTAACCTTGGGAAGTATATCGGACATACTTTGAAACTTGATTCAATATCTTACAAATTAGTTCATCTATAATCTCGCTGAACCATTGAATTTACAGTAAGGATTGGTCGTATCAAGGCGGAAGAAATCCAACCCGCAGTAACTTACATCTATAAATTTGAGAAACTGACTACTGGCGTAATTTGAACGGATTTCAAAAATATTTTATCACAACATTTCTAGACCTTATCTGAACCTGCCCACCAAATATAAACATTTTCGAAAAAATAAAGAAAACACCGAAAAACTAGAATATTTGGCGTATCCTTGGGAAGTTTCAAAAATCCGTTCTTAGTACGCGTCTAACGGTCCAACTGAACATCCCTGCCAAATTTGAACGCATACGGTTCGGTAGATTTTCAGTTCTGCTGATGAGTGAGTAAATGAGTGTCATTTCACTTTTATATATAGAGATTTATTGTAAGAGTGCCTCTCCCACTCTCAATAATTAGGTCAATTATTGGTGCCGTAGTATTTCCACAGAACCCTGTTCCACTTAGGTACCCAAGTACTCGTAGTAGACAGGGACCCCACACTAAACGTTAAACTGATTAGGGGAGGATTCTGTATTTTTCTAAATTATTATAAGATGTGTCATATGTATATATATAATGAATATATAAGGTATATTATATACCTAAATATATATATTTTAAAACACAATGTAATCTACATACAAGAAAGTTGTCTTACAATAGGACTAGAAAAAAGTTCATGTGTTGGAATCAAGTGGATGAATGTATAAATAGAGTGTAATTGAAATTGCTTGTCCATATTATATTTGTAATACATTGTGGAGCAATTATTTATAATATTTAAATGGATTTTCAGGAACTTTTGATAACAGCCGGTGGTGAGAACGTAGCACCCGTGCCCATTGAAGACACCGTTAAACACGAATTGCCTGTTGTGAGCAACGCCATGCTGATAGGCGACAAGAGGAAGTTCCTTTCAATCTTACTATCACTCAAGGTAGGCTCACATTTACAAATGATAATTCACATACTAAAATTATCACATTCAATTCCATATAATTATTCAAAAATTCAGAAATGGGCAATCACTTTGTGATGGTGGGAGAATCTATCCAGAGTCCATTCACGATGGCTTGAGACGAGATAAACAAAAGCTCTGCATGTGTTTGTGTGCGACTGGAGTGGCTTCGTTTTAGCCACGACATAAACAATGTCACAGCAATGCCAAGATCCCGAATTTTGTTGTCGGGACCGTAACAAAAGCATTGACTCAAAAACTTTTACTATAATTGTTTGTTCATTATAGGTTCATGCAGACATGCAGTCGAGAGACAACCGAAACAATCAATTTCCCAATGTGTATCTTTAAAAAAGCTTACTTGAAGATACTTATTCTGAATTGCCTACAACAAAATTTGTGCTTTCGGCATTGCTGTGGCTTGTTTATGTCGTGGCTAAAACAATGCCACTCCAGTCGCTTACACACACATTCAGAGCTTTTGTTTATGTCGTCTCAAGCCATCGTAGCTTATTTCTGAGAATTGAAGACTTATTGAGAATTGAAGCTTATTTCTGAGAATTGAAGACTTTTCCGAGTTTATAAACCAATATGGGTGCATTAATAGTGGATTAAAAGATGAAGATTAAAGGCCCGTATCGACAGTGCGAGGCATGTGCCGCGAATGCCTCAAGGTAGTCTTACTCCAGTCTCCAGCTCGGTCAATATTGGTTCAAACATTATTGATCTGGTCTCAATTATAGGAAACATTTCGATCTTCAATTTAAGACCAAATCGATAATTTTTGAACCAATATTTTCCGAGCTGGAGACTCTGGAGTAAGACTCTTCTTTGCTTGAACAGACTATACTTTGAAGCATTCGCGGCACATGCCTCGCACTGTCGATACGCATCTAAAGATGTTTAACTGTGATTGGTGCGTTCCCCTCCCCTCCATATTATTGACGTGACTTTCAAACATAGAGAACATAAGATGATTCTAGTACTATTGATTAGAACAATTTGTAATTCTGATATTGGAGACAAATATATCCATCAATAATAATTGTATAAATACATTTCCTTTTAAATTTTCTCCGCGTTTTTCAAATAAAGTACAGTTATACATGATTAAATGTTTTTAACTCGATATAATCTGGAGACCTCCGATCAAATAGAAAATGAATGATAAATAATAGTATTTAATCATGTTTAGGCCTAACGTAGCCGATAATAACGACACTGGTGGTTAGTGATAAGCTCTGTCAAGACAGTCAGTGAGCGGTCTACGAGAGTACGGTATTTAAAGAGTGATCAACCTGTACCGCTCTCGTAGACCGCTTTCTGATTGTCCTAACAGAGCTGAGACCTGAGAATTAATAACAGGCATTCACCAACCGCTAATTTCATTATCGTTTGCAATAGGTACCATGTTTAAAATAATATCTAATTTTGAAACATGAAAAAATTCAATCGTTGCCTCGGCATTGTTTGTAGTCAAAACTATTCTGTCTATTTCTTGAATACTCCGTTGAATCGGTTCGGTTCATTCTATTGACTGTATTCTATAGTATACTTTATAAAATGAAACTTAAATTTAAAAATGAATTTTATTTTGCAGACCGAAGTGGACGAGGAAGGAAAACCAACTGACAAGTTGACGCCTGATGTACAAGATTGGTGCAAAGAAATTGGAGCTCCCAGCCAAACTGTCTCTGAAATATTGGCTGACGGCGAAAAACTAGGAAAGGTTCGCCTGTTTTATACTTTATTCAGATGAACCTGATCACCTATACTTTAATTCAAAACGTTTCATTGGTGTTGAACATGACTTATTCAACAGTTACTGTATACAGAGTGTTTCAGAAGGAATGTGCAATACTTCTCAGGCTGATTCCTTACACCAAGTAGACAAAAATGTTCCATGGGATCAACCCCCAAAAACGCTTTGTTACCGAGATAACAATGGCGGAGAATTGGCATTTTTCGAAAGATAAAAATTTTTCTAATTATTAGAGGCTTCACTCAGGTTCTAAAATAATCAATTCCTATGTGAAATTAGCTGAAGAATTCAATGAAACTAGTTTGAAATTTGTAACTTCAACGGTTATTCAGATAAAATGTGTATATGTGATGTGTAAATCTTACCCAAATCTCAGAAATAGCTATCAAAAACCGCAAAATTGACAAAACCTAGCACAAGTGAAAAATTTGTGTTAAGTAGTGATTTTGCGATTTTTGATCGCTATTTCTGAGATTTGGGTAAGATTCACACAATCGCCGTCATTCAACTTTTTCTTTGGATTCCGACTCTCTCCAACTTCCATTAATAAAAAATACAAATTTATGATCCCTTATCCAGTTATAACCCTTATTGTTGAAGAATGGCGTTTTTTAGCATATTTTCCCAATTATCTCAATAACCGTTGACGTTACAAACTTCAAACTGGTTTTATTGAATTCTTCAGCTAATTTTACATAGGAATTGATTATTTTGGAACCTGAGTGAAGCCTCTAAAACATTAGAAAAACTGATATATTTTGAAAAATGTTAATTTTCCGCCATTGTTATCTCGATAACAAACCGTTTTTGGGTGTTTGTCCCATGGAACTTTTTGTCTACTTGGTGTAAGTAATCAGCCTGAGAAGTATTGCACATTCCTCCTGAAACACCCTGTATAACTATTCAGTTCATTACCTGTACCTTCAATCGAATAATTTCAAAATGTTTGGTGGTGTAGGCTATACTTTTTGAGTAGTTGTGAGGGTGATATTGTGGTTGTTATTGTGATTGAGACCAATTACAACTCTGTATCAACAACCGTTCCCATGTTACAATTTTTTGAAAACTCCATATTTTTTTACAGAAATTATTCCGTTACTTTGGGAGCCTATAACTTTGAATTGGGAACACTTGCATCCGTATTTCAAAATCCCTCTCGGCGAAATTAATTCCTCTTCAATTTGAGGCCAAATTCACACTTCTATGTTCAGTGGTTCATGTGCTACAGCGATTTTAGAAAACCCTTACACCCCCAAAACCCCCTACTTAGTAATTCAATTTTGATAATTTGAAAAAATGTTCAATAGTAAGATATCATTTATTTATTTTTGTTTTACAGGTAAAGGGAGCGTTGCAAGAGGGCTTGAAAAGGGCGAACAAAAAATCGATTTCAAGGGCCCAGCAAGTACAGAAGTTGGCCATTCTACCGCGAGATTTCGCTGTCGGTGATGAATTAGGTAACTTGATAAAATATTGAATTCAACTTTATAAAGTAGAATTTGAACTTTATTGGAATTTGGGGCTATTGGAAAAGTTAACGCTTATGTTGTCGAAACTTTCCATAGCTTCAAAAAGTTTCATTATTCGAGTCATTTCATCATTCTAGTTGTAGCAGCAGACTCCAATAACGTAGGCGGATGCCGGCTGACTGTTATTGATGTTGCGCTCTATCAGGACAGTCTGAATGCGGCCCAAGAGAGTGTACAATTCAGCTGAGATCGTTCTCGACTCAACATGCTCTAGTAGACTGCTTGCTGGCTGTTTTGACAAAGCTCAACATTAATAACAGTTATTTGTCATCCGTCAACTTGGCTGAAGCCTTACTATACTCATCATTTTTTAATATTCATCATGTATCCATATATGATAAGTATGATGCAATAGCATATGTCTTTTTGTGATGAGATAAAACTACGAAATTATACTTCTATTTAATTTCTTTTAAACTATTATGGTCAAAATAATTATACAGAGTGTCGCAGAGAAACGGGAAATTTTGAAATAACCGTAATTAACCAACAAACATTTTACAAAACATTTTTAATGCTGTAAATATGTTCGTCAAGAAGTGAATTTTTAGAAAATCACTTGAAAAAACACATCTGTTAAGTGTTGTCCAGTGCACCTAACACATTCATTCAATCGATTTTGAAGACTGAAAAGTAACATTCCCAAGCGGCTCGAGCTGCCCGGCTCTAAATCCGCTGCTCGAGCTGCCCGGCTGTAGCTGCGCTGCTCTAGGCATCACAACACTATCACATTACTATATTATAAATGTACAATATGTTATAAGGGCTACAAATATGTGTAATGATTCAATAAAATAGAGAAATTCACACTTTTTAAGTAATTTTCAAGTGATTTTCACTATTTATTGATTAATTACACATTTGTAGCCCTTATAACATAGTGAACATTTATAATATAGTTATGTGGTGTTGTGATGGCTAGAGCAGCGCAGCTACAGCCGGGCAGCGGATTTAGAGCCGGGCAGCTCGAGCCGCTTGGGAATGTTACTTTTCAGTCTTCAAAATCGATTGAATGAATGTGGACAACACTTAACAGATGTGTTTTTTCAAGTGATTTTCTAAAAATTCCCTTCTTGACGAACATATTTTCAGCATTAAAAGTAAAATTTTCGTTGGTTAGTTATGGTTATTTCAAAATTTCCCGTCTCTCTGCGCCACCCTGTAGTACAGCTGACGCCAAAAGTTGGGCGGTTTCGTCTGTCTCTTGGTGTAACCTACTAACAGCTGATGTCTATTGTCTCTTTTGGTTCCTAAAACATCATCTAAGCATAGCTATAAATGACAACTCCAATTGACAACATCAGCTGTTGGAGCGCATAAGGAGCAGACGGAACCGCCTAACTTTTGGCGTGAGCTATGACGGCCTTTTCCATATACGCGGTATCAGTGTTTATTAATTATTATTTATGACAGAGTATTAGTTAAATAAAGTTGTATTTTCGATTAGATAAGTCATTGCACTTGTTCAATCTGAAATTATTACAAGAAAAATTGTATAATTTTATTTGTATACTTTCGATTAGATTAGTCATTAGACTTGCTCTGTTTAAAATGGTTACAAGCAGAATTACAAATGAAAATTGTTGATTTTATGGAATTGTTATAGAAATAGTAAATATTTTGTTCAATTTTTCAGGACCCACATTGAAGCTGAAGAGACCAGTGATTCACAAAAAGTATGCCGATATCATCGAAGAATTTTACAAGGAATGATATGGATATAAGGCTGACACAATTAAAACAAGACTTTTGTCCTTGCCAGATCAAGTGGTCGGATACAAAATGAAGAAGGTTGCTCAATTTAGTGGTGCTAAAATTAAATAAAATCAAAATAATATTGTGCAATATAAGTATAATTATGTAAAAAAGTACTTACACGATATTTTAGAGTAAGTATATTCTTTTCTATTTTTTTATCAAGAGGAACCAAACTTTATCTTTCCAAATTTTTCCGACATGCAAATGTTAACTATGTACATTCCAATTGTGCGGTCTATTATAAGAAGTAAAGTGCCTTTATTTTCAGTAATATTTTGTAAAATGAGAATGAGTTCTATAAATATTGAACTCTATCATGCAATTCCTAGTTTATTTTCTATCTGTTATTGCAGATTTATTGTTATTTACTGGTTGTTGTTTAGATCAATAAATGATTTATTATGTTAATTTCAATTCAATGTTCCTAATAATTTATTACTTTTAATCTCAAATTTTGGTTGGTAGCCGCTTTCCGTAATTGCAGCGGACCAACAGTGTTGCCAATTATTCGCTTAGCTACCTAATAACGGTTGGCAGCAGTGATATACGATGAACAGGTACAGCAAAAAGTAAGGCGGTTTCGTCTGCTCCTTGTGAGCTCCAACAGCTATTCATTTAGCCTATATTTGATCAAGTCGACTTCATCAAATATTTATGCGTAAGTCCATGGTCGGATTCAGTGTGTGGTCAATCTCTTAGCACCATATAAATAAGGGAAAAGCACCAGTAGTGGCCACTGCTTCAGTAGTGGCCACTTGAATGGTTTTTTTCTTTAAAATACGAATTTGATGCCTTCAAATGAGTTCTAAACCTGCTAGAGACTTGGCTCATACTCTTTAGAAGCTAAATAGTTCAAGTAGGAGCACGCAGAGTGTTACGTATTTTAATTTAGTTTATACCTTTTTGAATAAATTTAGAAAATTACGCAACAAGAATAAAAGAGAAGTACTTGACCAACTACTTTTAGGTGTAGAAACTTGAAATCAGAACGAAAATGCTAGAGAGAGAGAATCCTGGCTTTAATGACAATACTTTTAGTCATAGCAATACAGAAATGGTTGGCGGAGCTGACCACTGTTACACGCTCCCAAGTTACACTCCTTCTCAAACATGAGAAAAGACATATATCATAGTCAACATAACGTACCAAGATAACCTAAAAGAAAATGTTTTCAGATATTAACATACATTTCAACTTGAACTCTTGTAAACTAAGGTGCAGTTTTATGGGAATAATTTATGTAAAAGAAGACTAGAGTAATCCTGAAAAAAGAACGTTTGAAAGGACAAATTTAGTCCATTAGAAATAAACATGACATTACCAACATTATATTCATTCAGAAGGAATCAAAATTTAAAAAGGTATTTAAGGCCAACCAGTCCAAAATGGCATAACGAAAACAAGGAGTCAAGCTCCTGAATTTACATGAGTTCAAAGCACAATTATTCAAATGTAAAAGACAAAATTTGAGTTCTGGTGTTCCAGAGCGTTCCTTGAACTTCGATGTACCCTTCCCAATCTAAGACAGATTGCATGAGGGTGATTGAAAAATCTTTGTGATTTCCATCCACCAAAAGCAATCCCAAATGAAAGAGTTCGCAAATGATTTTCACTCGTCGCTCCAAGAATTCAATAGAAAATATTCTCCTACCTCAATGTTCATCCTATTACCCTTGTACCGACGGCAAGCATTTGTCACTCGCAACCACACTTAGGCGCGTACATCGCATAGACGTAAACGAATCGTAGCATCGTGTAGGCCTACGTACATAGGTCTCGACCGGAATACGTCACCAAGACACCAATAGTTCGAGATTTCGGGTCGTCTGATCGTGGAGACATCGAAACGCCGAGACGTCAAGTCGCCCCAATCGTTGACCGCTGTTTAAAATAAAACGAAACGAAATAATGTCTGTGTCCTAGCCAAATATCTCTAGTAAAGCAACACTACAATATATCAATCTTAAAACAAGTATCTTTACCTACGTTTTCACAGGAGAAAATAAGTTTTCTTTTTAAAAGGAACTAGTGGTTTGTAAAACCAAGAAAATAATCAGAAACCAGTGCAATCCGAGCCTTGCTCAATTTTCAAAATAATAGAATCGAGCACCAAATGCTAGGTTCAAACATTCCAAATACGTTGTTTCAAGAACAAAATTAAGCTTGAATTAAATTAATTAATTCTGTCCATTCAATGAACAGATATTGTTTCATCTAAAAACTGAAATTGTTCAGAAATTTAAAGAAAATTTAATATAGTTAAATCTTATTATTTCTTTAGTTCAAATATAAGTTCCCAAGTTCTCAATAATTACACCCTAACAGGAAATAACTTCTCAAATCAGGCATCCCAAAATTAGAAAGGTTACAAGATAAAAATCCAAATAAAATAGTTATTTTCGTACAACAAGTGTACAGACACATATGATGAAATTACCAAATTTATATATTCCTAAAATAGGTACATACCATAATGCGGTTATTTGCCAACCAAAAATGTTGTCCGTGGCAAGAAATCTCTCTCTTCAGGTAAAATCAGGTAAGTTAATTATTACTATTACTTAATAGCACTTTATACTGAGCAGAGGGCTCCTCAAACAAGTCACCAAACTAACATCTTGAATCAAAAATGGCGGAAAACCTACGAAACTATAATTTATAGCGTCGTGAACCCGTATAGAGCAGAGAGAAGAGCAAAAGTGAAGCCTTCCTTTTCGAGCTACTCTGGTCCGTACAACAAAGTAACTAACATAATTATGAAAGAGCCCATCTCATTGGTCAACTAAGTAGAAGGCCAGTTTTCCTCCAATCAGAAAGCAATACCCATTGATGGTCAGTGCTGCCAGACCGATATTGGGACAAAAGGTTTCCCCATATTTTGCCAAATTGCAAAAAATTTTCCTCTTGGATTCTCACGCTCAGAATTTTCTCTCAACAAGTAAGTGAGATGGAGAATCGAGTTTATCGCAGCCAGGCTAATAATAGAATGGAAAATAAGCAAGTTGATTGTAATATAATAAAGCATGTTCATTAGCTAGACAACACAGACTTGAATTATGAGAAAGGAATGTAATGTGATTACCATTACAAGATTATCATCAGATATTTCTGAGAGAAATTTGCTGTCGCCATTTCACTCGAATACGTGATTTCAGTAAGAAATTCAATTTTTTCTTATAGACGTTTCAGTAAGAAGGCATGTATACAAATTGTTTTATTATGACTAGAAAGTCTGCAAATTTCGCAATTGCTGGTGTTATAATCATTCCCTAGAATGTCTAGATGTTGTTAAGAGGGTTTCTAGCCAAATATAGCTGATATTTTGGCGTAAAAGCAGACTGGTACTACTAGTACAAGAAACCGTGAATAATCTAGTAGTGGCCAACCAATAGACATTGTTGTAGATATTAGAGTGAAAGCTGATGTTATTCAAATTTATGTTCTCCTAAGACTGTTTGAAATAGGTTACAGAGAAAAAATAACTTTAAAACGTCTAATTTATAGTTTAACCTCACTTTTCTAGTGGCTTGTAACCAACAACAATGCATTACCAATTCCACTCATTTTAATACAACCTATTATTATTTCTGGCGTTATTATCACGTCCTGGAATGTGAAATTAGCTTACTTAAATGATTGCAACAAGCAGCTTGAGAAATTAAATTTTAAATCAGCATAGAACATCATGTGACCACTATAGAATCAGTACCTGGCCACTACTGAATCATAGTGGCCACTTTAGAATCAAAATCGAGTTCCACGAAAGTTCAATAATTATTTTTTGAATTGATATATCAGCCATTTTAAGTAACGTGTCAATTAAGAAGAATCTGGGCTATTCATTGAGTTTAAGATGAGATAAAATTATGAAATGGACTCACAATTCTGCATAAACTGTAAAAATTCCTTAAACATGGCCACTAATGGTGATTTTACCTTAAAATGCAATGGCAGTTCAGATAATTTTTTTGTTTGAATCATTGTGTGATTCAAATAAAACTTATAATTGATGATGCAAACATCCATCCTGAATTGAGATTGATTTGAGAAAATATCAGCTTATTCGATTCAACAGGTCAACACGTGGATCATAGATAGAGTCTGTCCAAGCAAAGAAGACCCTCAGGGAAAATGACTCAAGCTCGGTCAATTTTGGTTCGAAAATGATCAATTTGATCTCTAATTGTAGGAAACAATTTGACCTACTACTAAGATCACATTTATAATTCTTGAATAAATATTGATCAAGCTGGAGTCAGCTTGTTCAGTATTTTCCAATCTTGCCAGGGGGTGTTCTTTGCTTGGAAAAGTCTATACCCCTAATATTGATCTGGTAGTCGCCAGAAAATTGACGATTGACAGATTGATGTGTTATTGAGGCTCAGGTCTGTCAGGGCAGTCAAAATCGGTCTGCAAGAGCCAACACATTGTGACGCCCTGTCTTCTCAGCTTGCGCAAAATATAAATCTAGCAAAATAAACTCACTATAGTCCGCGCAATCTAAGTTGACTGTTTTTCTCTTCACCCGGGAAAATAGCTGCGTTGCCAGATTGTGTGAAATTGGAACATCTCCAAATTCGCGATTTAACCCCATATCTAGACGTAGAATTTCATTTTTGATATGCCAGTAGTATTAGAAAAGTTCCTGAGTAGAAAGATTCAAAGGAAATTAGATTTTTTTTAAAAAATTGAAAAATCGCGAAAATATTACTTTCTTTTGTATATCACTTTTCTCACAATCATGGGTTGTAGTAAAAAAAAGTTTTTTATATCAAAATGACAAGGAGAATTCGAGCTTTCTAATGGTTTCTGAATTTTCTATATCCGACCAATAATTATGTTTCAATTAATGAATATGTTATCAATGTCAAGTCTACTCGAACAGAAAACATGAAATTTTCGATGATCTAGAAACTTTTTCGTTTGGAAAATAAGTGGGTGGTGAAAGCGAGAAAGTTGTTCAAAAACAATTGAAATTATTTTTCCAAATGTCGAAAATAGTCGGAAGATCGTAATTTGGCCTCTCAAGTGTTTCAAAGTAAGGAGAGCGGTATATGCATGAATCATTGTATGTTAAAGATTGGAGTTATTGAAGCTAGGGCTCTTATGAAAAGGGCCTTTTTATAGAGCCCTAATTGAAGCTAATCGACTTGGATATTCGAGCTGCGAACAGCTGGTTTATCATAAAAATAGTGAGTTTCACAACACCGCATGATTTTTCCTAAGCTACGCTGTCACTTTTAACATTCAGTTGAATGTGTTTGCGTTAGGAGAAGTTTCAATTTCACGTAAAATGACAATGTATATAGCTATTTCTCGGTTGGAGGGGGTTTTCGTCAACTTAGATTGCGCCGACTATAATGTGTAATTATTGATCACAATAATTTCAAATACACGAGAACATTCATTATAAATAATCATTTTATTTACTTGTGCATATTATCAAACACAAAATCATTACAATATTTCAATCGATATGTTCATCTTTTACAAATTTGTACAAAATGGTGCGACCCTCTCTAAAATAACTGAATCAATCATCCTTCCAAAGTTTCATCACAATAATTTTACACATAAACTTGAGAATGTTCAATCGTTTTCTCGGAGTTTTTTCGGATTATCCAAGTCACCACCCCCACTCCCCAACTCCGAACTCTTACGCTTGGCACTTGGTTTCTCGTTATCACATGGAGGTTTTTCCTGAAAACAGAAAAAAATCAATCATTATTTCCTGAAAACAAACATGAATAATTCATTATTGGTAAGTTGAATATTTTAAGACAGGAACAATATATTTATAAATCTATTGGTATAGTCTGTCCAAGCAAAGAAGACCCTCTGGCAAGATGGGAAAATGACTCCAGCTCGGTCAATATTGGTTCAAGAATTATACATTTCATCTCAATTTGTAGATCAGAATATTTCCTACAATTTGAGACTGAATTCATCATTTTTGAACCAATATTAACCGAGCTAGAGTCATTTTCCCATCTTGCCAGAGGGTCTTCTTTTGCTTGGACGAACTTGTCGAGCAAAGGAGACATTCTGGCAAAATGGGAATAATTCCAGCTCGGTCAATATTAGCTGTTATATTAACCAATATTTACCAAACTGGCATCATTTTGCCATTTTGCTAGAATTTCTTCTTTGCTCGACCAGATTGTTACACTATTCAGAGTTTCAA
Source organism: Sogatella furcifera (assembly GCA_017141385.1). Taxonomy (NCBI): domain Eukaryota; kingdom Metazoa; phylum Arthropoda; class Insecta; order Hemiptera; family Delphacidae; genus Sogatella; species Sogatella furcifera. The sequence goes on along the minus strand of CM029546.1, from coordinate 32,225 downwards.
GAAGATTAGAAGGTAGCATAAGGTTGTTATTTTTTGACTCATCTTCTGTCTGATAAACAGATGTTCAGGCTGTATATTATAAAATTGAAACAAACCAAGAAGGCCAATTGCATACTAATATCATCAAGTTAACCTCCTTTGAATGACTTTATGGAACGTAACCAATGCACGAGAATCCCGTGATATAAACAAGGTAAGTACATCTACCAGGTAGGCCAGCGTCCATAAGAGCCCAGCAGTCCACTTTTTCCCCTGCCGGATGACGTCACTCGTTTTATTTTTTACATTATGCTTTATACCTATATTTATGATTCGACATGTATCTAGGATTCCAATTTTCCAGCTGTTCCACAGAGAATTGAAAAATAAAAAATACCACGTAAAAAGCTCAATATGAATGAAAATAATTGTGAAAATATGTAAAAATTATGAATTTAATTATTGAGTATTATTACAGCCGAATAATGCTGAATAATGTTGCGATATTAGAACAATATAATGCTATTGTTGTCATAAATTGGTGCCAAAGATTCGAGAAGCTGGCGCTCTCGTTGAGAAAAAGCAAGCTTTGGTGGGTTTAAACTATGCGATTACAAAAAAATGATAAAAATGAAAATAATCATAAAAATAAAAATGAAAATAATCATATTTCACTACAAAACAACTAGGAAAACTTAAAAATATTGTTTCCTTGTTAATTGTGATGTTCTCAACTCATTAGAATAAATTACAACAATAATATTCTTCAACACTAACGAAAATGGTTATGTTTACATTTTCATCAGATGTGCTTTCCATTTTGGGCGCTAGATTGCGTCACTGTAGAAAACTAGTGACGTCAGAATTGTGAACCATAATTTCCAGGCAAATATCCCACCTGGTAAGATTTACTAGCCTTGTAATATAAAAATATCTTACTGCAGCTAAATTACCTTCTCATGTTTAGATTAATCATTTTCCTCTTATATTAGTTTTTACTTTTACAAAAAGAGCCGCGCACAAGCGTACAAAGAATAGAGCTACTGAATAGGAAGCGGCTTTTTTGGAGCCGTGCCACTAGATAGCAGCACTGCCACGCTATTGTCAGCTGTAGTCTGTATCATAGCTTATTAGTATCTGTGCGCGGCGCATCTCGGAAAGCACACCATGATTAGTAATTAATAAATAATTATAGCTTTTAATGGTGGGGAGACCCTTACGGTAGTTCCACCTCGCCAGTGTGTACTTGACCAAATACTGGTCACCCATCCAAGAGCAGTTCACAGTGTTCGTGACTTTACTTCACGATCACAAAAGACCTTCTCTCGCCGAGCGGCTAATTTGATATATACTAATACCCAGATACATTTGATATATGCTAATAACCAGTACATAGTACCCAGTACTTGAAATGATAAAAATATTCGCTGGTCCAAGCATTTATTCTCTGATATAATAGTCTGTTAATAGCCCAGTCAAATGGTAGTTTTTCAGGAAAGCGGTGCAAAAGTTTTTTCTCAACGGTTCTATATGTATTTGAGGCCGCTGAATCCGAATATAATATTTGCATACACCTCAGGGGACGGCTTCACACCCAAAAACCTAAAAAACCCTAAAATTTTGTGACTTTTTTCAGTTTTTCTTTTTTTAGTGAAAACTAGTCGCTTTATGGAAAAATGTGTTATATTATAAATTAAAGAAAACAAATTTAGCTACAAAATAAGTGGTCACAATTGAAGTTTCGATCAATGACTGCCAAGCTACGAATCGTCAAAAACCGTCCTCTGAGGAGTATGCAAATATTATATTCGGATTCAGCAGCCTAAAATACATATAGAACCGTTGAGAAAAAACTTTCGCACCGCTTTCCTGAAACACCTGTTTGGACATACCATTTGACTGGGCTATAAAGCAAAGAAGATACTCTGGCAAGGTGAAAAATGACTCCAGCTCAGTCAATATTGGATAAAAAAATTATAAATTTGGTTTCAGATTGTAAAACACAATGTTTCTTACAATTTATATTTTTGAACCAATATTGACCGAGCTGGAATCATTTTCCCATCTTACCAGAATGTCTTCTTCGCTTAGACAGATTATACTTCAGACAAATCAAAATATTTATGAATTAATCATCATCATCTTTTTTTTATTCTTCTTGAAATTTGATTGATTTTAAATTAAAAGAAACTAGACTCATAATTATTATGATTGAAAATCAACAAATGGTTGATATTATTACTTACAGTCAATATGGAAAGAGTTTGGGCGGCATGCTTCAAAGTCCATTCTTCCGCTTTGCTGTTGAATAAATTCTTGTCACATTTGTATTCCTGAGCCTGTAATGGAGAAATAACATATTTACAAAAAATATCAAAGTAACAAATAACATGAATTTATTATTTAATGAATTATTCTTCAATATAATTTATGTATTTTTCAAGCATGGAGGAGTCGCATGAATTGTCAGACAAAAAGTCAGAAATTCCAGAAATCAGACATTTTTCATTTGCAAAATTACATAGAACAAAAATTTCAATAAAATTTGATTTGGTGTCACATGGGTTTGCGTGTCACCGAAAATTTAAGAGAACAATATAGTAGGCTAATAATTAATTTATAATTCTTGAACCAATATTGACCGAGCTGGAGTCATTTTCCCATCTTGCCAGAATGTCTTCTTTGCTTGGACAGACTATAATAACAGTCATCATTCGCCAAGCCCCTTTATTCTTGGTGTCAGCTCTACATCTAGCAAGTAATAATTTAGTACTAAATGTAAATGAAATGATATAATAAAAAATTATAAGCGGACCGCCTCGAGATTTCAATTCTCCTTACAATAACTCACAGAACATGATTTCTAGTCATTAGATGATAACTACAAGATATTGATAAAAATTACACTAACCTAATGCAATCGAATGCAATCCATTCCCTGTGTGAGGCAGAAATTTTATTAACTGGTAATGGATTGCAAATATAAACATCATCATTCACTTACTCATTATCACCTTTGCTTAAAATACTTGCTATCAAGTCGCATTTGTAACAATGACTAATAATACATTGTTCTTATGAGACATGATCTGCCGTTCGGCAAATAGCTAACAGCTACTGCCCGCTCTTAATCTTATTTGCGCTCAAGATCTTATTTTTGTGATTGTGAATAATAGGATAATGATCTAAAGGGATATGAATTGGATACCATATTGTTGACTATTTTGAAACAAGTAATATTGGAGAAAAATTCAATTCTAAAGAAAACATGTTGAGTAATTTTCTGCTTAAAACCTATTTAAACCTCAGAAATCAGGTTGATTCGCAGTACAAAACATTTTGAAACAAAATAAGGTTTCAATCAGGTTAAAACAGAATAGATGACTTTGAATTCGAGAACAGCAGACATAAATGGAAACTTCAAAAGATTGCTGCTTTGCCTTCTCTAGATCCTGATTTGCGAGTCTATATTATCGATAGACTATCGGATAGTGTAGTCTATAAATGAGATCGGCCGGCAGAGAATTATGAATGTTTGGCCCGCTTTACTGAGGCAACCTTTCAAAGAGATAAAGTGTTGAATTGACAAATCCAGTGTACTTACAATGTCGGGCATGAGTGGATCGTCGGGATTGGGCGCTTCCAGCAGTGATTGTACGGCGATGAGGAGGCCTTCAAGGGTGGCTGTGGGCCGCCATTCGCCTTTGGGCGGCATTTTGAGAACGTCAAGACAGATGCGCCCCGCTCCGTCCACGTTCGGATGGTAGATGGGCGTCACAAACCTGATACGCGGCGGCTCGAACGGATACCTGCAAATAGGGATAGATTGGGTCAAATGGCTATTGGGTCGATAAATAGTAAAATTCACCATTTTTTAGTTATTTTCGAATGAATTTCACCATTTATCGATTGATTATACATTAGTAACCCTTATAACATAAAGAACATTTATAATACATTTGTATAGATTTGTTATGACTAGAGCAGCGCAGCTAGAGTTCCAGCAGCTCTAGGCTATATTATAAATGTTCATAGATAAAATAATAGTGCATTTTTTCAAATGAAACGCACTAAAAACAAAAATCAAATACCCTTTTAAACTTTAAAATATTTTTTTTACAAACATGTTTCGGAGCTCCGAAACAATAATAGGCTATTTTCAAGTTTAAAAAAGTATTTGATTTTTATTTCATCTATCAATTTTGAAATAGCCCTTAGTGTAAAGTTTAATTTAATATGTGTTCACTATGTTATTAGGGCAACTAATGTATAATAAATCGAGAAATTCACTTGAAAATGACTCAAAAACGGTGAATTTCACTATCATTTTATCGATTCATTATACATTAGTGGCCCTAATAACATAGTGAACTTTATAGCGAACTATAGTAGGCCCATATTATAGTGAACTATATAGCTATGTGAATAGAGTTGTAATGCCTAGAGCAGCGCAGCTAAAGCCACGACAGCTCGAGCTGCCGCTTGGGAATCGTACTTCAAGGACAAGTGTTTTTTCTTTGCGTAAGAGAAAACAAATGTTGTCAGATACACAAAGTTTATTCAAAAAACCATACTCAAGTTTCAACGCTCAGGGCATCATCATCAGTGGAAAACTGATTTAGGCCCAAGTGTTTTATTCTTGTTTGCTAATTTATTCAATCACAAATGAACTTTAAAATTTTTGTTCCAATTATTACAACTTTAATCATCTAGGCACTATGGCTAAATGACTATAGTCCATTCACGATCACTTGAGACGGAATAAACAAGCCTTTTGCGTGTGTGTGCATTGTAATGGAAGGTCTTCTTCTATGCGAAACAGTCGGCTGCAGTCGAACAGCTGACTCTTGTCTGGAGCTGTGATTGGATACAGTACGAATTGTCTTGTCTCAACACTGTTATCTTGAGCTGTAATTGGCTACATCTGTTGGTCTGTGGCCGAAAGTTTTGCATAGAAGAAGACCTTCCATTACACTCATACACACTCAAAAAGTTTGTTTATTCCGTCTCAAGTGATCGTTAATAGAGTATAGTCTAATTGATCAGCTGTTGGAGCCCACAAGGAGCAGACGACACCGTCCAACTTTTAGACGTCAATTAAGTTTATAGGCTACAGTACTTACTTTTCTGTCACGATGAGCTCAAGTTGAAAAACGCCTTTCTCATAAGGAGTACCTTTCGCTCCCATGATGCCTGTAAAATAAAAATAGTTCAACATGACAATCAAAAGTTAATGTTAATCAAATTATCATTCATGCTATTCAATTTTAAAATTTCTAAGACAGCCTACTTGTAACATATTATACTCATATCTAAAAATTTAACCTGCAGTCAAAAATAAGGTTCAGATACTGCTATCTGTACAAACTCAGTTGAAATCAAGACTGAACAGATCTATTCAAAATAATTTCAACTTATATCAGCTTTAAAGCAGAAAGCCTACTATAAATAGCTAATAATGACATCATTAATTCATCATTTATAATAGGTGGTTCGTTGGAGTAAGATTTTGACCACAAAACCATCACGTAGATGTGGCCAATTCGTCTTTCGGAGGAGTCAATAAGCTGTCGGTCCGGATTGCCTAAAAGTTAGTCGTCACACTTTTTTTTTTTTTTTTTTTATTGCTGATGATGCCCACATAAGCATTTTAGCTTGTGCGTGGGTAATGGATCTTGAGTGCTAAGGTGATTGATGAGGTGAAAAAACAGCCATGCCACTGGGATTTGAACCCAGACCTGCGGCAGTGCTAGCGGACTGAAGGTTGTGACGCCCTAGCCCACTGCGCCACCGAGGCCGGCAAATGTTCCATGTCATGCAAATGCACTTATCATGTTCCCTGACATACCCACGCACAGGCTTAGAAGCCCATGTGGTATCACCATAAAAATAACAAGATGAAACGTTAATAAACGAAATTACACCTTACCAAACCTTAGTTATAAATAAAGGAGAAACAGTTTGAATAGTTGGATCAAGTTAACAGACCACTTTGGAATTGTCGCCATGATTCTTTTTCTTGTGATAAATAAGTTAATGAACTGAAAATTTGAATGTAGCATTGAATAAATTTTTAGGAGATTTAGACCAAATTTTAGATTGAAGATACCGGTATATTATTTCTATTACAAATCAAATTGGATTGGCCAACTGTACCTTTATACATTAAGGATTAAATTGATTATCAGGAAACATTAGTTTTCAATTCGAAAAGGCTAATATCCTCGTTTTTCAAATAATCAAATATTGTTATGTTTTCAAACAGCACAAATAAAGTCGATCCAAACCTTGAACTTTAATTAATATTATATTCCAAGTTGCATCATTATTTATTTGAGTAGCTTAATTGCCAAGTTACTTGATTGAGTAACCGGTAACATGGAATTTACAGCTTTTAGTAAAATTACTCAGGAAATCGAGTTACATGTTTCTAACGTTTAAAAAGACGGTTGGTGAATTTATCAAAGTTACCATCTAATACCGATAGAATAATTATTATAATATGTATGATAAACGCAATTATTAGAGACAAGGTTTTCTAATAGACTTACTAGCTTCCAGGTGATTGAGGTTATCATTCTTATGATGACATGATATTCCCGCCGGTGGTTTACTTGATAATTTTTGAAGTTCTTTTTTCAGTCTTCGGCTCATATTCTACAAATTCCTACTAATCATGTGAAGCTGAATAATTTAAATAAGCATAGAAGCATGCAATAAAATATTAACAATAGAATACAATGTGGAAACTAAATACAAAACCACATGCAACTTGATTCTGCTTTCTTGACTGTCAACTCGAACTCAACTGTCATAGCATAACCTCATAAGTCAAAACTAAAATCGAGTCCACCTTTACTAGCGCACTCTGTGCGGCTGAACGGGTAATCACTTTTGGTGACTAGCTCATTCTGTCCATTTAGTTTATCTGGAAACTCAGGATTTGTGCCATAATGAATTTGATGGCACACCGACGCAAGTCGAATAATTTATTCATTAATTTTATCTCTAGAATTATAAATTTAGTTCTGAGGATAAAATTAATGACAAAAACTCAGCTGAGCCTTAGAAATTGCTATTGTAAGATTGAAAGTATACAAAACACAGATTAGCTATTTCTCTCAAAAATTGCAATTTATGAGGTCTGAGTTTTGTCAAATAGACAAAAATGCTTTCTATTATAGCTGACGCCAAAAAGTAAGACAGTTTCGTCTGTCTCTTGTACGTGATTTGAAGCATCTATTGTCTCTTTTATTTTCAAAAACATCATAGGAGGCATAGCTAAATGACTAGGTACTCTAACAACATTAGATGTTGGAGCGCACAAGAAACATATGAAATCGTCTATATCTTTGGTGTCAGATGAGCATTGATGTGTCGCATATTATAGCAGTAAATGGTCTGGAAGAAATGTAATGGATGATGATTGGCTGATGGCCAGAAGCGGCCACCACTCTTCACATATTATTCCTTAGCTGATTTCGTAGCGACATTTCACTGCAAAAATTTGCAACAGATTAGAATAACTTTTGACAAATAAAATAACATTTTGGCAGTGGCTACACTTCCGTCAAGACGTACACTGATATAGGAGTCTGTCAATTAATGACGTCAATCTGTTACGTTGTGGATCACATGTATGCAAGTTTGACAGATGATTGCTGTTTGTAGATGCATTCTTTGAATAAATAATGAATATTTACACTTTTATTCTTATAAAAATCATTTTGTATTTCATTTTATTGTAATCAAATTCTCCTCTCAGCCATCACAAGACTTAACCTATTTCACTTCTGTATAAGTTACTATGGTAAATTAAAAGATAATAAAAATAACAATTATTACTATTAATTAAAAGATGGAAGAGTGCCACTCAATTCAAAAAACTTGTCTATTGTCAGAGATGGACTTTCAAAGTCTCCAATCCAAATAGCCAGAAATAAGAGTAGGCTAGTTGTCAGGCATATTGTTGCAAAGTTATTTGCAATAAATTGGCTATTGCTGAAGGCATTTGAGTAGCACACTGAGTGTCAAAAGTTCTTTGTGATCTTTGTGCTTTAAAAGTTCTTAAATAGTGATCTTTGTGCTTTTTCTGACTCTGAGAATGTTATAGTAACAAAACAGCATTTCAAGATGGAATTCAATTGGATTAATTGATACATGAATTTATTACTGTAGGTACATTCACGAGTTTGAATCTATGATCATCTTCTAAAAGATTATGTTCTTTCATGCCTAAAAACCTTTGAAATCGAATGATCAATTTACGATCCACCATTTTACCAAGACAAGACGATAGCAAAACCCAAGCCAAGCCAAGCATCTTCCAAGAAAGTAACTTACATTTACAGTGGGATGGTTACTCGTCCGTCAACTTGTGACGTCAATAGTTGAGGGACACCTATAGCGGCGTACGTCTTGACGGACGTGCAACCATTTCGTAACATTTTCGCTACATACTGTGCTGCTACAGTGAATCTGTTTAAAAGTTGAATTAAGAGTAAGTTACCGGTAGCCTAAGCTTTTCCAATGTAACAAAAATTCCTAACATCAATAGGCTACATCTAGAAGGTAGCCTACTTTCAAAACAAATGGAACAGAACATAATTTATGCAATTCTCAGATGAATTTTTAATCACAACAAATAAATTATGAACTACGGTAACAATCAATTACATTATTCCAGAAGATCTGTCAATTTATCTACACCAAAATAATATATTGAACAAGTTTTGCTTTAACAATTTTTAAAAAACATTCAAACATTCAATTGAATTGAGGAGATCTGCGAATTTATTTATACAAAAATAATGTTAAAAAATTTTGATAAAACGTTAAATTTCTTCTTACATACAGTCGTAAGCTTACAGGTGAAATCGTAAAGTTCTATAATTCTGTTATGGGAATACAGAATAGTTTCATATAGACTTTTCTCTCAACCTTATTAGGTACTTCTAACATGAAGTAAAGTGAAAATAAACGACACATAGAAAACCCGAAACAAAGGAAGATGTAATTCGTGATAATATAGGTTCATTTTACTGATAAAAAGTGCTCCAAATCCATCAATGTATAAAAAAATTATTAAATAATTATTATTCAGTGTGAAAATGGATGAACTGAGAAATCTGTTTGATTTTCCTTTGAACAGAAATTTACTGATTTTAAAAGTTAATAAAGAAAGAAGTAGTAGAGATATCATTTTATTATGATTTCAATTTTCTTATTCCGTCAAATGACGGACATCACAATTTTAAATCAATGCATTGAGTTACTGGATTTTCATCCCAATGTAAATACTTTTATAATTTTTATTATCAACCGTTCTTTACTTTGAAAAATCTCATTTCACCTGAATTGATTTGGGATGATAAAAAATCAATCATCATTAGCATGTCTATGTGAATAAGCCATTAATGCCGAGTTTTTCCAAGCACACTGAAAGTTGAGGGACCCTCAAATTTTGATTAAAAGCCGACAGTTTCTATGAGATCCGGTATAGGAAATATAGTAAACTTGAGGGTCCCTCAAATTTAAGTGTGCTTGGAAAAACCGGGCATCAACATGAAAAGAGGATTAAAGTTAATTTTGTATTATTTAGAAGTTAGCAATCAAGTCTTATCTTCCCTCTCAATCTAGCCCTTATCTTCTGTCTCACTCTTTAAGGTTGCTTTCCGAAACTACGCCGACACAAAGCGCATAAAGAAAACTACGTATTCTAAAGAAACGTAGTAGTGCTGCTATCTAGAGGCACGGCTCCAAAAGAAGCCAGCTCTCACTTAAAAGTATAGTAGCTCAATTCTTTGTACGCTGCGCGCCAGTGTGCGAAGTAGTTTTGGAAAGCAAAACTTTACATGTTTTGTGAGTTCTGGAATCCCGGGGCTGGGATCTATCATTAATAATGCTCGTAATGAGAAAATTAGTTGGAAAAAACATTAAAATGTCAATTTAAAACTACTCTATACACCACATTTATCACAAATTCACAATAATTATAAAGTATTTCTCCAGTATCAGTAAGTTATGTAAATATCAAGAGGTAACCTCCTTGGTAAATGTAAATTTTTCTGAAAATATGTTCTATCATAAATTTAACATCTGTAAGGTTTCTATCTGGCATGTGTATTTAAATGTGTATTGAGTGATTGTTTGCGTGAGAATGCTTTACCACAAATTTCACAAATAAAAGGTTTTTCTCCACTATGTGAAATTAAATGCTTTGTTAGGATTGATTTCATAGCAAATGATTTATCACAAATTTCACATCTATGATGTCTTTCTCCAGTATGTAATGTTGAATGTATGGTGAGATCTTGTTTTCTAATAAATGATTTATCACAAATTTCACATTTATGAGGTCTTTCTCCAGTATGAACAAGTGAATGAATATTGAGTGAATGTTTGTTTGAATACAATTTACCACAAGTTTCACAAACCCAAGGTCTCACTTCAGTACAAATATGTTTTTCTAGGTATTTTTCCCAAAAGAATGATCTTTCGCAGTTTTCACAGCGGTATGGTTTGTCTCCAGTATGCGAACGTAGATGAGCAGCAAGATCTGATTTAGAAATTAATGATTTGCCACATAATTCACACTCGTGAAGCTTTTCTTTGCTGTGCCTTAAACGTACGTGTTTAGTGAGTCCTGATTTAACCATGAAGGCTTTGTCACAAAATTCGCAGTCGAATTTCGGTCTAGCATGTCTATTTAAATGTGCAGTGAGAGCTGATTCGTGTTCGAATGCTACTGTAGGTCTACAAATTTCACATTTATAAGGTTTTTCTACAGTGGGCCTATGTGAGCATGAATGATCAGCGAGTAATGTTTTGCAACTGAATGATTCATCACTTAGTTCACATTTGTGAGCTTTTTCCCTCAAATGTGAATTAATATGAGTGGCCAGAGAATCTTTCCTAAAGAATGATCTATCACAAATTCCACAGCTATAAGGTCTTTCTCCAGTATGTCTACGTAAATGTAATCTGAGAGATTTTTTGTGTAGAAATTTCTCATTACAAATTTCACAGAAGAAATAAGATCTCTCTGCAGAATGTGAACGTAAATGAATAGCAAGATTCTGTTTCGAAGCAAATGATTTACCACATATTTTACAGTCAAGAGTTTTTTCCTCTTCATGCGTCTGTAAGTGCATTTTGAGAACTGATTCTAGAGTGAATGATTTATCACATATATCACAGTTAAATTTCTGTCCAGTATGTGTTCGTAAATGGAGCCATTGAGCTAGTTTGTGTGCAAATGATTTATTACAAATTTCACAGTTGTAAGGTCTTTCTCCAGTATGAGTAAGTGAATGTATTGTCAAAGATTGTTTCCTAGCAAATGATTTATCACAAATTCCACATTTAAAAGGTCTTTCACCAGTGTGTGTAATTGAATGATATTTTAGGAGAGATTTCTTAAAGAATGATTTACCACAAAATTCACAGTTGTGAACAATTTTCTCCGCATGTGAATTCTTCAAGTGTAACCTAAGGTAATATTTCCTAATGAAAGACTTGCCACAAAATTCACAAGTGAATCGTCTGCCTCCCATATGTGTTTTCAAATGTATGTTAAGATATGATTCATCAATAAATTTTTTATCACAGGATTTGCAAGGGAAATATTTGTCGTCATGAACAATTATCATACCTATTGGATAACATTGCGTATTTTGAGGCAATAGTGATTGGACTAGAGAACTATTTTCACACTTATTCAAAGTTGAGCTTCCAGAAGTTTCTATTTTTGTGTGTTGTGTATTCAAATCAGGAGATTTGTATTCAATTTCCAAAACACTCGATGGCGTAGGAGTTTTATATTCACCACCATCTGCTTCTTCTAATTCTTCTTCACTCTGTATATTATCTTCTGATTTGATAAAGATCATGTTTGATGAATTAGAAAGGTAGTCTTCATCATTCATCAATGTTTCTTCCTTCTCTTCTTTGCAAATTTGCAGTTCTCCTTCAACTATTCCCATATTTCGAACTTCTTCTTCCCCCAACACTACTTCTGATTTGAGCACTATCATTTCAAATGATTTTCGGCAGTAATCGTGGTCTGAATATTGATAATGATTGTCCAAGGTAACTTGATTTTGGAATTCGTCTTCACTGCTGTCTCAATTGTCTATCTTGACATCTATGACGTCACTACTTCGTCCATGAACTAGTGAGTCTGCCATTGATCTTGAAATGTTTGGATTAACACCATCCCAGATGTCCAGTTGAGCCTCAACAGGACTGTACTGACTCTTGCATAATATTATAGACTCTTCTTCCTGTGAACAAATCAATTGAGGAAAAACATTTTATGAAGAGCTTTGAAAAAAATTGAAAATGGAGAACATAAAAGTTTTTACATTTTCATAAAGAAACTCTGTGACAAGGTATAACTGACAACAATAAGTTAGGCGGTTTCGTCTGTTTCTTGTACGTGATGTAACCTACTAATAGCTGATGTAAAGCATCTAATGTCTCTACTGACATAATGTCTCATCATCTAGGCATAGCTAATGAATGACAACTGTAATTGACAACATCAGCTGTTGGAGCGCACAAGGAACAGACTAAACCACCCAACGTTTTTGCCTCAACTAAAATTTCAAGACTTGATTCGCAACCAAATGTGAGATAGGCCTATCTGTTCCTCAAGTTTCAACTTTGGAAACCCCATAACTCAAAAACTAATCGAATAAAATAATTTTCTTCATGAAATTAACCTTGGAATGGTACCTATTCGTATTTTTTTTTTGCACCAAAAAATTATTTTTGTTCTACAAGAATAAAAAATAGTGATCCCACTGCGACCAGCAGTCGTACCATCTATCACAACCGATTTTTGAAGTTATTGCACTAGTCACAGTAGCTAATTGACAATTACTCATCGAGTTATGAGCATTGATGCAGATATTCTACAAATAGATACCAGTAGTGTTATTTTTTGTATGGTGTATTTTTTAAGATATGTACATTAATGTTTAGTGCATGATTCGACTTATATTCAGTGTAGTGTCTCCTAAGGATTATTTTTGATTGAAAAATGGCACTCAGTAACTCTGAAATTGACAGAATTTTGAACGAAAGTGGAAGCGACACATCTGAAGCAGACAATATAGTGGTATAGTTTGTCCAAGCAAAGAAGACCCTCTGTCGAGATGAGAAAATGACTCCAGCTCAGTCAATATTGGTTCAAAAATTATTGATTTGAACACAAATCGTAAGTAACGTTGTGATCTACAATGTGAGACCAAATTGATAATTTTTGAACAAGGATTGACCGAGCTGGAGTCGTTTTCCAATCTTGCCAGAGGGTCTTCTTTGCTTGGACAGACTATAGATAGAGAATAGAGGAGACTTAAAATCTCTGCAGTTATGAGAACTATAAACATATTATATTTTTTTCTCATAAATACATTTATTTCAACATCAATTGGACGTATAATCCACAATGAAAAACTTTCTATTGTTCTATATTTTAATTTTTTACTTTTCAGTGTTTTTTAAATTACATGACATTTGATTTTTTTCTGTGGCTTAAAAACGCTTTTCAATTATCATTCTCTTAATAATAGCTTGTCAACATGTATCTGAAATGATATCATGGGTGAATAGAGTTTTTTGAGTGCATAAACATTGTTTTTTCAATTAATGAACCAGCAATCGTGGAAAATACGAATAGATACTATTAAAGTTTCTCCAAGATAGTATACCAATCCAGGGTTAATTGATTTTCATAGCTCAATAGTATCAATGTGGAAAGTTTGTGGGACAGCAAAATCTGTGGTTTGACAATATCTTGATTTTTTTTCATTCAACAATGACTTTCTAATCCTTGTGCGATATGTCCTTAAAAACAAGAAGCACCTTGAGAAAATGCAAGATTTCTTGAACACAGATTACCTGGTAAGCATTCTTTTGCAGCGTATCCAAGCTATCGTCGCCCAAGTCTTCAAATGTCATCGAATCTATTAATTCTGCCATTTTCCCACCTGAAATACAATTAACAAAATTAATATATTTCAAGAGGTTGATGGGCATTGTGACTCCGACTTGGAACATTAACAAATTCATATCAATCTTCTTGAATATTATTTAACATAGCCAACCAAGGCTAATCATGTTATGTGCAGAGCATTTCAAAACAAAACAAGTAAGCCTTACAAAATTTTTTAACAGTACAACACCATTTCAATAATTTTAGTGGGAAGCAGAAGTAGGTGGCATCCTGGTTTTCGCAATCAGCAGAATCAATACAAATGTACTGATGTATAGAAAATGTACCAATAATTATAGTTGAATCAAAAGAGTTTAATCGATTTCGTCGTCTTATTCTGCGTTCCAACAGCTGATCATGTCAATCAGAGTTGTCATTTAGCTATGCCTAGATGATGTTTTCGAAATGGAATTGGAAAATAGATGCTCTACATCAGCTGTTAGTAGACTGCATCATACAAGAGAGAGACGAAACCGTTCAACTTTCTGGCATCAGCCAAACTTCAGTAATTGGACCAGCTGACCATAGTAGGCTATATTGTCGTAACCATATTGGTATTGTTACTCTATTCTCGTACTTCTCGTTACCACAGTCGTGCCGATGCATAGCTTCCTTTGATAGAAGGCCCTGCGGCCTGTATAATATGGCAACGTCGCACCGTAGACACAGTCTTTTCATATGGAAGCATTAAGTACAGGTACAAATCATGCAGAATTGTTGACTTGGTTTTTCTCTCTCTGAGCATATTTTCCATGAAAAACGTTTATGAAACTCTTCGTATAGAATTCCTTTTGTGAATTTTGTAATAGGTTGTGATAGAGATTAGAAAGAAAGATTAAGAATAGACAGTTATTAATTAAAATAGCTTTTGATTTGTAGCAAGTCAAATGTGAGAACGCACACAAGAAACGCATCCATTAGAACAGCTGATTGGAAAATGATTTCAATGCTTTTAAATGGACCCAATTTCCTACTCTACATAGTTGTCAATTTTTAGGCCATGGCCTTCTATTAAAGGAAGCTATGGCCGATGAGATCCAAGGCTAGTAAATCTACCTTGGAAGGGATCGGCTTCTGGAATAGTCAGTCTGAGCAAAGAAGTACCTCTGGCAAGATGGGAAAATGACTCCAGCTTGGTCAATATTTGTTCAAGAATTATAAATGTTGTCTTAATAGTTCCAACAATATGAGATGAAATTGATAATTTTTGAACCAATATTGACCGAGCTTGAGTCACTATCCCGTCTTGTTAGAGGGTCTTCTTTGCTTGGACAGACTATAACTTGCTTCTTGCATAATAAAGAGTCTGTCAGCGCTTCTCTACATTATGATAATAGTCTTGTCAATGACGTGATGTAACCTACTTTAATAGCTGATGTAAAGGATCTATTGTATCTTTTGATAAAAAAAAAAAATAAAATAATAATAATAACTAGGCATAGCTAAATGACAACTTCAATTGACAACAGTGGCTGTTGGAGCGCACAAGGAGCAAACGAAACGTCGTTACTTTTTTGGCGTCAGCTACCCATTTATAGATGATAGTATCACCTTATCTATATATGAACCTTGAGTATCACCAACTTCTATTACAGTAGCCTACTTACTGAAACTGATACCGTACCGTACACTAATGGCGAGAACTCACGGGATCGTTTTTCACGAAACAGGTGAAGTGCCTGTATCTTTTACAGTACGCTACAGCACTTCACATGTTTTGTGGGTACGAGCCGCCAGTGTTATTCAGTCAAGTGGTCTTGATCGAGAAGATAATATAGTTATATTATCCTTCAATTATTGAAGTATAATTAGAGAAGCTGCGAATACAAACCAAGTCAAATTCAAATTGTTCAGTCAAATTGGGAGCCAAAAAGTCATATTCTGAGGGTGGGCATCACACTGTAGCCTATTCCCTTAGAGAGTGATGCCCACATGAGCTCATAGGCTTGTGCGTGGGTAATGACATGGATTATAAATTAGATGACAATTTCTAAATAGCCTAGTCTGGACCGACGGCTTATCGTCTCCTCCAAAAGACCGTATCTATGAGATTGTGCTGTGGTCAAAGAATTGTTCCGCGGTCAAGATTGGAACTCGGGTCCTCTGGGATAACAGACCGGCGCTTTATCACTCCTCCAACTAGCCATCTGAATCATTCTTCCTATTATACAAAGGTACGATTTGAATTATACGTAACGTAACGACCGTCGGTCGTGGTCGATCACCCGTGGCCAATCACAGCTCTTGTTTCATTTTGTATCGTCCTTTAGATTAATTTAATAAGAACTGTTGTGAAGTAACGGAAGTATCTTCTCTATCAAGTCGACTTTACTGAAAACCTCATTAATTTTATGGTCGCGCTATAAAAGCTCTTCACAAGGTGTAGGCCTAGGCTAGACAAAATAATCATATTGAATGATTCATCCCACTAGATAAACGAGTGTATCATTGCATAACTTCCTTTAAACAACTATTTGCTAAAGTGTCGTTTACTGGCCCATCTTGCTAGAGTCAAAATTATTGTTGGAATCGATTCAGTACGTTATTCTGATGACAAATTTGAAAAAATTAGCCGTTGCTGTCAAGTAGTTTTGAAATAAATCAAGTTCAAAGTTTGGTCTATGGGAGCTATGAAACTATCTCACAAGTACACTAACTCTCTTATTCTGAACGTTTCGAAATGCATATAAACTGTACAAAATTACTTACATTGAGTACTAAAATAACAATTTCATTCTTATTTCAAATTATGTTGAATAATTTCTTCTCTGTAACACACAACTAACTAGGTTAGTTGGAGCTCAGGTTGGGTTAGTTAGCACTTGGGTTAGGTTAGTTGGAGCTTAGGTTAGGTTAGTCAGAGCATAGGTTAGTTAGAGTTAGGTTAGGTTGGGTTGGGTTAGTTAGAGGTCAGGTTAGGTTAGTTAGAGCTTAGGTTAGGTTAGTTAGAGCTTTGGTTAGGTTAGTTAGAGCTCAGGTTAGGTTAGTTAGAGCTTAGGTTAGGTTAGTTTAGTTACAGCTGAGGTTAGGTTAGTTGGAGCTTAGGTTAGGTTAGTTAGAGCTTAGGTTAGGTTAGTTAGAGGTTAGGTTAGGTTAGTTAGAGCTTAGGTTAGGTTAGTTGGAGCTTAGGATGGGTTAGTCAGAGCTTAAGTTAGGTTAGTTAGAGCTTAGGTTGGGTTAGTTAGAGCTTAAGTTAGGTTGGTTAGAACTCAGGTTAGGTTAGTTAGAGCTTAGGTTGGGTTAGTTTAGTTACAGCTGAGGTTAGGTTAGTTAGAGCTTAGGTTAGGTTAGTTAGAGCTTAGGTTAGGTTAGTTAGAGTTTAGGTTAGGTTAGTTGGAGCTTAGGATGGGTTAGTCAGAGCTTAGGTTACCAAATGGTACAATCTGTAGGCTGTGCTCAACGATATTCTGTACCATTTTTTGACTGAAAGTGTCACAGAATGTCGTTAGTTTACAATGTCGTTGATACAGAATGTCGCCTTCCCTTCCATTATCAATTTGCTTTATTGTAACCCTTTTTGTTGGTCCTCAATGATCACTTAAATTGTCATAAACTCTAATAAGGTATTTAGTACTAATTTTTTGCTATTTTGTACAGTTAATATTAATTTTAGAACTTTTCAAATAACAGAGTTATCAGATTTGTAAGTGCCCCCAGGCCAAACTTTGAACTTGATTTATTCAAAAACTACTGGACAGCGACGGCTAATTTTTTCAATTGTCATCAGAATAACATACTGAATCAATTTCAACAAGAATTTTGACTCTAGCAAGGTGGGCCAGTAAACGACACTTACACCCAACTATTAAAGGGGACTATCAATGGGCTATGATCATGTTCATGACCAAGGCGAGTGGAACCTACCCTATATGGGTAGCTCCTTACAACGAAAGCCATGCATATATTCCATTTGTTTAACTTACTTGAAGATACATTGATGATAAACGTCCATGTGAGAATGGAAAGAAATTGGATTGTTGTTATTACAACAACCTAACCTAATCACGATTTTTCAACACCAAATCAGCAATGGAGTGTCTCGGCGAGACAGTCTTGCTCGCCACTCTCGCCAGACCGCCAGAGGAATGCGCATTCGTAATTTCGTAGTTCGTACTGACTACTGCTCTGTACTGCGCATGCGCGGGTAGCATATATTTTGTCTATTGCATATTATTGTTGGAGCAGTGTAGTAACCGTTACTGTTAACTGCTAAACTGATACTGGCTTGGCTTTCCGCTTTCTGCTGGGAAAGCCAAGCCAGTTAACAGTTACGGTTACAGTAACAGGATCGACACTGCTCCAACATAGAAATGCTACCCGCGCATGCGCAGTACAGAGCAGAACGAATGCGCATTCCTCTGGTCTGGCGAGACACTCCACTGATCCCCTCTAATGTCATGTGGAAGTTTGAGGTTATGTTGATTTCTGATACCGAAGGAAAAGAAAAATCCCCTCTGCTGCTGAAGTAGGCTTATCTCTTGTGTTTAATCTTTCAAATTCTATCAATTTATTACACATAATAATTCTTTTTTGAATATTGTGTATTCAGAATGTTGTACATAATTGGTTTGGGTTTGGGAGACGAGAAAGACATTACTTGCAAAGGACTTGAAGCTGTAAAGAAAGCTGATAGAGTTTATTTAGAAGAATACACTTCGATTTTAACAGTCGGCAAACGTGTGTTGGTGTGTAAATTTCAATAATCATTCTATATATTATCATTATTTTTTAATCCAATTAATCTTTTGACTTTCCAATTAATTTGTATAAGTTGTTGGTATTTTGTCTGCTGATTTCATTTCATAGGTTAGATTACATTAGAACCGGTTTGCTCTGAATGTTTGATTTTAATTTAATTAGATTTGAATTTTAATTCCATGAGGTAGCTTTAGAACCCGGCAGATCTTTGTTTACAGCCTAAAACCAGTGTTTATTAGATTGTGTTTTCCTCAACATCTATTCAAGCAGAAGGGAAATAAGACACGGAATGGACGAGGACGATTAGCTGATCATATGAAATATATAGAACAAATAGGTCAATATCATTGCAGTACAGTAACTCATATGCATTTTATTCTGAAAATGCATATTGTGTTTCCACTAATAAAGCCGGCTTTTGAGAATTGACAAAAGTATAATGGATCCGACTGAGTTAGCCAATCAAAAGTTCAACATTTAATATTTTATTTGAACGTTGAAGTAATGTTTAATGTAAAGTTCAATGGCCACACTAAAAGTATAAAGTCTCTGTACTCTTATTTGATCACATTGTTAAATTTCACTCGAATATCATAACTCACGATTTCTGCGCTTGCCGAACGCGTTTTGGGACACTGAGCCACATCTTCAGCGTACAAGGAGTATCTAGATACTCAGCATTTGTTGCTTACTCAGGAGTTAGAAATTTTCAGGCTGCGTTTATGGACACTGAGCCATATCTTCAGCGTACAAGGAATATTCTTTGCTTACTAATAAATTGTGCATTTTCAGGAGGCGTTCTACGGGCGCGACGATCTGATAGTGGCCGATCGCGAACTGGTGGAGCAGGGCGACGAGATACTGCGCGATGCCGATTCGGCTGACGTGGCGTTTTTGGTGGTGGGCGATCCGTTCGGCGCCACCACGCACACCGATCTGGCGCTGCGTGCCAAACAGGCCAACATCGCATGTCGCATCATACACAACGCGTCAATTATGAACGCTGTCGGGTGCACTGGCCTACAGGTAATCATTCATTTACGAGATTTCAATACACTAGGATTGAAATCTCTATATATAAAAGCAAAATGTCACTGATTCATTCATTCATTCATCACCAGAACTAAAAATCCACTGAACCGAATGCGTTCAAATTTGGCAGGCATGTTCAGTTGGACGTTTAGACGCGCACTAAGAACGGATTTATAAAAACTTCAAGGATACGCCAAATATTTTAGTTTTTCTATAGATTTTCAACGTTTTCTTCATTTTTTCGAGAACCAATCGGTAGAAAATGTTGATATTTAGTGGGCAGGTTCAGATAAGGTTTAGAAATGATATGTTAGAATATTTTTGTAATCCGTTCAAGATTACGCTAGTAATCAGGTTTTAAAAATTATAAATGTATTGCGGGTTGCATATCTTCCGCCTTGATACGACCAATCCTGACTGTAAATTGAATGGTTCAGCGAGACTATAGATGAACTAATTTGGAAGATATTGGATCAAGTTTTCAACTATGTCCAATATACTTCTTAAGGTTACGCTCAATATTAGCTTTATACTATTTTTGGAGTTTTTCTCAGATTTTTCGAGAACCAATTGGCAGAAAATGTTGATATTTGGTGAACAGGTCCAGATTGGGTCTAGAAATATATTTCGAATCCCTTCTGAACGGAATTTGCAGGCGAGCGAAGCGAGCCTGTTTGACTTACTTACACTGCCTATACTGTCGGGGGTCCAGGGGGCGGAGCCTCCTGGCTAGGCGGAGAGTACAAACATATTACAAAACGTCTCTTCTTCCCAATTTTGATCATTTTATAATAATATAACTTGAAGATTATGTTCACACTTGGAACTTACCCAAATTTTGGCTTCTGTAGGTGAAATTAAACATCAGTTGCTTGAATATATATTATTTTATGGGCATGCAGAAACTAAGGTTCATGATTTTATGATTCATTTATATTTTGATTTATCATTCGTCACAACCAACTCTGTCTGGCGGCGTAAGCTATGCCATTTGAATTTTAGTTTTCATTGTTTTGTTGTTGATTTCAACTGAATTTGTATTGATTGAAGTGAACAATAAATTCTTTATCTATCCATCTATATGTTGAGGAATTTTTCCAAAATGAAAGAACTTGATGTCACAAATCCACTTTAATCCATATTAAATTTTACAGAAACGTGTTTTTATGTGAGTTTACAATGGATTTGTGACAACATCAAGTTCTTTCTTTATTAAGCATCAATTTAGAATTTTGAAACTTTTTTATAATAAGTATAATAGGATATTAATTTTATTGTAACTGCTTCTTTGACTTCAGAAGGATTATTTACTTCATAATTTGCAATAAATTATATATACTGTAAACATTATTAGGCTATAGAAAATATATTCCAAAAACACTTCAATATTATAAAATATTATGAGTAAATGGTAAATGAGAAAACAGGAGTAAAAAGGATGAAAAAATCCTTACAATTATGGGAACTTTATGTTTTTCTGCTAATAAAATTTTAAAGTGTAATGGTAATACAGTATATCCATTGTTTAAATTCTTTAAATGTTGAATATCTCCAATCTTTAACATACTAATACTTAATAACATGATTTTCAGGTATTTTGTATGCTACTGTTTTGTATCTTGCAATTTGATCTGGAACTTGAATTTGTTTTATTGCTAGCTAATTATATAACCAATATTGTCCTATATAGGACACCAAAGCATAATATTACCGAAGCTAAGCTGATATTTAGTCTTCCTTCACTGGGATTGGTCACCGACCAATCGATCAGTGACCAATCCCAGTGAATGTTACACTCAGCAGCTCATCATGGATCAAGAAATCATGCTCTTTAATATTTAGTTTTTCAAATTTTTCATTTTATGATTTTCTATCAAACCAGATTAAATTGTTCAACCTTTACATAAAAAAAAACTTTTGTTGATGCAAGTACAAAATATGAATAATTCATTCTTGTCTAAATTTTAATGTACTAGAATGTAATGGTATTTTTGATGAGAATAATGATTAAGTTTCGGCAATTGTTTCAGTTGTACAGTTTTGGCGAAACTGTTTCAATTCCGTTCTGGACAGAAACGTGGCAGCCTGATAGCTTCTATGATAAAATCGCCGGCAATCTCAGAAGAGGTCTTCATACCTTGTGTCTCCTCGGTAAGTATTTATATTATGTCAATCATCTATTGACTAGGTTTGAATTGAATCAAAATCCATTTATTGCCACATAACACAAGTATAAGCCACGTCATAGAAAATCACATACAAAATCATTATCTGCTGACTTATTTATTATCACATCTCAAATATTATTGATTTTAAAATTATTTTCTGATATTAGATAGATAGATAGATAGATAGATGATTTTATTGAAACCAAATAAAAACATACATGATATTCATTAAAAATAAAAAAAAATATTATGAAGTATTTTATCAATAAGCAGGTGTTTTTCTTTACAAATCATCATAGACTTGGCCGAAGCCGTCAGTCGAGTTGCTATATTCTTATTACATCTCCTGCTCTAACTTATCTAATCTGTGTCTATAGAATGACAGTCGAAGTTACAGATAACGATTAAAATAAATTCATTGAGCCAAACTCAGAAAATCAATTCAATACACTTCCTAAATTCTTATCTAACCCTTGCAATAGAAACGATTCTCCCACTTCAATCACTCATAAAGATAACTGAGAATTTTACAGTCAATATTTTTCGAAAAAGAAAATGATTCAAACACTATTTAAAAAATTAAGGTTTCAAACTCTAATAAATACTTAGGCTACAGTACAATGAACAATTTAAACATATAAATGGATGGATTTGAATTTGAAAATAATATATACTTAATTATAATAATAAGGACGATGCTATACTCGCATTCCTGGGTTCATTACTGTGCTTGTACATTGATATGATGCCTACATAAGTACCGTACATCACTGTTAGAGAATAAATTAATTAATTCTGAATAGTTTTTATAAATTGAATGAACTATTCAGTATTGTATTTCGTCACTAGCCATTCCCTGTAACGCAAAGCATTTCTAAGATAACCAACAAGGCGATGCCAATCTACTCCATTCAAATATCGAATGATCTCATTTTCCCCCAAAAACGTGTGACCAAACCAAATTTTCCTTTTCGCTCCTAGAATCTTACATCTTCTATATCTTCTTAATCTTTATATTTTCTGATATTATAAAGACACTCTTTCTCATTGGAAAATTTTCAATTTGAAATCTCTGGCAGATGAGTGTCTAAGAATAATATTAAGAGCGACCAGTAGTTGTCAGCCAATTGTCAAACAGCAGAATTATGTTCCATAAAAACAATGTATTTTTTATCAATATCTGCAAGCATATTATAGGGCCGTTATTTATGGACAGAAATTCATGTTCTATACGGTAATGTGCTTGGAAAGAGGATTAAATTATCGAGCCGCTTTTCTTTTCACTTTCTTAATAATAATAATATTACTGTGTTTCAAAAATATAAGTATTTTTAATCAAGTTTAGTGTATCTAATTATATTCATTAAAAAAATATCATAATCAAAATAGTGTAAGGTAGAGTGCCTGGAGAATTCAATTATATTTGAAATGACATATAGAACATGAATCTCTGTCAATAAGAAACGGCACCATTTGCTCCAGGAGATTGATGGAAATAAAATTGTTCACTTTGTAATTAGAGCTAATAATGCATAATAACTCAATGAATAATCACAGTATTCTTGAAATGATTTCATTTTTCTTCACGGCTAGTTTCGACTTTAATAATCAATCTTGTTTATTTTGTACAATTCACTTGCTAGGACTCTGAATTCGAAACTAGTCGTGAGTTGTGAAGAAAAATAAAATCATTTCAAGGGTACCTACTGTCATTGTTTATATTGTTGAACCAAATTTTTCTTTTGTGACATGATTCTGCTGTTTGGCAAATGGCCGAGTACTACTTCCCACTCTTAATTCTAAAATTCGATAAAAGCTGTATGAATAGAACTACTCAAGACTCTTGTCTTCAATAGCAGAAATTCATTGAATGTAACTGCACCAAAAACTGTACTCATTATGGGGATCGAACCCAGTACCTCTCCAAGCGGCAAGTGGACAAGCCGCTTGGCCTGAAACCGTTGTTACTGTAAACCAGAAAATGTTGTTACACCTCACTTTGATGTGCTATATTTGGTATCTAAGTTTTCAATAGTTCAGTCAATTTCAATCGTTGATTACTTTCAGACATCAAAGTGAGAGAGCCGACTCTGGAGAGTTTGACGAAAAAGAAGAGAGAGTACGAGCCACCTAGGTTCATGACTGTCAACCAGGCTGCCAGGCAGCTAATGCAAATCATTGAACGGAAGCAACCAACTGAAAAAAGTGAGTCCAACTAGAGTATTTTATTCATCTATTCATTCAAGAGAATACAGTATTGGAACAAAATACAGATAATCAAGTCTGTATTCTCATTATTTTCCATTTTCAACAAAATCTATATCTATGTAAGCGAAATGGCACTGACTGATTCATCAACAGAACTAAAATCCACTGAAGCGAATGCGTTCAAATTTGACAGGCATGTTCAGTTGGACGTTTAGACGCGCGCTAAAAAAGGATTTTAAATACTTTTCAAAAATACGCCAAATATTTTAGTTTTTCTAGAGTTTTTCGGCGTTTTCCTCATTTTTTCGAGAACCAATCGGTAGAAAATGTTGATATTTGGTGGGCAGGTTCAGTTAAGGTTTAGAAATGATATGTTAGAATATTTTTGAAATCCGTTCAAGATTACGCTAGTAATCAGGTTTTAAAAATTATAAATGTATTGCGGGTTGCATATCTTCCGCCTTGATACGACCAATCCTAACTGTAAATTGAATGGTTCAGAGAGATTATAGATAAATTAATTTGGAAGATATTGAATCAAGTTTCAAACTATGTCCGATATACTTCCCAAGGTTACGCTTAATATTAGCGTTTTACTATTTTTTTTGAATTTTCTGAGTTTTTCTTAGATTTTTTTAGAACAAATTGGCAGAAAATGTTGAAATTAGGTAAACAGATCCAGATTAGGTGTACAAATGCTGTGCTCAATAAATTTCCAATCCCTACTGAACGGAATTTGCAGACGAGCAAAGCGAGTCTGTTTGTCTCAACTAATCAGTTTACACTGACAGAGGTTTTGCAGGCGAGCGAAGCGAGCCTGTTTGACTCACTCACACTGCCTATACTGTTGGGGGTCCAGGGGGCGGAGCCTCCTGGCTAGGCGGAGAAGGCGAGCGAAGCGAGCCTGCCGGCTAGTATTTTTATACAATCAAAAACGTATTTTAAAAAATTTTGATTAAACATGAATAAAGGTTATGTTTTAACAAATGTCCACAATTTTTTCACTCAAATTGATAACTATGATTCATCAATTTAGAATTGTCAAGAATGTTAGAAAGTCAGAATAGCGTCCTGATTACGAGATAGCTGCTAGTACAGAGTAAATCTGACATAAGAAGTAGCACCTAGTGTAGCTGAAGCCAAAAAGTTGGGTGGTTTTGTCTATTCCTTGAACCGCTCCTTGTCAACTAGAGTTATCATTTAGACAACTTGCCTAGATGTTTTTGAATGTAATAGACAATAGATGCTTTATATTAGTTGTTAGTTGGTTAGGTCATGTACAAAAGACAGACGAAACCACCCAAGGCTCCATATTCACTGCCAGCTCGGTCAATATTGGTTCAAGAATTATAAATTTAGTTTCAAATTGTAGGAACCATTATGATTTACAATTTGAGACTACATTTTTAATTTTTGAACCGACCTGGAGTCACTTTCCCATATTGCCAGAATGTCTTCTTTGCTTGGACAGACTATAGTACTGACAGTTGGATCGTTCACAGCTGATTGGCCTGCCGGTTTACAGCTATTTTGGACTGCCATTTCCCCCGTCCACTCACATTCTTGACTGTCATAGTCCGAACTGACAGTGGATGTGAACCCTAACTTTTTGTCGTCAGCTTTTCTACAGTAGACCTTCCTTTTAGATTATTTATTTTCATCCTTGTATCATATCATTTATCTTTTTGAATGTCTCACCTTGGAAGTAAATTTGACCTTTTAAACACCAATTTTCATAATTAAAAAAAAGAAGAAAATTGAAAAAGTCAACAACGGATATAGGTTTGATTTTGGGTTTGTTATTTGTTTCGCAGGTCTTAGCGCTGACAGTGTTTGCGTAGCTGTGTGCAGAGTAGGTAGCAGTGATCAGAAAATGGTTTCAACTTCTCTTAAACAGATGGTGAGTGTCGAGATGGGACCTGCTCTGCACTCTTTGGTCATTGCTGGAACACTGCATCCTCTCGAGCAGGAGTACATATCTGAATTTGCGTTATGAGAAAATAAAAATGTTCACTGGTTAATTGTGTCTTTCATTTGTGGATTCTTTCTTTCTCAATGGCTCTAGAAAGTGAACGAATGAATGTTTCGAAATTTTGTCGCTACTAAATCTTCATTAACGCCTGGTTGCTCAGTCGCCCGATTAAATTTTTGGATCAAACTAATCCTGCACCAAACGAGGTACTATAGTGCACGGATACTAGAACACATTCGTATTCTAGTATCTGGATTAAAATGTCACAGCTTTTTATGTATGTTGCATATTTAGTTGGGTCAAATTACGTAGTTTGGTATGGAATCGAGTGAATCAAACAATTAATCCGGTGACTGAGCAACCAAGCATTACTCCATTAAATCTAATCTCAACAAAACTGTCAGTTGGCGAATGCCAAGCAAATTTTGCGAATTTATCATAATTTTAAGGAAAAAAGATTTTGCTCTTCATGGTTGTTGTCGGAACTTTTAAAAAAATAGATTTTGCTTATATTTGGCATACTTGTAGTTCTTGAAGAGAGGAACATGAATATGCATAGTCTTTCAAAAAAGTTTCCGTTCAGGAGATATGAGCAATATATACAATCGAAGATTGCAATTTTCAACACCACACACATTCTTTTCAATATTACTTGAAAATTTACATCTCCTGAACGAGTGCAGGAAACTAATGACATAATATTCTTATTCCTCACTTCAAGGACTCTCATCCTTGAAAATTTGAGTGAGTTTGGCCGTTTTAAATTTTTTCACCAAAAAGAAACTGTGTAAGGTATAAATCATGGTTTTTATCGAAACTTTTCAAAAAATCGATTTTGCTTAAGTTATATTTGGCATAGGCTACTTTTAGCACTTGAAAAGAGAAACAAGAATACTGTATTGTTTTCAATCATAACCATCTTAATGAAATTATATTTCATTAGAATGATAGAAGGTTATGTTTCAATTGATTAATTCGTTCCCGTTCAACAGATATGAACAACTAAAGATTGCAAGTTTCACCACCAGATTCCAAATTTTTCAATACATCACTTGAAAATTGTATATTTACAAAATGGGTGCGAATTTCGGGAAACTTATGACATGTTCTTGTTCCTCTCTTGAATTGCGGTCATTCCCATGAGTTTGGGCGATTTTCATTTTTTTACCAATAACAAAAACCGTACGATGTTTATTTGTGATTGTAAATTAAGAGTGCATTAAGAGTGGGAGCATGGAATGTGAAAAGCATGTACCGGCAGTGGCGTAACGTTTTTGAACCGCCCCCCCCCCGCAAAAACAAATAATCCGGGCCCCTACTTCCAAAATCATACACCCTTTTCCTACCCCCCCCCCCCTATTCTTCACCACAGCCTTCCTCAATTTCAATCATTCAACTCTCTAAAAATGTGAATTTTTCATAGATTGAAATTCTGAAAGACATAAGCCATAGGCTAGCTATTAATTTTTTTCTATTGAATTATAAAATTTATAATTTTATCACAAATACAACTCACTTGAATCACTTTTCACTTGACAAATTTTGCGGACACGAACGTGCATCCAGTATTGCGATTTGATAGGAACTGAATTGGGATCGCGAATAAAATAATGAATTAAGTAGGCTATATTTACATTATCATTCATTTTCATAGTGATTAATGTCGACTCTGCCACACTATATGCTCAGGAATTCAATTGGAAAATAATTTATTTCCTCTAATGTTTACCCAGAGAAAGAAATGGGAAGATAAGGAGCTATTCATTCTAACAATCACTTTCATGAGTTTTGTTTGAACAGTCGGAGTCTGGACACCGGTTCTCCCAATTTTAATGATTCTCAAACAACATTCCTAATTTGGCAATAATAATAGAAGCTCACTGCCAGTAGACAATTGAACGATAAAAAGTATATTTGAACAACACTAACTTTGTTTTGTTGTGGCATAATTTTCTTTCTCAAACGCACATTAGTGCTTTTAGTCATTTGCCAAAATAGAAATACTGCTTTTCTTGATAAATCGATACTTTACTCTTATTTAATTAGAAATTATGTAATATACCATTTCGGGCTGCAACCTGGACAACCTATAGGATCCTAAGTGATTCATTTTCCAAGAAGCCTATATTTTATAGTTTTATTTTTACTCCATACGTTACGCCACTGTGTACCGGGCTGGAGCACTGGCAAATATCATCAGATAAATGCAAAGACTGAACGTGAATATACTCGGCGTTAGTGAAACTCGGTGGCCGGGAAGAGGAAAAATGATTTCTTCCGACCAGGTTGTATATTATAGTGGCAACTTGGATCCGGAGCATAGACACGGAGTAGGATTTATAGTGAACAAAAGTATTAGCAAAAGTATTTAAAGTTATATTCCATTTTCGGATCGCATTATCATGATTAAACTTAAGTCACAGCTGGTGAACATCAACCTAATACAGGTGTATAAAAGCGGATAAAAGTGATAACATTATAGAAAGTTTCTACAGTGAACTGGAAAAAGTCCTTGAATGCACAAGACCACATATGAAGTAAAATTGTAATGGGTGATTTGAATGCCAAAGTCGGATCTCGACAGGTAAATGACATAGTGGGCCGTTATGGCTTGGGAGAAAGAAATGAAAGGGGCGACAGATCAATTCAATGATGTCAAGAAAACAATTTGACGATTTTGAACACATATTTCCAGCTTCCACCTAGGAGGCTGTATACATGGTAATCTCCTCAAGAAAGAAACATTATCATAAGGAACCAAATCGATTATATAATGATCAATAAAAGGTTCAGGAATAGATCCACTGATGTTAAGACGTACCCAAGTGTTGACGCCTGCACTGACCACAACCTCCTCTTGGGGTCCATCAAAATTAGGCTCAAGAAAGTAGAAAAGTGCAAGGCTCAGCCAAGAGTCGATATCAGAAGATTAAAGAATTCTGTTATAAAGGAAGCACTAACAAAAGAGATCAATGACAGGCAGCGATAATAGAATATGATTAGATTGGGCTTGCAATACCGGTTCTACAGCAGGCGAGCGAGACATTACCCCCCGACTGCTAGTGTACTCACCTCGCCAGTCTGGTCTGGTAATCTCATATTGTACAGGCTTCTTATATCATTCATAACTCAAGTTTAAATCGGAATATTAAAACGAAATTGACATCAATAATATAGTCAAATCATGCTCTACAAATAATGTTATATACTATTTCATTGTAACTATGATACTTTTCAAGTTATTGTTTTACAAATCAAAATAGTGTAGTATTTGGTGATTGTGCGCATCTTTATTCTCTTCAATTAATTTCTATGATAGCTTTTAATGGAAGAGGTATTGAATGAAGTTTATAGTACTAGTTAAGATCTTTAATTCTATGTATAATACCATTAACATTATAATCAAAGAACAGCAGAAGATCGCGTTGAAGATCGGAAATAATAATTAACCAAGCATCAAGGCTTTTAAAAGGCTTTGTAAATCATCCATAACTGAAGTTAAAATCAGAATATTGGAATAAAATTTAAATCGATTTCTTTATGAAATTATACTCTAGAAGGATCATGACTATCATCATGATTTTTCCCATCGTAATTATCATGATTTCTACGTTATTTGTTGACAATCTAAATAGTATAATATTATTTGGTATTTGCGTGCATTTTTATTTTCTTCAATAAACGTTTTAGACAGAATTTATGGTTTGAGAAAAAATTAATCTAATAAAACTTATAAAACTTATAGAACTTATTGAGATCTTTGAATTATCGCATTATTCAGATTCATGCATGTACAATCCAAAAATACAATGACAAACGTTTTGATTGTTCTCCAGTAATCCAGAGGAGAATGGTGTACTCTTCCTAGGTCCTGACTTTTGATAAGTTTCTATATACACTATAATACAATTATTCGAACCACCCTCAATATCACTCAAAAATAGTCATTTGTCTCGTGAACAGTATTATTGCCCTTTAAAATGAATTATTTTTTGTGTTTCTGCCTTATTTTCTGTTCATCAATCTTTTCATTTTGGTTACGTATGTATTTTTTATCCTTATTGAAAAGTAGATTTTGCCTACGGTTTCTATCAACCAGTCCCTATGGTTGTCTTCTCTTTCAATGCAAAGTGAGGTGTGTCCCAGAAAATATTCAAATCCAAGAAACGTATCAGGAGTTTATTTGTATAATAGTTTATGTTACTTGGTAGTTTTGGCTTTAGGGAGGATATTTTGAAGATTTTTTTGCAAATCTTACAAATTCTGTTCACATCATATGAGGGTTGAACTAAGCCACCTTGATTCTTAATTGAAATCAGATTCGTAGATAGATCTATTAGACTATTGGTATTGTTACTGTTCCTTCTTCTCAATTGTCACATTCTTCACATTTTATTTTGCTAATTACTCTCCTAGCAATGTATGTACTCTACACGTACACGTATTGCTTGAACGGAAGCTTCTCGACAACTGAAATCAGACCAGCTGATAAAGCTGATTTCAACCGAAAATTGCCACAGAGTTTCTTGTCTGGAGAAATAATAAATATAGAAAAAATGGCGACTGACAGTTCTATTAATGAAAGCGTTTCTATGAATACTGTGTTGTTGTTTACATGAAGAGAGAGGTTTTTTGCAAACGCCATTCAACTGATATTGGAATGTTTTCACAGGACAATAGCCTTTTAAAAGCCTTGATGCTTGACTTATTATTTCCGATCTTCAACGCATTAATCTGCTGTTCTTTGATCATTAAGTTAATGGTATCATACATAGAATTGGAGATCTCAACTAGTACTATAAATTACATCCAATACTTTTTCCATCGAAAGCTAACATTAAAATTCACTGAAGAGAATAGAGATGCACCCAATCACCAAATACTAGGCTACACAATTTTTATTTGTAAAATGATAATTTGGAAAATATTATAGTTACAATGAAATAGTATATTACATTACTTGTAGAGCATGATTTGACAAATCCATAGAAGTCAATTTCGTTTTAATATTCTGATTTTAACTTGAGTTATGAATGATTTACAAAGCCCTTTCAATATGAGATTAACATACCAGCCGGGCAAGGAAAGTACACTAGCAGTCGGGGGTATTGTCTCACTCGCACTACTGCAAGGCGACTCTACTTCTATATTCTATTCTCTCTGATGACAGGCTCCAAACAGTGAATAAAAATGCGGATGTAGATACATTATGGAAAGAGCTGAAACCCCAAATAGTGGAATCAACTAACACACACCTGAAAGTAGGTAAGTGAAAGAAAAGAAGCAGTGGCATGGATTAATGATGAAATACTGTTTCTAATGGAATGAGTGGCGAAAATGGAAAAACAAAAATCTCAATGAATATGGGTAGTTCTTTTTATGTATATTTTACATAAGAATTGATCACTATATGACTCTCAAGGTCGCTCAGGATTTATAGAAGCTATCTTATCATACTACTTTCTTGTCTGTTTTGTCACTTTTCAATCTCAATTTGTGACGTTTGGGTGCGTTTTAGAAGAAAAAGTCACTGAACATTTTTGGTTCAGAATTTTATTCCCTACAATTTGACATTGTTAAAAGTGCATATCATCCATCAATAAAATATCCTATTTTTATCCCTTTAAAGTTGATACATTCACATTGCCAGCTTATTATCTCAATAACCATTCAAGTTACGAACTTTCCACTAATTTTATTCAACTTTTCAGCTCATTTTACATGAGAATTGATCACTATAGTAACTGCTGATGGCCGCTCAAAAATATACAACTGAAAGATTGGATAAAAATGGTTAAACAAAAATGAGATGTTGTGTCAGCTGTTCTAATTATGAACATAACATTCTCTGTAACAATAATATGATCATGTATTTGACATTTTGAACAAAATTTACACTCAATTGATTCAGAAAACATGCATTAGTCCTTCTATTCACTGTTTATGTTAACCTGTTGTTGAATTCAGTTTGTGTTTGATTCATGTTCTATTTTGGGTTAGGTTTGTGTTCTTTAGAATTGTCAGTATCAATGAAACGATCATAATTTCGACATTCTAAACAACATTCCCACTCAATTGATTCAGAAAACATGCATTAGCCCTTCTATTTCAAGTTTATGTTAAGTTTTATAACATTTATATCTCTTTAAAGATGGAATATTTAGATTGC